>PVHT021183659.1:1493070-1635114 GCA_004024745.2 Catagonus wagneri | reverse complement strand
CTTTCCAGTCTGTGGGGCTTCCCACCCGGGAGGTATGGGGTTGCTTCTATCGCGTAATCGCCCCTCCTACCTCTTGATGTGGTCTCCGCTGTGTCTTCTGGAGCAGAGTATCTTTTTTGGAAGTTTACAGTCCATTTGGTTGAAGGTTGCTCGGCATTTGGCTGTATTTTTGCTGTTTTTCGGGAGAGAAGTTGAGCTCTAGTCTTTCTATTCCGCCATCTTAATCCAGTCTCCCATCCACTATTCTTGAAGAGATCTAAGCCCAGCAAGGAGTGGTGAACTCTTAAACAATACAAAGCAGTAGGAACTGTAATATAAAGGTATGCAAGTCCTAAATGAGGAGGAGTGAAGGAGAGGGGAATACAGAGGGTGATTTTAAGACTTACTTGTTCAGGAAATCAAAACAAGTTTGTCCACTTGGCCAGGTGCTATGGATACCAAATGAAAAAGAACGTCCTTGGTCTTATGTGTCTAATTAAGCCTTGTATCTGATTAAATTTAGCCCTGAACAAGAGCTTGCTCTTGCGTTGTTCTCTATGTAGGTTCCATTGCCCTGAATGTCTTCTTCATCTCTGATCCGGAGTTCTTGCTACACACTCTGGGGCATTTTCTTTCAAGCGGACTCTCAATAATCACCCTGGACACTTCTCTCTGTTGGAGCACAGGTAGAACCAAAGGAAAAATTTTGCTAGTCCTGAAATCCACCCATCCCTCCAAATTAGGTATGATTTGTACATGCCTGACATCTAGGTAGGGAAACAGACATGAACAGAAACAAACTGTAGTACCAGCAAAAACAAGGAGCATCGGATGAGAGCCACGGGTACTTAAAAGCATGGAGTCTAGAATAAGACTAAGTTCAAATCTCAGTGCCATCTCTTATTAGCTCGGTGAAAGGAAGCGAGTTACTTATCTTCCTCAGTTACTAAGCCTCCTCAGTAAATCCAGTTACTTAAGCTCCTGAGGATCTAGCTAGTAGTAAATGCAAGAATGTATGTAACATATTTCACCTAGTACCCAGTACCGAGTGTGCACACAACAAATGATAGGTTTGACAATGATGAACAAAAGGACCATAAGGACATGTTTAAAGCGCTGTGGGAAACCAAACCAAAGTATGGGTGATTCTGCTTAAGAAAGGGTTCACTGAAGAAGAAACATTTTGAAGGGTAGTAGGGTCGCCATGAAGGAGTTTGGGAAGAAGACATTTCAGAGAAAGGATGAGAAACCGGAAAAAAAAAAAAAAGGTAGATTTAAGGCTTAAGTTTCTACAGGAAATAAATAAGGTAGCTTGAATCTAAAGCTCAGCTTCGGGGAGCTCCCATGTGGCTCAGCAGTCAATGAACCCGGCTAGGATCCTTGAAGGTGCAGGTTCGATCCCTGGCCTTGCTCAGTGAGTTAAGGATCCTGCATTGCCGTGAGCTGTGGTGTAGGTCACAGACAAGGCTCGGATCTGGAATTGCTGTGGCTGTGGTGTAGGCCAGCAGCTATAGCTCCAATTCAACCCCTAGCCTGAGAACTTCCATGTGCCACAGATGCAGCCCTAAAAAAATATATATATATATACTCAGCTGTGGTTAACAGAGGTGAAGCATCTGAACCAAATCTTTTTCCATTTTTTTTTTTTTTTGGTCCTTTATCTTTTTAGGGCATATGGAAGTTCCCAGGCCAGGAGTCAAATCGGAGCTGCCTGCCCGCAGCCACAGCAAGTCAGGATCCAAGCCGCATCTACGACCTACACCGTAGCTCACAGCAATGCTGGATCTTTAACCCACTGAGTGAGATCCCCCACTGAGTGAGACCAGGGATCGAACCCACATCCTCATGGATACTAGTCAGGTTCATTACCACTGAGCCATGACAGGAAATCCCTGAACCAAATCTTAGGTATTTCCTAGACTGGGTTTCAAAGTGATGCCATAATTTGTATGAAAGTGCTTTGCATGTATAGTATATGCAGTTAACAGCTTGGACTTGATGAGGTAGAGCTCTTATTAAGGGTTGTTACCAGCTTCTTTACCAACCATTTCCAGGGAGCCCTTTGTTTTACAATCATGTTCATCAGCTATTTCTGTTGTTGAAAACTCCTCTTACCTTGTTTTTTGTAATCAGAGTACACGTTTTCAGAGTCAAACTAAAAACCCAAAGATACAGGCTGTGATTTCTCTCTTTATTCAGAGCTACATCGCTCATCTGAGCCGAGGAAGGGAAGTTCTTCTAAACTCTTTCAGAAGTTATTTTGGGGTGTTACATTCAAATAGAGCATGCTCCTAAAAGCTCCCCATTTTGTGTCAATGTCTGTTTCTGTTTCCCCAGATCCCCTACTCCGGTCGTTCTTAACCCTTGGTCAGTGCAAGCTCCTTCGTGATTGACACGCTAACTTTTGCGATTTGAGCAATTAGGTATTTTACTTGTGTTTGTCTTTTGGCCTCACATACTCCATAAATCACCCAGTACTTTCTATTCCATTACTACAGAGCTGACACTTGAGAAACACAGTTTGCTATTTTATTTTCCTCTCACATTACCCATTCAGTCCCTCCACACATATTTTTCTTACACGTGAACCCCATACTAAAAATACCCATCCCTCGAAGGTTCTGCCAAAATATTTAGTAGGTAATCTAACTTGCCTGAGACCAGATGAAGTAGGGAGGTCCTGAAATAAATCCTCTGGAAATGAATGAACCAATTTGTTCAGAACCCGACTTATTAAGTACATGACTGTCATGACTGTGGGACAGAAAGTCACTGGGTCGCCTGGACTCTCCGTGTTCACTCATGTCAGGCTTCAGGGATTAACATCCTCCCCAAGCATCCCAGATCCACCCAAGTTCTCATGCACAGCGCAAGCCTACTGTAGCCCCCATTTTCTTTTTATAGTTTCTTCATAGCTCTGCAAGTATCAGGTTTGTTTAATCATTGTCCGTATCTTCTCTCTGGATTGTCACTCTGTGAAGGAAAAAGGGACTTTTCTGCGCTGTTTCCTACCGTGTCCCCTAATAAGCGCTCAAATGTGTTGAATTGACTTTCAAACTCAAAGTCTGATAAGGCCAAACTAATAACTCTATTTTTTGGCTTGTACTCATCCTAAGAATAAAGTAATGATGGCTGTAACTTATAAGTGCCTACTACCCGGCCAGTCCCGTGCTGGCATGCGGACATAGACCTGTGTAATCTCCACAGCTACTGTGCACAAGCTATACTTGTGTTGCCTTTGCAAATGAGACTGTTGAAACTCAGAGAGGTTGACTAATTCCCTGGGTGTCACACAGCAGGAGCTTTAGGGCTTGAACCTGGAACTCTTCCCGTGGCTCTTCAGTTCACACTGCTGCTCCTTACCGTCAAGTATAATGCATGGTCTTGGAATTATCAGTTGAACCCCTTTTGTATGGATTCTGGGTTGAGACTGAAGAAAGGAATTGTCAGTTTGGGTGGCTTGCTGCTCCTTTTCTCAGGTACTGCAGTTTTAAAGATAATTACTCATCCTCTTGTTTTTTAGCCCTTCTGGCTACTTCAGCCTCCTACATCCTTCGGGAAGAGCAAAATAAAACCGATCCCTTTCCCAAAACTCTTCCATTTCTCCTAGTTCATTTCTAAACAAAGCTGGAGGGACCCAAGCCTCACAGTCAAGTCCCACCATCAAAGAATCCAGCAGCGGAGTTCCCATTGTGGCAAAATGGAAACAAATCTGACTGGTAGCCACAAGGACGTGGGTTCGATCCCTAGCCTTGTTCGGTGGGTTGGGGATCCGGCCTTGCTGTGAGCTGTGGTGTAGTTTGCAGACACGGCTCAGATCCTACATTGCTGTGGCTGTGGGGTAGGCTGGCAACTGTAGCTCCAATTCGACTTCTAGCCTGAGAACTTCCATATGTTGTGGGTACGGCCCTAAAAAGCAAAAAAAAAAAAAAATCCAGCAGCTACCACCTTCTTATCCTGACAGATGGAAGTGTCACTGTGACAAACCCTTCACACAAACGCAAAGCAGGAGGGGAAGTACGCCCTTTGCCTGCCAACTGGCCTTTTTTTTTTTCTAGGTCCCATTCCAAGTTTTGCCTGAGGCTTTTTTGGGGAGCTCTGGATCTATTCATTGTCTCCAGTGAAGCTTGTCGCAGCCACCATCCATCCAAATTAGGCAAACTGCTCTTTTTATTTATTTATTTCCTTTTTTAAAAAAAGGTCCCTGGAGTTCCTGTACATATTTTAAAGTGTCTTATCCCATTAGGTCACTGTTATGCTTGCCTTACCTTTATAGGAAGGAGCAAATGCTAAAGAATTTGGGGAACTTCAAAATTCACCGAGTTTTCCCTGCATTGGTATTTTACTCCCATGAAGTATAAACTCTGAACCATTATCCAAAACCCAGTAAATGTAATTTCTGTGCAGAATTTACTGATTATCCAAAGCAGAGTCATGTCTCCATGCAGATTTGAGCAAACCCTGGCAAGTTCACTTACCACACTATTAAATAATGACCTGTTTTATAGCTCTGTAGACTAGAAATACCCTGTGGTCAGAAATCATATCACATTAAACTTTATACTCCTTGCCTATCTCCTGGCATTTAGTATATCCTCGAGAAGTGCTGAGTGAGTTCTGTAACCGCACAGGTTTTCTCCTCTCTCAGAACGCTTTCAATGACTGCTCACGGGTTCAAGGTCCAGCACCTTCTGTTGTTGTGCGGATGACATTATCCCAAGGTCGAATGTCTTTTTTGTACTGGGCGAAGCTGTGTCCCTGAACTTCTGCCCCGAGTCCTGCTTTGGCCTTATAGACCCTCCCAGATCAAGCAGGCTCCTCCTTAACCATTTTTTTTTTTTATTTAATTTTGTAGGAGTGGCATTGATTTACGGTGTTGTATTTGTTTCAGGTGTACAGCAAAGTGTATCAGTCATACATATAAATCTGTCCATTCTTTTTTCCTGTAGAGGTTATTACAAACTCGTGGACAGACCTTCCTGTGCTCTGTGGTAGGTTCCCATCACTCATCTGTGTCATACACTAGAGCCTATATGTTATTCCCACCTTCTGAATCTTCCCTTCCCTTTCCCTAAGCGTTTGAAGACAGCTAACTCTCCAGGGCCCCTGCCAGGTTGAGCACTCTGGCCCTGTTCATTGAGGGCCTTGATGTCTGGCTTCTAAACCTTGGCTCTCTTGGCTCCTCTCCCCAGGATAGTCTCTAATTACCAACATTCTCATAGTACGTGGCGTCGAGTACTGTGAGATTCCTCTGGGTTGAGTTGGACCCTCTGTTTCCACAGATAACCTTAACAGCATTATGTTCTTCAGGGTTCTGTCAGTTCTCTCTCAGGTCTTGTTGTTTAGCTGTAGGACATCAGATTCCTAAGTAATCCTGCTACAGTTAATTTTATAGCCTTAAAAGCAAAATCTCATCGTTGTCAATTCAATGGTACCATGTTTATTGGGGACTTTAGGGTGCTTGGGTCTAGAAGACTGAATGAACTCTGTGTACAATCTTGCATTTCGTAGTTAACTGCTACCTTCTCTACTTTGAAAAGCCTATAAAAAACTGGATTTTAAACAGTTGCATTCTAGTACATTTCCAGATAGGTCCTGGCCTGAATTCACTACCCTGGGTGGGTGCCAACAAATAATAGCAATGACAGCAGTAGCTGCATTTCAGCTTTCATGCACTGAGCACCAGACCCTGTTACAAGCGCTTCATGTGTTTGTCAGCTTGGATAGGCCGGGTCTGCCTGATGATGAACAGCCCGCAAATATCAGTGGGTCTTGTTTAAATATCGGTGGTCCTTGTTGGCACAGTAAGCAACCTGCTGTATTCTTTCAGGCCACCGGAAGGCTGCCTGCCATAGTGCTTAACACATTTTATTTATTTAAGGCTTACGTTGTTGTCGGTCTCTAGGCTTAAGACCAGAAAAAAGCTCATGAGCCACAGAGACCAGACCGCCGTGCTCCCCATTGCACCCCAGTGCTTAGCACGCAGGAGAGGCTCACTGATCACTTTTTTTCCTTACTAAGGGAATAACTGAATAGCATCACCTTCTCTCCTGTCATCTGCCAGAGTCCCTGTTTTTAACTATACACCACAGAAGGCAGCTTTTCATTTCATCATCCATGGGGCTGGAGTTAAAAACAAGGCCCACTGGATTCCTACAGAGAAAGGCTTTCCCAACAGGGTTTATACCCTGCTGGTGGTACCTGTGAAGATCTTCGGTTGCACAACTGCTTTACCAGTTTTTGCTCATTTCTATGGTGAGCTTCTATTAATGGCAAATAATACCTGGTTTTCCGTTTTCGGTAGTAATTCACTTTCTTTTTGTTTCCTGTTTTTAAAAACTCTGTTTTAAATTAAGCTTTGTTTGTAATAGCCAAAAACTGGGAACAATCCAAATGTCCATCCACAGATGAGTGGATAAGGAAATTATGGTATATCTATAAAATGGAATCTTATTAATGGTGATTTACCACAAGGCAGCAAAAAGGAGCAAACCATCAATCCATGCAACGTCATGAACTCATGTCCAAATCATTATGCCTAGTCAAACAAGGAAGGCAAAAAAATAAGTACATACATTTGTATAAAATCCTGGAAAATGCAAACTAATATATATATATTGACAGAAAGCAAGTCAGTGGTTGCTTGGGTGTGGGCATGAAGGAGGCATGGATTTAAAAGGGGTATAAGAAAACTTCACGGAGTGATGGGTGTGTTCTATAGTCAACATTTTGATTGTGATGATAGTATTCAATTTAATCACTTTTTATCATGTCAAAACTGAAGTTGTTTTTTTATTGCTTAATAAGTTTTATTAAAATTATAGGTGTACAAAAGTCATCACAACTCAATTTTATAGCATTTCCATCCCAAACCCTCAGTGCATCACCCTACCCCCCAGCTTGTATCATTTGGAAACCATAGGTTTTCCAGAGTCTGTGAGTCATTATCTGTTCTGCAAAGAAGTTTATTATGTCTCTTTTTTAGTTTCCACATGTAAGTGGTAGCAGTTGATGTTGGTGTCTAATTGTCTGACTGGTTTCACTTCACATGATAATTTCTAGGTCCATCCATGTTGCTATAAATGTTGTTATTTCGTTCCTTTTAATAGCTGAGTAATATTTCATTGTGTATATGTACCAGATCATGCCTATCCACTCTTCTGTCGATGGGCATCTAGGTTGTTTCCATGACTTGGCTATTGTATAGAGTGCTGCAATGAACACTGGAGTACATGTGTCTTTTCGAGTCATGGTTTCCTCTGGATGGATGCCCAGGAGTAACATTGCCGGATCAAATGGTAATTCTATTTTGAGTTTTCTGAGGAATCGCCATACTGTTTTCCACAGTGGTTGCACCAGTTTGCATGCCCACCAGTAGTGTAATCAGCTTCCTTTTCCTCCACGCCCTCTTTAGCACTTATTGTTTGTAGACTTTTTATGATGGCCATTCTGGCCGGTGTAAGGTGGTAGCTCATAGTGGTTTTGATTTGCATTTCTCTAATAACGAGTGATGTTGAACATCTTTTCATGTGGTTTTTGGCCATCTGTATGTCATCTTTGGAGAAGTGTCTGTTTAGATCTTCTGCCCATTTTTTGATGGGGTTTTTTGTTTTCTTGATATTGAGCTGTAGGAGGTGTTTGTAAATTTTGGAGGTTAATCCTTTGTCCATCGATTCATTTGCAAATATTTTCTCCCATTTTGTGGGTTGTCTTTCTGTTTTGTTTAGGGTTTCCTTTGCTGTGCAGAAACTTTGAAGTTTAATTAAGTCCCATTTGTTTATTTTTCTTTTTATTGTCATTACTCTGACAGGTGGATCTGAGAAGATGTTGCTGTCATTTATGTCGGAGAGTGTTTGGCCTATGTTTTCCTCCAAGAGTTTTATAATATCTGATCTTATATCTAGATCTTTAATCCATTTTGAGTTTATTTTTGTGCATGGTGTTAGGAAGTGTTCTAGTTTCACTTTTTTACATATGGCTGTCCAGTTTCCCAGCACCACTTACTGAAGAGACTGTCTTTTGTCCAATGTATATTCTTGCCTCCTTTGTCATAGATTAGTTGACTATAGGTGCATGGGTTTAATTCTGGGCTGTCTATCCTATTCCACTGATCTATATTTCTGTCTTTGTGCCAGTACCATATGGATTTGATTACTGTAGCTTTGTAGTATAGTCTGAAGTCTATAGCTTTGTAGTATAGTCTGGAGCCTGATTCGTCCAGCTCCATTTTTCTTTTTCAGGATGTCTTTGGCTATTCCGGGTTTTTTGTGCTTCCAAACTTTAAAATGTTTTGTTCTAGTTCTGTGAAAAATGTCCTTGTAATTTGATAGGGATTGCATTGAATGTGAAGATTGCCTTGGGTATTATAGTCATTCTGATAGTATTGACTCTTCCAATCCAAGAGCAGAGTATGTCTTTCCATCTGTTCATGTCATCCTTGATTTCTTTCATCAGTGTCTTATAGTTTTCAGAGTACAGGTCTTTTGTCTCTTTAGGTAGGTTTATTCCTAAGTATTTGATTCTTTTTGATGCAATGGTAAACGGGATTGCTTCCCTAATTTCTCTTTCTGATCTTTCATGGTTAGTATATAGAAATGCAATTGATTTCTATGTATTAATTTTGTATCCTGTGACTTTGCCAAAGTCATTGATGAGCTCTAACGGTTTTCTGGTAGAGTCTTTAGGATTCTCTAGGTATAGTATCATGTCATCTGCAAATAGTGATGGTTTTACTTCTTCCTTTCCAATTTGGGTTCCTTTTATTTCTTTTACTTCTCTGATTGCTGTGGCTAGGACTTCCAAAACTATGTTGAATAGTAGTGGCGAGAGTGGACATCCCTGTCTTGTTCCTGATCTCAGCGGGAATTCTTTCAGCTTTTCACCATTGAGAATGATGTGAGCTCTGGGTTTGTCATAGATGGCCTTTATTATGTTGAGGTAGGTTCCCCCTATGCCCACTTTCTGAAGGGTTTTTATCAGAAATGGGTGTTGGATTTTGTCACAGGCTTTTTCCGCATCTATGAAGAGGATCATATGGTTTTTATTCTTCAGTTTGTTAACGTGGTGTATCGCACTGATTGACTTGCGGATATTGAAGAATCCTTGCATCCCTGGGATAAATCCCACTTGATTGTGATGACAGTCCTTTTAATGCATTGTTGGATTCGGTTGGCTAGTATTTTGTTGAGAATATTTGCATCTATGTTCATCAGTGAGATTGGCCTGTAATTTTCTTTTTGTGTGTGGTATCTTTGTCTGGTTTTGGTATCAGGGTGATGGTTGCCTCATAGAATGAGTTTGGGAGTTTCCCTTCCTCAGCAATTTTTTGGAAGAGTTTCAGAAGGATAGGTGTTAGCTCTTCTCTAAATGTTTGATAGAATTCTGTTCTAAGAGTTCTTTGAAAAGAATTCAGGTACCCAGGAGATCTGTGGGAGCAAATGCATGTTTCAGTGCTTCCATAGAGGATGAGAGAGGAGCCAGGAAATAGTAGACTGGGAAGCTGAACTCAGATGGCAGGTGAGGATCACAAGCAGTGGAGGATGGGGTGAGTTCCTATCATGGCTTAGCTGTAAGGAATCCGATTAGTATCCACAAGTATGTGGGTTCAGTCCCTGGCTTTGCTCAATGGGTTAAGGATCCAGCGTTGCTGTGAGCTATAGTGTAGGTAGAAGACACAGGTCGGATCCTGCTCTGCTGTGGCTGTGGTATAGGCCAGCAGCCGCAGCTCCAATTTGACCCCTAGCCTGGGAACTTCTGTATGCCATGGATATAGCCTTAAAAAGACAAAAAATAAAAAGTGAAACAAAACAAAAGGAGATGGATGAGGATGTGGTCCAGGTTTGATGTTAGTTGAGAGGGCACAGTTTAACTGAGTGCCTTGATGGCCATTTTCTTATGAGATGAAGCATGAAAAGAAGGGCTTACACACTGAAGATGGTCTAAAACTGAGGTTGAAAGGCATGTTGTTTCCATCCTAAATGTCCATCAATAGTGGACTGGATGGAGAAGATGCAATACGTATGTGCAACGGAATATTGCTCAGCAATAAAGAAGAATGAATTAATCCCATTTGCGATAACATAGATGCAACTAGAGATTCTCATTTTAAATGAAGTCAGTCAGAAAGAGAAAGACAAATAACACTTAATATCCCTATTTGTGGAATCTAAAATATGGCATAAAAGAACCTATCTATCCACAGAATGGAAACAGACTCACAGACATGGAGAACAGACTTGTGGTTGCCAAGGAAAAGCGGGGAGGGTGTGGGATGGACTGGGAGTTTGGGGTTAGTAGATGCAAACTGTTAGAGTTAGAATGGATGGGCAATGGGGTCCTGCTGTATAGCACAAGGAACTGTGTCCAGTCTCTTGGGATAGAATATGATGGGGGATGATATGAGAAAAAGAATGTGTGTGTGTATATATGACTGTGTCAGGTTGCTATACAGCAAAAATTGACACAACACTGTAAATCACCTATAGTTAAATAAAAATAAAACAGATTTAAAAACTCCTAAAATTTGAAATCACTCTCTGAAAGATAACGGCATATTGAGGTCTTAAGCTTAACCGTGAAGGGCTAAGGATTAAGAAGAAAGGAGAGACCGACTCTTAGCCAATGGCAGCTTGTTTCTAAGGCACTTAAAAGCCTTTGAAGAAGATTTTTAGAACTGTCTTGAGTTTCATAAGTTGTCACTGACAGAGCCTGTTTCCAACATATAACAGCTAGGATCCTGCTCTGGTTGAGGAAGAAATTTCGCACAGTGTTTTACCGTGTACTTCACTGGGGCACTGTGTAAACAGTCTGACCAGACCAAATTTGTTGTCAATGCTGGGGAATGTATCTTGCCTCCTGCTCTGACAGGAAGCCACCACGGTTGGTTTAGCTAATAGAATTTCTTAAAAGTTCTTCTGACATGCAGCACTGGAAGTCATGCTATGCCCTCCTCTTCTTTTAAAGAGTGAGACTCCCTTTTTAAATGGTCAGGTCCAGGCACCTTTAGGAAGTGCCTGCCGTGTGCCGGATGTGCTTTCTGGCTGGAGGAGGAAGGGTGTACAGGGCACCTGGAATGTCTGCTTGTGGATAACAGTTGATTAACTGTAGAATTCTTGGAATTACCTTCCCATCCAAGCCTGTACAGCAAGACAGAAGAGATACATTGAGGTGGAGTCCAGCTTTAAGTCAAGTAAAAAAAAAAAATTAAAAAAAATGGTTGAAAGCCTGAACTTCTCCAGGATCTACTTCAAGCTTAAGGAGGGGGAGGGACTGGGAGGGACTGGGAGTTTGGGGTTAGTAGATACATGTGGAATGGACAAGCAATGAGATTCTGCTGCATGACCCAAGGAGCTATATCTGATCACTTGTGATGGAACGTGATGGAGGATATTGTAAAAAAAAAAAAAAAAAGACTATGTATGGGTTACATGTATATATGGGTTACTTTGCTGTACAGCAGAAATTGCCAGAACATTGTAAAGCAACTATAATAAAAAATTAAGAAGAAAAAAGGATTTATTTCACATGCTAATATTTTTAGATATTAAATTGCTTCTAATTTTTAAATATCATATAAAAACTAAACCAAAATAAACTTATACCTGTGAACTCCCAAAAAGAAAAAAGAAAAAGAAATACAAATTAGAACGCACTTGCTTCTGAAATGTTCAGACCCAGGAATTACAGCTTTACAGTAGAGCTACCTCTTTGAGATTATAAAGATGAAGAGAGAGATCCAACATGTTCTTTGTTCCATACCCAAAAGACCTTTTATTCCTGGGAAGACAAAGAAAGAAAAAAATGTTCTTTCCTGGCTCTTCTCTCCCTCACTAAAAGAAGTTTTAGGTGCAAGAAAAGTTAATTAAAATAGATTTTCTTTGGCTTCTGTGTAAATACGGTCAGAAAATGGAAAGCTAACTTGTGGCCTTTTGGGTCATTCTCTAGTTGGAAATCATAAAAACCTGAGTTCCAAAATGGCAGGGGTATTTGTGTCTCTGTTTCCAGACAAAGGTGCCTGGCACCTGGTAGATGCTTAATAAATACTTCTGAATGAATTCAAGAAAATAGATGTCCCTGCTTGCATGAAAACAAACCCATGAATTTCAGGAAGGCATGCTTCAGAAACATCATTTACCTCTTAGAAGAAGTGATTGGGAGGAAGCGTTTATTTTCTTTCTTTTTTTCGTTGTTAAATGTCTTATTATTTCACCTTTATAATTAGGGTGAAAGATTAGTCAAAATTAAATCACTCTTGCGTTCCCTTTGAGAAATCACTTTACCGGAGGCCAAAAAAGGTCCCTCCCCTTGAGCTTGCACAGTGACCTTGCTCGTGGAGAGCCCTCCGGGGGCTAAGCTCAGAGCTACTTCAAGCAGCCTTTGAGTGAAGTCAACAGGGAGTCTGTGTCAAGGCTTGCAGTTCCTAATCGCAGATGGAATACTGAAGTGCACTGCTTTGAGGGGTATTTAAGAGTTGTATAGATCTATCTGTTAAAAAAGACCTAAGATGTTTAGCATATGGAGTGGGGAGTCTGGAGGCAGATGGCCAGAGTTGGAGCCTTCCTGCACAATCACCCCTGATCCTGGTAGTTTCCTCATCTGTAAAATGGGGCTGCTAACAGTGCCCAGCGCCTGAGGTTGCTGTGAAGGTGGGAGGAGTCGGCGCTTTAAGGCACCTGGAAGGATTTCTGTTGGTGTAATGCATGCTCAGTGTGCATCGGCATTGCAAGTGCAGAGGAGCGTGGAAACCATAAACTTAAGGAAAACTCATCGTATGTGGATGTCGATTCATGGGCACCCACCTGTCTGGGCTCTTTATATGAATACAGAAAGCTAATAGCACCTTCTTCTTCCTTTTTGCGCACACTGGATTGGTTCAACTTGACCTTGGTACAACTTCATTTTTTCACCTGGTAGATAGAAGGACAGCCCCAACAGTAAAAAAAAAAAAAAATGAAAGTAAAAGGTCTCCTGGTGAAATGAGCACCTTTGCATGTAAGCAATCATTGAAACATCTGCTCATTTTACCTCCAAGCAGACACATTTAAGAAGAAAGGCAGAAGAGCAGAAATCCAAATATGAAAAAAGCGGCTGCACTTGCATTGCCCGAATGACTTGGGCTGTGTTGTGTGAACACGCCTATGTTTTCTCAGTGAAAGGCAGATGATAATATAGATTTCAAAAGAAACTGCAGGGCTTACTCTGAATGTGGGTGGCTGAGTCGATTTCAGAGGGTGAAGCTTCAGTTTCTGTGATCTGCCCACTTAGAGTAATTGGAAGTCCTAGCACCGTTTCCGGGACGGTACCCAAAGGGGGAAACCAAAGACCAGGCAGGTCTGTCCACTCCGTGCTGAAGCAGACCGGCCCTCCCCTGTGCCACTCCTCTGCTTCTCTGTTACACCTGCTGTCTCTGTCTGCTCTTCTCCCCCACCAGCAACACGCCCCCAACGGGTCTTTGATCCATCCTTCCCCTCACTTCCCGGTAAAAAGCAGCTGCTAGATTCAAAGTAAAAAATCAAGATGATGGGTCAGATCAATCCAAGCAACTTGAGAAATCAGGCTGCTCCCCCAAATCTTCATCGGGTATCAATTTTGTTTTTCTGCTTTGGCTGTTTCCATTGGGTGCTAATCAGAGCACACTTCCATCATGGCTTAGTCTTAGAGGGAATTTTTTTTTTTAATCCTGGTTTTTTTTCCACTATACCACTGCACACTGATTTTTTTTTTTTAACATGAAAAGATCAGGCTTTTCTTTTTCCCCTTCCAAACGGAGACTTGCTTGTGCTATGGCATAAGACTTATAGAATAATTAAAATTAGCTGGCAGATCTATAGCCCCATGTCATCTCGTTCCCTGTTGCCTGTGCCTTGCTGCCTGTGGTCCCCTGTCTGTGGAGCATAGAATCACATGAGTTGAATATACCCTTTGACACAAAGCTCCTTGCTCCCCTGCTGTGTCTGACAACACACAGCTGCCCCAGAGAGGAAGGGAAAGAAAGGCTGTTGGTGTGCAGAGCGAGGGCCGCCCCCGTGAGCCAGAGAGGGTGCCACCTGCACCCAGGTTGAGAGCGTGACTTGTCCCAAGTTAATCTTTGTTTCTCAATGAAAATGTTAGGCAGCCCCATGAAATCAGAGACCTTTGGACTTTCAGCCTCCAAAGGAATTAAGAGAGAACAGCAGCTACCGCTTGCCTGTTCTCTGTGAACCATGGACTTTCTAAACCCTTGATGTGGATTAATCCATTCAATCCTTACAACAGCCCTGTGAGGTCCATATTCTTATCACCTCCGTTTTACAGATGAGGAACTTGAGGCTCAGAGACAGTGAGTATCCTGTTCAAATCCTAGAACAGTGAACTGAGACCCTGGGAGATTGAGTAACCAACCCACAGTGGAGTCTCTTCTGAGCTAGTCCACCGTGTCCCCCCCCCCATCACTCCAGTAAAACTGGCACCTTTGTGCTTCCATTGTCCACGGCACACACTTCTTTCCTAGCCTCTGTAGCACTTCAGTGCTCTTACCTGTCTCTACGGGGTCTCTCCCTGCTGGTCCTTGAGGGTGGGGGCCCTGTCATCCTGATCTCCATGTTCCCAGGGCCTTACTTATCCTTGGAGCTTAGTCCCATGGCAAACGTTTGTTAGCTTCTTACATTTTTTCTCTTCAGTTGCAGCAGCTACCAGACGTGCTGTGTTAAGAATGCTTCTGAGGAAGTCTCTGCATCTGTTGGGAAAGATGTGATAGGGTTGATGAACTGTGGCTGTTGTTGGGGGGGAGGGCAGTACCTGCACCACCCACCTGCTGCCCTGACACCAGGGGCCCTCCCACGGCCCAGGATAGTGCACACTCAGGACATCTGGTTACGTTGTGACTAGTTTGAGAGTGTTCCAGTACCCTGTAGACCCAAGAATGTTTCATCCGCTAACCCCAGCTGTTCCAGAAGTACTGCTGGATCAGATGCTTTGGAGCAAAAAAACTCACCGTTCATACCACCGTTCGTACCAACCTTTTGATTACGATACCTAGGAATATCTTCTTCCAGAAGTCCCAGTAAGCCTTAGCCAATCAGAAAAGACCAAGGGTATGGACAGGGGTTTGAGTGTCTCTGTGCCTAGGTGGGCTTGGATGTGTCAGGAGAAGAGATGAGTGCAGAGAAGCAGGCAGTTCCCTGGAGTGGGGCTCAGGCAGACACGTAAGAAGAGGTCTGGCAGGGTCGTGTCGGGAAAGCCAAGGGGATGAGAGAGCTTTAAGACAAAGACTGTTATCTGGCTTTGAGAGTTTGGATAAGTGCCAGGGCTATGCTGCCTGTCATGTGGGGAGATTTGAAAGGCAGGATATCCCTGTGGCTGTGACACTTACTTGCTGTGAGCCTTTGGCGGGTTACATAATGTCTCTAGCATTCGGGAGTTCCCGTCGTGGCTCAGCGGAAAATGAATCTGACTAGCATCCATGAGGATGCAGGTTTGATCCCTGACCTTGCTCAGTGTGTTAAGGATCTGGCCTTGCTGTGAGCTGTGGTGTAGGAGAGCAGCTACAGCTCTGATTCGACCCCTAGCCTGGGAACCTCCATATGCTGCGGGTACTGCCCTAAAAAAAAAAAAAAAAAATGACTAAAATAAAATCATGTCTCTGAGATTCAGGTATAAAATGAAAAATAAAGGTATTCAACTGTTGTGAGAATTAAGGGGGTAAGGGACTTAGAACAGTGCCCAGGTGCAAAGGGCATGCTTAAATAACAGTTGTGAAGAAACCTTGGCGTTATTTCAGTGCTGTCAGCCTCTGAAAGGTAAAGGAATGAGCAGGCAGCAGGGATTCAGGTCCCAGTGGATCCAGGTGCACTTACTGGACATTTGGCCCTGAATTCATAGAGATGCTCCAGAAGTTGGAGATGGAGGGTAGGGAACAGATGTGGCAGATCCCTTCATACTTCCACCCCATGTTCCCTTCCCATGACCATCCCGTATAGGTGGTCTCCTCTATACTCCTTCAATCTCCATGAACCCCATCACCCTGCTTTATTTTCATATAGTGTTTGACATTATCAAACATCATTTTGTCCATTTGTTTGTTTCCTGTTTTCTCCACTATCATTCCTTCACTCTAGCATGTAAATTACCTAAGAATAGCATCTTGGCTGGCTTGTCCAAGACACTCTCTATCTGCAAAGCCTAAAATTGTCCCTGACTGCTGCTCAATAAATATTTGTTAAATTAGTTAATTGCTGAATGAATGTCTTCTGTCCTCATGCCCACCTGAGGGTGACTTGAGTTCATTTCTAAGCAGAGAGAAAGAGTCCAAGAGTAGGGGAAATATTACAAAGAGGAGCGCAAGAACCACTAGGAGCCCAGGACCAAAGGTGCAGGTGGAGGGATGAGCGTGGAAAGAATAGTCTATTTCTTGTCATGGAGGTCAGGTTTTATCCAGAGCTAACTATCCAGGTCAGGTTTTATCCTCTCACTTTCACTCCCAGATAGGTGGGCTCTGACACTCATGTGATTAGACACATGCTGTAATTAATCATCTTTATAAAATAGCTCCAAGGGTTTCATCCAGCAAGTAGACACCTAACCTTGCCATGGCCCTCACTGCCTTTCCTTTACGTGTTGGTTTGCTCCCTAAAATAAGCAGACTTCACCTTCCTCTTTTAGCAACTCCAAAAAGATGCAGGAATGGTCTAGGAGAACCCTGTCTAGAAAGCTCCATGCACACACAGAGAGAGGTCTTTTGCTGAGAGGAAACACCTCATCCAAATGTAGTTAGCAAGTAAGTACTCATAGCTCCAGAAAGTATTTAATAGAAAGAAAAATCTCGCCCTGTGGGGGAGAAGGCACAGCTCAGAAGATTAGCAGAAAGGAGAGAATTTCCTGGACTTCTGAGCTTTCACATCCATAAATATACACCACGAAGTGTAGCCTTGTGCCTGAAATGAACACTACACAGTTCGCTCTGTTTTAATGTACACACAGGGGGATAGTACCTTTCTTGTGACATTTGTCCTTAATATAGTTCTTTATCTTTGGAAAGGAATCTCACTGGAACGCTTGGGAAAGAAAAAAATTTCTAGCTCTTGATGGCCATTGGTGCAGCAATGCATAAAAATCTGAGGTCCACAGTAAACCGCGTGATAAACAAGGAAGCTAACATTGTTTTTAAAATAATCAAAAGTTATTTCTCCAGACTTTGGCAGTAGTAAAGAATGTAAGTTGAATTTGGTTTTTGGTATAATTGTCATTCCTAGTAAATCAAATAATTTGATAAACAAAAATATCATGAGTCTTTTCTCAAAAATTAGAAGAAAAAGACATCTGATTGAGGGGGAAAAAAGATTCTTTAAGGACATCCCACCTCCATTAGAAGCATTATCAAATCATATTTAATGCAGAGGGCCTCATTTGCCTTGTTTTGTAGGGTGATACTTATATTTGTAAAACTGGCATGACCGTATATATGGAACATAAAAGCAGATAATTTTCGCTGTCCACACTTCTTTATTTCCAATAAATACCTGTTAATTATTTTTTAAATCAATGCTATGTATCCTCAGTCCCGTTTAATGGGCTTGTTTGTCAGCAGGGAGACTCGAGTGAGTGAGTGAAAGCTAAACAGTACTACAAAGCAAGAATCATGGGAACCCTCACGCCCAAGGTTGGCACTTGTTCAGTCAGCCAACACTGGTCAAATTCCTACTCTGGGCTAGGCATTTTTACAGACAACGGAGGTAGAGAGCTGACCGTGATGCATGCTCTCCCTCCTGGATGAGAGGAAAAGGCAGGTGACGAAGAGAGGAAAGCTGAGGACAGGGCTCTGGAGCATGTTTGGAATCTGACAGTATCCGAAACAAGGCGAAGAGATGCAGGAGTACCTCGTGCAGTAGAAGGGAAAGAAGGGGGTCTTGGCCTCCTGAAAGGGTTCAGGGTTTCGGCTCTAAGGAGGAAGGTGTGATCAGCCTGCGTCGTTGCTGCTATAGCAAGAGACCGAGTACAATGAAGTCAAAGACTTGGCCGCTGGACTGGGTAAGAGTTTAGTCAGTAAAGACATCGAAAGATCCAGTTCAGGGCAGCGGACGGGGCCAAAAACCATCTGCAGGAGGATGAGGAGGGAACAGGATGGTGAGAAAGTGGGGACGCTACGTTTAAACAACTCTTTTCCAGAGTTCTGATATAAAGGGAAGTTTAAAATGAGGATGATACCTACCTCACAGGGTTGGTGTGAGGATGAAATGGAGTATTTTTGATGAAAACTTGCACAAGGCCAGACATACACAGTAGGCACTCAATAAATGTTAGTTTAGTTTCCAAAAAACAGTGCAGCTAGTCTGGGAACAAAAGGAGTCCACGTCCGAAGACAGTAAGTCGCAAAGACAGTGGTACAGTGGGACACCCAGCACACCGCTGCTCGACTCAGCTTCAGCCCTACAGAAATTGAGGCCCAGAGTGGCAGATTTCTGATTTTTTAAGAAAATATAGAAGACTGAATTTTTTTTTAAATCTCCCAATCGTACATGTTGATTCAATTTACTTAAAGAATTCACGGTGACAATCAAACAAATCCCATCTGTAGGCCAGATGCTTCAACAGATGAAAACCCCTGGTCTTAGTGATTATCCCAGGGAGGGAGGCCTGTGTGCTCTCACTTCTACCTCTGTTGTCTTTCTGAGTAATATTCACTCCACACATGTACTCAATTTACCATATTCTGTTCTAAAATGGGAAAAAATTTAACCATTTCATTTTTGTCTAGGTGATACCAAATAACGAGTTTCACCTTTTCTCCATTAAATGGATGAGTTGTTTTGATTTGTTATTTTTATTTTATTTATCTTATTATTTATTAAACCAACAGTAAAAGTAGCAAAGAAAACCTAAAAGGCAGTAATGCTTTTCTTTTGTGTTCTTTTTTGTGTTGAGAGCAACCAGGATCTACCCTCTTAGCAAATTTCAGGTACACAGGTATCGTCAGCAGTAGTCCCTGCGGTACACCAGCTCTCCAGAACTTACTTGTCCTGCATAGTTGAAACGTTGTACACTTTGACCAAGTCTTCCTTTCCGCAGCCCCTGGGGACCTCCTTTCTACTCTTTTTCTCTATGAGTTTGACTCTTTTAGATTCCTGGCTTATTTCACTTAGCATAATGTTCTTCAGGTTTATTCCTTCCTGCTGCCACCAATGGCAGGATTTCCTTTTTGAAGGCTAAATAATACTCCATTGCGTATGTGTGTGTATCTCCCAGTTTCTTTATCCATTCATCTATAGATGAGCGCTTAGATTGGTTTCATACCTCAGCTATTGTAAATATGTTGTGAATATATCACAAATGTATATCGGGTCATTGTGTCATCCATCTTAAATATATCTAATTTTTATTGTCAATTACACCCCAATAAAGCTGGGAAAAAAACAATGGTGGGAGGTCACCTGTGGCAGACAGTTAGACTCTATGTGAATGAGGGGACAAAAGAAACTGCGTACCTGGAGAGCTTCTGGGCAATCCAACAGATTAAAGAGACTGTACTGCTATACTGCATGCCATGCACCATTCTGTAAAACCGAACAAGTACAGTATTAGGTTAAAACAGTCAGTGGTAACATTTATAATAGCAGCAAAGAAAACATCAAACACTTAAGTATAAGTGTAACAGAATAGAGCAAAACTTCTATACAAAATAACCTGCAAAACATTATTAGGTAAAAGCAAAGGTGATGTTAAAGAAATGAAAATAGATTTCATGATCAGTGATTGGAAGATACAGTATATAAACATCATTTCTCATAAATAGAATCAATTTATCTATTGATTCAATAACTGGCCTTGAGCTAGGCAATCCCAACCAAAATTCCAGAAGGTTTTTCTCATGGAAATTGACAGGTAGTTTCTCAAACATAAATGGATGTGCAAAGGCCAAGAGTGTTACAGTAACACTGGAGGCGAATCAAGTTGGTTATCAGAATTACTGTAAAACTATGATAATTAAAGTACCATAGTATTGGCACAAGAGTAAACAGTGCACTGGAATAAAGAGTACAGGAATTGACCCATCCAAGGGTAGTTACTTGAGTTATGGCAAAAGATGGCCTCGTCATGGTGCAGGGACAACTAAATATTGAATTTTGACCCCATCATACACAAAATCAATGCAATTATATTTTAGGTCTAAGTGTGAAAGGCAAAATAATAAAATATCCATAAGAAAATGTAGGAGAATATATCTTCATGAACTTGAGGCAGTCAAAGATTTTTAAAGAAGACACAAAAATCATTAAAGTGCCATAAAAGAGAAAACTGATTAATTGGATCACATTAAGGTAAAAAGTTCTATTTATCAACAACTACCATTAAGAAAGTGAAAAGTCAAGCTTCAGAGTGGGAAAATACATTTGCAAAACCTATATCTAAACAGATGATATGTGTATATAAGTACATATGTCCAAAATATGTGTGGAACTCCTTTAAAGAGTAAAAGGACCAATAGCTCAATTAAAATAAAAAATGGGAAAAAGATTTAAAGGGCACGTCACAAGAGGATATTCATATTACCAAAAACATATAAACAGGTAATCAACATTATTAGTTATCAGAGAAATGCAAATTAAAGCCACAATGAGATACCACTACGGATCCACCAGAATGGCTACAGTTTAAAATATTTATAATTCCATGTTGCTGGCAAGTGTGAGGAGCAACTGAAACTCGTATACCTCTGATAAGAATGTAAACTGGTAAACTCGGAAAACTCTGGAAGGAACTAATGTCAAACACATGCACCGAGAACTGACTCACAACCCAGCAGTTCCATTTCTAGGAATGTTTCCAAAGAAGTCTTTACATGTGTCAGCAAAAAGACAGTCAGAAACATGAATAGCAACATCATTCTTAAGAGCCCCAAACCCAAATATCCATCAACAGAAAATGAATAAATTGTGGTATATCCATATCATGGAATGATGTTTAGCAAGATAACAAACAGATTTAACACATGTAAGGGTACAGATGAAACTCTCAAGCATAATATTGAGTGAAAGAAGCCAGATGCAAATGAATGCCTACTGTGTAATTCCATTTTCGAAAAGTCCAAAATCTGATAAAACTCATCAGTGGTGATTGAAGTCAGGTGGTGTTTACTCTTTTAGGGGTGGCGACTAGGAGGGGGCGTGGGGGGTCTTCTGGAGTGGCAGTGACATTCTCTGATCTTGGTGATGGTGTTGACGTCACGAGAACGCATCATGCTATGCCCTTGGGGTCGCCGCATGTCCGATGCGTTGGTTTCTATTCAGGAAACAGTCTTCTTGCAGAGATGCTTTCGGAGCCCCTGTGGAGCACCAGACGTGATGAAGGTGTGGGGGACAGGGCAGTAAATGTGAGGAACACGGGCTCTGACCCATGGGACCTGGTCCACTGAAGGGTTAAAGGAGTGGCTGTTTCCCCTTGGTGTACAAAGGACAGACCATCTTGGCACTCAGAAACAGATGTACAGAAAACCAAAGTTGAGTGACTGTTTCTTCATTTGGGTGTTTCTAAGAGAGTTCAAACCTTGACTTTCGCTGAAGCTAACTTCACTGTTTCCTCCTCAGCTGTCCTCAAAGGTACGGGTATTCCCACCCCGTACAAGGCTTACCCCTCACCGCTCCTCTGAGCTCTAACTTCCTACCCATGTCTCTGTCTTTTAACGTATTACATTATTTTCCACTTGTACAAATACTTCTTTCACTAGAGTGGATTTCTTCAAAGCAGAAGTGAAACTGACAGTCTTAACATCCTGAACCTAGCTAGAACACAGATTGGGACTTGCACCCACATGCTGGGGCGCGAACCCGGCCTAAACCCGGATTGGGACTTGAACCCACGGTTCTAAATTAGAATCACTCACCCTGTGTCTGGACTCACGGAGATTCAGGTTCTTCATGTCTCCACACAGAAGGAATTCAGTGAGAGACAAAGTGATAGGCAAGGAATAGATTTATTAGGATAGCACGCTTGTGAGAGGTGCAAGTGGGCAGGCAAGGAGGATCCAGTGGGCGACAGTTTGATCCTCCAAGGGGGTCGGGGGTTGGAAAAGCCCGCCTCTTCCTTTCTGGGAGTAGCAGCTCCTTCTTGGTGACCAGTAAGGGATGTATTCAAATCGGCAGAAGGGCGGTCCTGAAACTCCTGCCCATGGTCGGAATCAAAATACAGGCCTAGTGCCACCCCCACCCAAAGACCAGAGGCCATTCTCCTACCTCTACTAGTCAAGCAGGGCTGCTTTGTTCTGATGGCTTTTTCTGAGCAATTTATTTACTTAGAGTGATCTCCCAGTGTCCCCTAAGTTCCCCTCGTTATCTGTGGCCCTTTTTGGGGACTTCTATAGCTACCCGTGCCTACTCCATCCCCATCAGAAGGATGCTGTTAGCCTCCTTTAAGCCACATGCCCAGCAAGTGCTTGACTATGGTGCTCCATAAATATTAGCTGGATGGACAGATGGATCTGAGCACACAAACTTCATTGTAGGATGCTTACGTTCTTTTTTATTTCTGGTGTATCTTAAAAATATTGGTACAGCAGTCCTTCGGTCAGTTCCAGTATGTCAGCTGATTAAAGACTGAGAAGTAAGAGCATCTTCTGGTGACAGAGTGTTCCGTTCCTGTAATTTTAACACTGGCTGATAGGATAGTTGAGTTGCCTCTGACACCGAGACTCCAGCCTGTGCGAATTGGTCCGCTGCTAGCAAAGTCAAGCCACTCAGTGTATCTGAAGTGAGGACGGCACAGCACTCAAAATAGTCTTTTTTATAACCAGTATTTCTGTACTGCTTGTGCTTCAGTGTGACCTTGCTTTAGCAAAATAAGTCAGTGGCATTACCAAAAAAAGAGTGAATTAGTGTCATGACAATTAAAAATAGGGCCATCTGTAACCTAGCAGCCGAGTCCCTCAAGCTTGCCAAAGAGATGTCGTAAATCGTCTGGTTGGAGATACCTTTTGGGGTCCTCTTGTGGTCACTTTCCTCCCCCAGACCCTGAACGGGCCCTTAGCAGTCCCTGGTTACTGCAGGACCCCGTCCACTGGGCACTGTTGACTGGACAGGGGCCGGACACTGAGCCCAAATGGAGTGAATCAAAGACTCTTCTCAGAGAGAGTGAAATCAGGATCAGGGGAAAGGAACTTTGTCTTGCCCCTGCCTGGTCTCCTGATACTTGGGTTTGAGCACGATGGCCCACCGGGTTCTGCCGGTGAGGGCTGGGGAGCTGCAGAAGCAAGGCTCAGAGAATAAGAATGAGATAGAAATGTGGAAAGAATCAGAGACAAGCGCTGGGCAGAGGCAATGGCCGGAAACTCCCAAGTACTCCCAGGGCCCATCTGTGCACCCTGCCACGGGGTGGGGAGGGCGCGGGGGGCTTCACACGGTAAGGTTCTCTGAGAAAAAGGCATTCCTTTATGTGTAGTCGTGTTGTTTTTTCTTTAACTTGAAATCAAGATGTCCAAAGCAATATGTTTTCATTCTGTTGTCTTGGAAGGGGGCATTAATGGCTTCCAGACTCTCCATTAGGCTTATCTAGTTTTAACGAAACTTGATTTGTATATGGTAAAAATTAATATCCATGATCATGGCCTAGGCATATGAGGTGAAGAGTAAAAACCTCTATCTGTCCTCAGTCCCTAAAAAAAGTACTCTTAGTAAGTACCTGATCTGTCTCCTAAGAAATTGTTGATAAATATACAGGCATATGTATTTATATCTGATTTATATAAAGGGAATCATTTTATAAATGTCCTGAAGCTTGCTTTTATTTTTTTCCGTAGAGTAATACACCTAGGAGATGTTCCAAAATCCAAAAATACATATCTTATTTATAAAGGCTACATGATATCTCGTTGTACGGAAATTCTGTATTGCATTAAACAAATCCCCTAGGATTTAGGTTGTTTCTAGTTCTCTAGTATTGCAATCGGTGCAGCAGCGTCTTCCCCGTGTACCTTCGAGTGCTTCTGTGAGTCTCTCTGAAGCATAAATTCTTAAATTATAATTGCCAGGGCGCCCATGATTTAGGCAATAAATATTATTTAGTCGCCTCCCCTTTCGTGAGTCTTTGAAGAAAGGACTTTGATGAATCTGTAAGTGGGGCCAGAAAGAGTGTGGACTCGCGAGTCAGATGAAGCACGGAACACAGGTGTGAAAGGGAACACTGTTTTGTGTGACAGAGGCCGAAAGATGCTTGATTCCTCCTCATCTGATACAACTGAAATCACTGAGCTCTTAATGGACCATACTGGGTCGCCGTCATAGAGATTCACATTCACCCGTGTCCCACCTGCTGGATTGAGATGTGACAGCTAAAGCCCAGAGTCTCGTGGTTCTCTCACTTTTCGAAAGTGCTCTGAATAGAAGGGGGATGACGGCTTTCTCCACTATCTCAAGATTTATATGGCACTCAGGGTCTGTAAAGCACATTTCAGTCTTTATAGGACTCTGGAGTAGCTACGACTGTAATACACATTTTACAGACAATGAAACAGAAGACCAAAAATATTTGGTGACTTTCCCGCAGTAACAGAACCAGTCAGTTTTAGAGTCTGAATTCAATCCAAGAGCTTCTGATGACAAAACAGGCTACCTTTAAGCTGCACCACTTAACTGAAATAGCGCTTTTGACCGCCCTAAACAAACCATTTATTTGAAGCTAGTTCAAGGCATTTGTTAAAGGATAATTAGCTTTTCAGTTAGGCATCCGGGAGCCATGGAAACACAGCTCCGGGGATTCAGAGGGGACCTTTTAGGATTTGAACCTCAGGGTTTCCCTCTCAGGTTATTGGGTCAGAGCCTACCATGTTAGAAAAGATTGAAATCCACTTAGTGGAGAGTTTATTGAGCATGAGCTCTTAGGAAAGAGATGACTAAATACTTCTGATAATTAGTCAGAAAGTCCTAAATTAGCAGAGGTTTCTGAGAAGTTTTGACATGTTAGGAAACTCTTAGAATTATCAAACTGGTTTTCTGCAACCTCACTGTCTCCCTGAGCGCGCACACACACACACACACACACACACACACACCACACACACACACACACACCACACACACACACACACACACCCCACACACACACACACACACCACACACACACACACACACACCACACACGCACAAACACACACACACGCTACCAAAGGTCATTCTTAAATTTCCTTGTGGTTTGAGTTCCGTTGCCTAACCAGCGGCAGTAAATGTTGGCACACAAGGGCACAGCACTCTCTGTGTCCAGTCGCCATGGGTCCCTGTTGGGAAAGACAGTTCCCTCAAGTGCCCAGGGCTTTGCCTTGTAATCAGGAGTGTTAAAAATAGATTTGCACAAGCAGGGGAAACAACCATGGGAAGTGGGTTTTTGGCATTTCCTTTGGTCATATGTGCATCTGTTACCCGCCAACTGATTTCTAGAATGTGATTACGGATAGCTCACAGTAACAATTTCTGTACCAAATACCTAACTAATAAAAACATGTGACTCTTCAGGGGTGCAGAAGCCGAGTCCAGTGACAAATGGAAAAGCCAATCAGGCTGATTCAGACCCTGGACTAAAACAAATCAGCGTAAATATTCAAGGTGTTGACCCCCTTCCCTTTCATGATTCATAATTTCAGCACTTCCCATCAATGATGTCATGCAGAACTGCAGACTGAAATACCACCACGTGCAGATGACCACAGCTCCCCCAGGCCTAGACCTCTCCGCCGAGCTCCAAACTTGGGTAGCCCCTTGCCCCTCAGCATCTCCAAATGACCAGCGAATAAGTGCCTCAAACTTGAACGAAGCAGAACTTTCTGGAAGCTTTCTCCCCAATGAGTAAATGGCACCATCGTTCACCCAGCTGCCCAAACTCACCCTTAGGAATCAGCATTGATTCCGCTTTTTCCCTGTCTGTTTCACAGCAGGGACCTACGTCTTCCCCTGACTGCAGGTGCTTTTCTAGTCCGCACTTTCTCCATCTCTCCCCCGGAATGCCAAAACGCGCCTGCTCTTGCCGCCCGTTCTCAGCAACCCACCCCCTGCTGACACCCCTTTCTCCCCGGCTAAACCCCCTACGGTCTTCCCGTCACATTCAGGACGAGGTCTGGACGCCTTATCCTGTGGGATCCAGGGCCTCCGCTCCTGTCTGACTAACGTCCTTCTTCTTTCCAGCCACTCCGCGTGCCCCTGTGCCACTGTCTCTGTTCCTCAGACATGTGGAGCTTGTCCTTAAGGCCTTCGCCGCCCCCTCTTCCCGGAATGCCCTCCACTCAGATCTTCACAGGACTGGTTCCTGTTGTCACTGGGGCCTCAGTTCATCCTCCAGACCTCCCCTGAGCACCCAGATCTGCCTGATTCCTTCCGGCCTTCCGCCGCCAGCACACGTGTCACCTTGCCGTCTTTTATTTTCCACGTGGTTCCTATCACTCCCCGAAATTACGTTTTATACTTTTTAATGTTTGTTCTCCTCCATTAGAAGGTGAATGAGTTCTATGACGATCAGACCTTGTCTGACTTCTCAGAGTTCCCAGATCCTGGCCAAGCTGAATGAATCCTTGCCTGACTGGGCTGATGGGGTCAAAGGCTGTGTGTAATTGTTAACCCAGGTGGAGCACGGCTGCATCACTCTAAATGATGGGAGTCATCGTGTGTTCAGCCTCCGTCTCACGTAGGAATGTCTTTTGGGGGAGAAATGAAGATTCCGGCCGGGGCCACCTGACCCGGTGGGGCAGTTTGTCACAAACTGAATCCTGCTTCATGTTCTCAGATACAGAAGGAACCAGAAAGCTCGTGACAGATGCATGTTTTCATTCACTCTGCAAATATTTACTGAGGGCATACTGTATGGATAAGACTTAGGCAGTGAGTGCTCTGTGGTGAATGAGATAGTCTCTGGTTTCATAGAACTCATAGCCTAGCAGGGGACACGGTTAACAGTTAACTACACAAATAAACATTGGGTCATTTTGCGATGGGAGCTAGGAGGAAAGCGCAGGAGGCTATGACAGGGAGACCTATGTGCCAAAGATATTCATCACGCTAGGTTGGCACTGAGGCAGGCTGGCAGAAAGAACTACCTCCACCAGGCCAATCCTGCCTTGCTCCCTTTCTCTGTCCCGCCACTGTCACTCCATTTACTAGGAAGGAGGCACAGGCAGCACAAGTCTGGGTGGCCCTACTGCCCCTGGCCATAGTCTTTCAGGATGGCCTGGGCAGTAGGGGAAAAGCAGAGAACCATGGGAGCCAGCCAGTCAGTGAGTAGGTCCCTCCACCTACTCAGTAAAAATCCGGATGTAGCCAGGAACTCACCTGGTCAGGAAGAGCCTGGCTGCCAGCACTGGGACCTCATCAGCATGCTCGGGGGCTGGCATTTACCTAGAGCTGCGTGTGTGCCAGCCGGTGTCCTAAGCCTTTCCTGTCCTGATGACCTTCTGTCTTCACCGCTGTTGTGGTAACTACAAGCACACATTCCCTTTGCAGATGAGAAAGCTGGTACCAGAGAACTGAAGTCATTTACCCCAGGTCAGAGGAGAAAGTGACCCACCCAGAATAAAAACCCAGGTCTGTCAGCCCCCTCTGAGCCACCAGATGAAGCCACCTCTCTGTGGCAGAAATCTACGACTGGAAACTTCTCCAGGGCAACCAGGAATTAGTACAGCCGGGGCGCTGCAGTTCCTGAGATAATCTGGGATGAAAGGAGAAGTCTTCGATTCAAGGCTTTGTGTTGCTTGATGTTACCGGATGTAAACCCTTCACAGTATCTGTTTACTAGTCACATTCTGTACTTTCAAGGCACAGTGTACTTTGAAGATAAGACCTCACTCGTTCTCAGAAAATTTCTTTGAGTCAGAAACCTTCCTGATCACTTTGCAGATAAGGCAACCGAGGCAGAAGGCCGACAAATCAATACGGCCCACGTCTCCTAAGTTGTATCAGAAGCAGATGACACACTGCAGGTCCCATCTCTTGTGCTACATTGGCTGGTCCCCCAGCATCTCCAGGCCTCGGCTGCCGCATCCACAGCATAAGGGAATCAGGCAAGCACTTTTCTGAGAACTGCCCTTTTCCCCAACTTTACGTCACCCGTGTTGGGCCTGGTGGTCACCCGTTTGCTCTGCCTGCCCAGTCACTGGCCTCTCTTCTTTTGATGCCAGTTGTCAGTGTTCCTGTGAGGAACTGCCTTCTTCTGGGAGCCCCAGTGCGGGTCCCCAGGCACAGGGGGACAGTACATATGAAGGGATGCTTCCCTGCTTCCCAGTGGGGAGCAGTGGTTTCCCAAAGAAAAATGAAGTCGTCATTAAGCAAAACTCACCCGCACCCATCACAAGGGATCGAAGAACTTAAGCTTCCTCTGACCCCGGGTGTGAGGGGTCCCAGCCTCGGCTCAGCCAGAAGAGAGAGCCCTTGAAACAGGAGGGCAGGTGGGGCACCGGGGGGTTGGAGGTAAAGGACAACACAGAGTGCAGGCAGGGCTAAGGAGGAAAAGCACACCTCCTGGCTTTTATTCCAGTTTTTCTTCTAACCCCTCAAAGTCTGCACCAGGCGGCTCTCTTCTCCCACTGTAAAAGGCAGATTTGTGGTTGTTTTTCTTTTTAAATTCCAAACAATATTTTTATTTTTTTTAAAAAAAGATCCCTATTGTTTCCTCTCCATAAAGAAGGCAGAAAAAAAAAATCCGGACTAATTTAAGGCTATTTAGATGAGAGGAAGGAAAGATACGAAACAAACGTGACACCAAGCCAAGAAGGAACTCGAGAGACTGTGGAAGAAAATAGCTCTAAGCAGAAGTTGCCAAGGTGGCTCCAGGGCCGACCCAGGCCCTCTGCCGTGTTTTCTTCAGCTGGGACAGTGGGGGCTTTTAAAACGAATTAATCGCCAGCGTTTAAAAATTGGAATATTTCGTATAAAATGATTTTGCTTGAGAGCATTAGGCTAGAATAGAAGAGCAGCCATTCCCTCTGGATGCTGCGTCAGTTCTCTGTTCCCCACGTCTCTGGAAGCCTGGTCTTCACTGACCTGAACTGCCAGACCCTGGAGCCACCAGCGTTTGGCAACCTCTGCTCTAGGCAGTCCAGCAGCAACAGCCTCTAGGAGCCAATGCGGGCATTTCCCTGAGCGTCCCTGCTCACTCCGGAAACTGGGCTGTTCCGAGGTGTGCGACCCGCCCCGTTTATCTTGTCGTGCTTCGTCAGCCGTCCCTCGGAGGAAGGGACCCTGAACCAGTACCCGGACTAGTTGGAGAAAACAAGAGATGGGCTTTCCTTCTCACTTTGGCTTCTGCTGCCTGAACCAGGAGCTTAATGCGAATGGCCCTGTGGAAGAGGGGCCAGTGAAGATGGAAAAGGACAAAATTAAGACCTACCCGCAGCTGAGGATCTGCCAGGCAGGGGACCCAGCCAGCTTCCAGAAGCTGTCAAAGCCTGCATGGGGCAAGGTGGCAAAGCCTGCATGCGGCAAGGTGGCAAAGCCTGCGTGGGGCAAGGTGGCAAAGCCTGCGTGGGGCAAGCTGGCAAAGCCTGCGTGGGGCAAGCTGGCAAAGCCTGCGTGGGGCAAGGTGGCAAAGCCTGCGTGGGGCAAGGTGGCAAAGCCTGCGTGGGGCAAGGTGGCAAAGCCTGCGTGGGGCAAGCTGGCAAAGCCTGCGTGGGGCAAGCTGGCAAAGCCTGCGTGGGGCAAGCTGGCAAAGCCTGCGTGGGGCAAGGTGGCAAAGCCTGCGTGGGGCAAGGTGGCAAAGCCTGCGTGGGGCAAGCTGGCAAAGCCTGCAGGGGGCAAGCTGGCAAAGCCTGCGCGGGGCAAGGTGGCAAAGCCTGCCAAGGAACCAGAGTCATACAGAGAAACAAGAAAAGGGTCTGAAACGGTCGTATCCAGTCAAGTGAGGGTTAAGCTGTTCTGTTTATTAGTGCATTTAAGAAATTTGAGATGGTTCGTGGGTGTGTTTTAGGTCACTGAAATAATTTTATTTTTACTCAAAAAATTAGTGCTTCCTTCACCCATGGAATCATTCAACAAATATTTAATCAAACACCTGCTATGTGTCAGGCACTGTCCTGGGCTTTGGAAGGGCTCGGCATGGAAGATGAGCAGAAGTTCAGCTTTTATTTGTTGTTGTATTTATTTTAATTTAGTGGTATAAACTTTGGCCTAAGTTTTCTCCGATTCTCAGTAAAAATCCTAGAATGGTAATTCAAGGGTTGAGTCAGAGTGTCCTTGGTACAGATAGCCGGTCCATCGCATGGGAAGAAAAGCTATTCAAGCAGTCAGAAAGCCTTTTGGCACCGTCTCATCTGTGTATGTGTGTTTGCTTACGAATCACATATATGCGTGTGTATACGTATGTCTATGTGTGTGTATATGTTCATATACATAGAGAGACACACACACAGATACTGATGTATTTCTCCCCAAAGCTGCCGAGGTCCCAAGTACCCCTCCAGCACTCACGTGGGATCATCTTTCCAAAAAGTCAGCCTGATTGTGGAGCTCCCCTGCCGGCCGCCCTTCAGAGCCCATACTTGCACGTGACTGCAAAGCAAAGCATCCTAAACCAGCCGGCCGGCCAGCCACACCCTGTAACCCAGCCCCACTGCCTCCCTTCTCGGGTTGGGGCGTGCACTCCTTTCAGGCCCCGCAGCAGCCGTGAGCACCCTCCTGCCCCGGGCTCCTCACCCAGTTGCTTCCTCTACCCTGAAGGCCCTTCACTTCGGATGGCACTGCCTCAGGGACCTTTCCCTGAGTCTCCCATGAATACGCTCGTCACTGCATTTTCCCTTTATAACACTTACAATAACCTGGAATCACAAATAGACTTGTGGACTTGCTGTTGAACACCTGTCCCCCAGTACCCTCTGCAAAAAGGAGACTCTTGGGGCAGTCATAGCCACCAGGCAGTTTGGCCCAATGGAGGTTTTTAGTGTATTCTCAACCAAGATTTATTAGAGGAAAGAAGAGTCGTGAAAGGACACAACTGACTCCTTTTAAAATATGTAGACATCCACACAAATGCATTTTCAGAGTACTAAGAAAGAAAGAAAAATTTCCTGGGAAGTAGTTTCTGGCAGAAATGTTGGTAAGTTTCCCTAAGGAAACCTGCTGGTGAGACAGACCTCTAAATGTGTCTGTAATTAACAGGAAAAAAAAGGGGGGGGGTGTTAACTAAGGTAGACCAGCAATTTTTTTAAGTGTGCTCAAAAGAAGTAATTCAGATGTTCTTATATTCTTGGCTCACAATAAACACCAAAAAAAAAATTTTGCTGAAAGACTGAATGATCAAATGATTGAACAAGGTGTAAGAGGCCAGAAAATATAAAATACAAAAATGGTAAAAAGTAGTGTTCAGTGGTTATAAACTAGCTAAATAAAGGTGGTAGGAAAATAAAAGTGATACCGTAAAATAGTAACACCTTAGGAATAGAATAGTAGTTAATATTTACATAACAGTTAATTTGTGCCAAGCAGCAGTTCAGAACTTATGCATACATGAACTCAATTTAATTCTCACAGACATCCTTATTCAGATAGGGTCTTTCAAGAAACAGCCTCACAGACATGGAGAACAGACTCGTGATTGCCAAGTGGAGCGGAAGAGAGTGGAATGAACGGGAGTTTGGCCTTGGTAGATATAAACAATCACATTTAGCATGGATAGGCAGTGAGGTCCCACTGCACAGCTCCCAGTCTCTGTGATTGACCATGATGAGAAAAAGAATGTGTGTGTGTGACTGGATCACTTTGCTGTATAGCAGAAATGGATGCAACATTGTAAATCAACTATACTTTAATAAAAAAAAAGTTTAAGATAGGTCCTTTCATTGTCCCCACTTTATAGGCGGGGAAACTGAGGCACAGTTCCTTGATACCACGCAGATAGTAAATGATAGCCCGGAGCACCTGTCTCAGCTCTCTGAGGTCTTAACCTCTGCACTGATGCTGCTGGTTTTGATTAAATGACAGTACGCACATCTGCTCTGACATCTGTTATTTCAAAGAGCAAATTCATCCTTACCCAAGACCCATAAGGAGCTTTATCCCAAATTTTGATTTTTATGATATTAAAGAAAGGGCTATTCATCTTTGAGGTTAAAAATATGTCTTGAAAAGGGATTAATGTCCTGACTCTGTAGCGGTGCGTGGCTGAATGCCTCCCAGGCACACTGAATCTCCACGGAAGGGAATTCATTGACTCAGCAGATTTTTATTTTATATCTGCTAAATACGAAGCACAGGTAGGACCCATGGTCCCTGCCCTCATAAAGCTTGTAACTTTATGAGAAGAGACGGAAGCTAAACAAACAACTCTTCGTCCATGAGTGGTGTGAGAGCAGGGTATTATGAGCAGAGTGGCAGCCACGGTGAGCAGTTCAGAGTAAAGGCGGGCTCTGGAGCCTTGTCTCAGCCTCAGCACCTGCGTGCCTCATGGCCACAGAAGGTGCTTCTTTGATCAGATTCCTCCCTTCTGCCACTTCCACTAGATGTGTGACCTTGGGTAGGTCACGGCATCTCTCAGTGTCCCCGATTTCACAACTGTCAAGTGCAAATACTCATCTCATGAAGGCACCGCGAGGATTAAATGAGATAATAGCCACATGGCACTTAGAGCTGTGCTCAGAACTACAGGAAGACGGTCAGCACTAAGTACGTGTTAGCGTCGCTCTTAGGAGTGGCGGTGTCGTATGGTCTCAAAACCCCACATCTGAATCTAGTATGATTCAAAAGAAATCAAAGCAGTGTCAGTATGAGGCAATATATCAAGCTCATAGCCAAGACGAAGTTTTGTATCAAATCACTAAGCAGTTTGCTGAAGCCCCTATAAGACTCTGCTGAAAGCTTTCCTGCGTCTCCTGACACTCCTCCTCAGTCGGAATTCCCAGGGTCAGAGAAGAAAGAGTCTATTTTAGCTTTGCCCTGAAACGTCATCGAGTGTAGCTGGAGTCTAGCCATTGCATCCTGATATTTCAGAGTTTTATAAGGTCATTTGGGATCTTGTAGGAAGAGTCTTGAATTCGCCTCCACCTTTGCCAGCTTTTGATATACTGTTAAATGGTGGTAACCGTAATTACAATTCTTTATCCTTTTAAATAAATTTAACATGTTTTAACTTTACTATTAATCACTTTCAAACATAACAAAACCAGTTTCGTTGTGGCTGGATAACACATTGCATTTCATCAAGTTTCTAGCTCTCCAGTGTTGGAAAACTAATTGGAGGTTCGTGTGTTTCATGTCCAAGAAAAAAAAAAAATCATCGTGGAGAGAATCTTCCTGGGAGTGTCCCTCCTGCCAGTGTGGTGTCCCAGCAAACCCTCGGGCGGGTCCCAGACAGGAAACATGGGGAAATACCCACCTCTGAGACTCACCAGGAGGTGAGGGTAGGAAGACAGGGAGCTGATCACCAGGCCCGAACAAAGGCAAGGAAGTATTTCCACCTCTTTTGAGTCACCAGGTGAAGGCTCTCCAGCAGGCTCAGGGGGCCTCCTGAACTTTGCAACTTGGCTGCGGTCCAGGCATGAAATATGGAAAAGGCACTCTTGATGCAACACTTTCATCACCACTGCTGCTTTTGCCTCTGTTTCATCTTGGTCAAGAGATACAAGACAGGTTCTTATAAATGCTCCCCCTGAGTGCTAAGCTAACGAAACTGTTTACGTGGAAATTCGGAAGATTTCGGAATCAAAGGGCATCGGGACATTGTAATCAACAAACAGCGGTCTTTACATCCCCAAAGACTGTGCCCGTGTGGGAAGGATTCTGTTTAGCTGCTAATTCTCAATCAGTTCTTTTGTGGTATGTCTCAGAGTGCTCAAGGTCACTTTCTGTTTGGTGAATAACAGAATTAGTCCTCCCTTTGTATGAGTTCATATTATCAGTGGTATGAGTGACCAGAAAGATCATGTGTGAGGGTTACATAAAACATGCAGTCACACTCAGTTGATCGCGCATGCGCTTTTGTCAGATAAGTCTACAGAAGTCACGTAAAATCGTGATAAAGAGACGGCCAATTCCAAACCAGTAATCCCAAACTTCCTATGTGGATACATGTCCCCGTATCAGCTGGGCTCCTGACATCCCTGTCCCAGAGCAAAGGGGCTGGAATACCGCAGAGAGCAGAAGATTTCACTCTGGGAACTCCAGTCTGCCTTCCCAAGGTTCTTTCCCCTTTAAGCAAATCCTCTCCACCAAAGAAATATGTTTATTTGTATTTTCAGTTAAGTTGACTATTTATCCACATTTCCTGCTCATGAGTCATGCATGCAGTTTACTGAAAAAAAAGAAAGGAAAACAATAAATTGAGCACTAACGCACTACAAAATTAAGGATCAAAGACGCAAAACTGACGTAAGCCCCAAAAAGGTATGGGCTTAGAATTTAATCAGCAAACAGACCCATCAGCACACCCGGACAGTACTGCCAGGGAGGCTGGGTCTGGGGATTTGTTTTCCTGGGCTCGGCACAGCCTGCCTCCACGGAGCATTTCACATGGTTTGGCTCACCAGATGCTTGTAAACAAAGCACACGCCGGGAACTGGGTCAGGGAACCAAACCGCATTTGCCGGGGATCCGTGTGAGGAAAAAGATCCTGGGTTGCTTATGGAAAAGCTTCCCTTGTTTGTCTGAGTAAGAAAGAGACCTGCGTTGAGGGCAGGCCACAGGAAGATGGCCCAAGTGTGCACCGTGCTCGGGCAGAGAGATACCAGTCCTAAGCAGGTTGCTGGCTGTGCACCCAGGGGAGCAGACCAGAGATCCCAGCAGGGGATGAGGGTCTGCCTTCCACACCCGCATTCCTTTAGCCTCTGCTACTCCAGGACTCAACCAGGCTGCAAAGCTGGAGGGTGAGTCTTGTTTTTCCTCTCTTCCTCTGAACACATTTTATCTAACATTGTAAAAGATGGAACGGAGAGAAAGAGATACAGATACACGGGACAGCTTTACTAAAATATCTAGAGTGATAAAAACCATCCCTGGGGAGCTTAGAGATGGACACAAATAACATGTGTTTAGTGAGCAGGTATTATGTACCACCTGCATTTACCTGTGTTAAGCCTCAAAGCAATCCTATGAGAGGGTGACCACTATTATCTTTGCACAGATGAGGCGGCTTGAGCTGTGACCCTGCCAATGTCCACAGCAAGTAAAGGGTGGTCCATTTTGACTCCAAGTTCAAGTTCTTAGCCATTACTGTGCTGTCTCCCTACGAAGATGAATCAAGTCTGTGTGCATCTAATTATGTTATCATATCACACCCTTTCTATTTTACAAAGAACTAGTTCTCCAAATTAAGGACCTCTGAATATTTCCCTAAATCCATAGTCTGTAAAGCATGCCTTTGCATTGTCACATACATTGTCCTTACAATGAACAAAGAGAAAACTTTGAACTTTTGGTTTAACCAGTTGAAACATTCACCTTTGACTAGCACAACAGGTGAAGTTACACAATCATTTTACAGCCCTGTCCTGTCTCTGCTGTCATTACCCCCAGCCTTTCAATAACTGGCCCCATGGGGTCCTCTGGAGCTCACACAGATGAGCTTTAAAAGTCAGTCCTTGTGTTCTCTTGCCTTCTCTTTTGTCTGCTTGTGCATCCCCTGCTCTCCCTCAGTCTGTAGGTGATGACTAATCCTGAAAGTGAGATAGTGCAATGACCCACATTAGCCTTTATCTTCTAGAACTCAACTAGACTATCTGGAACAGAATCGGTTACCTAAGAAGTTCCGGTTTGTAATCCAATAACCCACTCTTCTCATCCCAAACCACCCCTCCTCAGCAGAGCATCTTTTGACTCACTCATAAGATCATTCTTTTCTACTCACCAGGACCCAGTTTACCCATGGGTAAAAGTAAAGTGGTTCAAACCATTTCTGAGATCATGTCCAACTCTAAGGCTCTTCAACTTAGGTTTTCATTTTCCTGCACTAGAATTTCCTTCCATCGATCAATTTATATATCCATTCACTGGGAAAAATGCATATATGGAGTACCTGTTATGCACTAGATATTGTTCTAGACGGAAAGATTATGTAACCAGGACAGATAACATCTCTGTCCATGAGGTATATAACCTCTGTCTTTCCTCTCCCCCAAATAATTTGAAAATGCAAAGAAAATCTGTGGTAGGGTTGCTCCCAACAATTTCATATTATGGAGTAAAACTTGAGTTCAAAACCCCCTACTACATGTATAACCTTGTGTAGGTCTCTTAAGCTCTCTGAGTCTGACAAGGGTTTAGTCCCTAAAACATGCAAACAATTTATGCAATTCAACAGCAAAAAGCCAACACCCCAATGGAATAATAGGCAAAAGACCTGAATAGACATTTCTCCAAAGAAGACATACAGATGGCCAACAAGCACATGAAAAAAATGTTCAACATCACTGATTATTAGAGAAATGCAAATCAAAACTACCATGAGATACCACCTCACACCAGTCAGAATGGCCATCATTAACAAGTCCACAAACAACAAATGCTGGAGGTGGTGTGGAGAAAAGGGAACCCTCCTGCACTGTTGGTGGGAATGTGAATTGGTACAACCCACAGTGGAAACCAGTATGGAGGTACCTCAGTAAACTAAATATAGAACTACCATAAGATCCAGCAATCCCACTCTTGGGCATCTATCGGGACAAAACTTTCCTTGAAAAAGATACATGCACCTATATGTTCACTGCAGCACTCTAACAGAGCCAAGACATGGAAACAACCTAGATATCCATCCACAGCTGAAAGAATTAAGAAGATGTGAGATATATATAGATATATATATATATAATATATATATAAAATTATATAGAATTATAAAAATTATAAAGAATAAGTTATATAGAATTATATAAATTATATAGGATATGTGATATATATATATTTAATATATATATTGCAATACTACTCAGCCATAAAAAAGAAGAAAATAATGCCATTTGCAGCAATATGGATGGAACTAGAGACTCTCATACTAAGTGAATTAAGTCAGAAAGAGGAAGACAAATATATGATATCACTTATATCTGGAATCTAATATATGGTACAAATGAACCTTTCCACAGAAAAGAAACTCATGAACTTGAAGAACAGACTTGTGGTTGCCAAGGGGGTGGGGAGGGAGTGGAATGGACTGGGAGTTTGTGGTTAATAGATATGAAGTATTGCGTTTGGAGTGGGTAAGCAATGAGATCCTGCTGTATAGCACAGGGAACTATATCCGGTCAGTTGTGATGGAACGTGGTAGAGGATAATGTGAGAAAAATAATATATATATTTTTAATATAATATATAATTATATATATATATATATATATATATATATATGTATATATATATGACTGGGTCCCTTTGCTGTACAGTAGGAATTGACAGAACACTGTAAATCAACTATAATGGAAAAAATAAAAATTATGAAAATAAAAGCTCTCTGAGTCTTTCTTTATACAGAAAAATAGGGACCAAAACCTGTGTTGTGAAATTGTGATGTGTGCAGAGGCCCAGCACGCAGTAAGTGCTCGGTGCCATTGCTATTATTGTGAACACAGATATGTGTGTACCCAACATGTTCACCTTAGGCTGCTCTCCTTGTTTTTATTTAACTAATGGGATTTTTTTTTACCACAAAGGGCATCTTCTCTAATTCAATCAGGATTTTCCTGCCTGCCTCCCTTGTTGAGTACTTGGGTTTGTAATATGATGAACCAGAGGGTTGTACCCTGTATTAGTTCTCTATCGCTATTACAACAAATTTCTGTGAACTAAGAGGCTTAGAACAACACAAATTAATTAGCTTAGAGTTCTGGAGGTCAGAAGTTTGAAATGGGTCTCGCTGGGCTATAATCAGGCATCAGCGGAGCAGCATTCCTTGTGAAGTTTCCAGGGGAGACTCTGGTACCTGGACCATTCCAGCCTCTTGAGATTCCTTCCCCCATCTCCAAAGCCATCTTTGTATCATCTCCAGACCTCCCTCTGACTCCCTTTCTGCCTCCTTCCTTCATCCTGAAGGACTCTTGTGATTATACTGGGCGCACCTATGCAGGCCAAGATTTTATCTCCCTATTGTAATGCTAGCTCATTAGCAGCCTTCGTTTCCTTTTGCCATATAATCCAACATCTTCACAAACTCCAGAAATTTGGCCCTGGACGTCTTTGGGAAGTCACCATCCTGGCTGCCATGACGCTCCTTAAGTTTTTCTCATCCATCTCCACCTTTTCAGTCCTGCTCTTAACTCCCTCACTTTGCCTCCGGTCCCCAACCTGTAGAAGAAATACCAGAATGGAAGGCTCCATGGGAGTTCTCCAGGGGACAGATCTGGACTCCAGGCCGTAAGCCAAAGGCCGGAGCCCCAGACAGTCCATGGGTATAGGGACCAATCTGCCCTGCTCCCTACTGTCCTTCCTTATTCAAAACTCCTCTTTGTCTCCCACTGCTTCCTGAACACCCCATTGTGGCCTGAAAGGGGCTGCCTCATGGCTGGCCCTTCTGGACACCTTACCTGTGGCCCTTGTCACTGCCATTGTGAGTTTGCATGACTGGTAACCTGAAAATCCATTGTCAACGTCTAAAAAAGCTAGGTCTTTAACATCAGACAACTTGGGTTCAAATTTCAGTTCCACTACTTCCTAGGATCTTGAAAATGTTATTTAACCTTCTTAAACTTCTGTGTTCCATATGGAAAGTGGGGTGATACCTTTTTCAAAGGACTACCGTGAGGATCAATCTTAATGCATTATAAAGTCCTAATCCAGTAACCGGCACATCATAAGTATTTAAATAATGGAAGCTGTATAGCAAGTGTCAGAAAATGTTTTCTCTGGAAAGCCAGGTAATGAATATTTTAGGCTTCATGGACCAGACAGTCTGTGTCCCAAACGTTCAACTCTTCAACTACTCATTGTAGTGTGAAAGCAGCCACAGTCAAAAAATAAACAAATGGGCATGGCTATGTTCCAATAAAGCTTTATTTACAAAAACAAGCAGAGAGCTGTATGTGGTCTTCAGACCAGTTTGCTGACTCCTACTTTATAGGCATATATCAGAGATGCCCAATTCATGTTTCATTGGTTCTCCATTGCCAAAGTAAATGAACAAATATAAATGTTAAGAGTCCCGAACTCTTCAGTAACCTGCCCTGGCTTTGAACTCAGAGTCAGAGGCCCTACCCACACACCACTGACCTCGGAGACCTTTAAAATATCCCGTGTTTATTGTTTTGCCACGCAGTAGGCTAACAATGGCTAAATCCTTTGTTCCTCCTCCTCTTCAGAGATGGGATCTCATTCCCCTTATCTTAAATCTGGGTTGGCCTTCAGCGACTGGCCTGACCAAAAGACAGTGGCAGAAGTGACATCTGGGGACATACGAGGCTAGAAGACTTGAAGCGTAAATCAATATTATTTCTCGAAGAGAGCAGAGAGAGGGAACAAAGGAGAAGCCTTAAAGCTTCTTCCCAGACATCTTGAAATGGTTGCTCTGTAAAGCGCAAGCCCTGTGAGCAGGCCAGTCCGCCGTCCCCGCCAAGCTCCACCAGCAGCCAGCCTCACTCACCCTCCATCCCAGGCAAAATCCTGTCACGTGAGTGAGGAAGCCTCGATGACGCTAGTGAGGATGAATCAGCCTGCAAAGCCTTTCCTGATTTCCTGACCCACACAGTTGGGAGAGAGATAAAAAGGCTGTGAGTCAGATAGAACGGTTACCACCGAGTTTTCAGATAGTTGGTTACATTGCCGTAGATAATCAGAACATCTGGGAGTTTAGCTCTATGGGCATAGCAATTGCGGTCTGATTTGCTCACTAGTATTTCCTTATATTCTAGGACAGGGCCTGGCAATAGGATGTATTCCGTAAATCATTCTCGAGTGAGTGAGGGAATAATGAATCTGTTCCATCCTTCTTTGCCTGGCCACCTTCCCTGCAAAATTCAGTGTAAAAATTGATTTCTCCAGCAGTCCACCATCCTCTCCACTGGATCAGATTCCTCCATTCTTTGCCTTTTCCTTCGTTATGCTAATCCCTATTACAGTGCATGTAACGAGTTTTTTAAGCACATGTTTAATGCTTGTCCCTTTTCTAGAACGTGGGCTCTCTGAGGGCAGGGTTGGGGTCTGTCACAGTCCCTGTGCCACCTGGCACCCAGCAAGTGCCCAGCATCCGTTAGGCACATAGTGAATGTTGCTAAATAACCGTCAGAGTTTGCTATACACAAAATATTTCACCTACAAAGTCCTGTTTGTCTAAACCCAGTTCAGAAAGCAGCCTATGTTATCACTGTGCATGAAACACCGAAAAGCCCTAAGGTCTCCCACAGGGTCTTTTCTTCTTGGCCTTTTCATTTTGCTTGCCTGCCTGAAAGAGGTTTCCCGCCTCCCTCACGCCCTGAGTGTCCACACAGCTGCCTGTAGAGCAGATTTATTCAGAGGCAGCTTCTTCTCATGTGGGGCGCTCCTGAGCTAGTTTTCTGCCACGGCCAGCCTGGAAGGACCTGAGCCCACTTCTTTCTGCTCCTGCGCAGGCAGATCTCAAAGCCCACTCTTAAAGAAACCTGCCCCCGTGGGTCCAGCCCTGGCTGCTGAGTTCCCCTCTCCACTGTGGGGAGACGATGGGCTGGCTCTTCGCAGGCCTCTCCTGAGGATGGGGAGAAGAAAAGGAAGGCAGATAGGGCTGTCCCAGGGCTCTCTGCCTGGGAACCCGGGAGAGGACAGAGTACCAGCTGGGAGCCTGAGCGGGCAGATAGAGAGCCCGCCGTAGGCTAAAGTAAAACCGGTGCTTCATCGTTTACTCCAGTGCTTTGTGTTTCTCTGGCACATCCGTCACCATCTGCTGAGGCCCAGCTTCGCCCTCCCCCAGGCCTGGGTGCCCGTAGTCTTGGTTCCCCGTCAAGTCAGAAGGCCCTGGCTCACTCATCTAAGTCACTTCAAAGCCCTGAGCCTCAGTTTCCTCTCTCGAAACGGCCACAATGCCTGTTTGACAGAGCCGTTGCAGGGCTCCAGCCTTCGGCAGTAACAGTAAGCACCGTACTGAGAAGTTACAGCAGGCGAGCGCGTGCGATGTGTACACGTTGCGCGTAAACTCTGTTAACCCACTGAATCCGCACACGTGGCTCCTGAGGGAGAGCTGCTGCTTATCCCCACTCTTAGGGCTGAGTGAGCTGAGGCTGCAGAGACGTTCCCCCGCTTGCTCAGGTTCATTGGCGGTCCACTGTCGGGGGACCCATAGGATGCTCCATGACCCGGGAAGTTCAAGCTCAAACTCGGGGGCCCAACAGCATAGATCGAAGTCCGGGCTCCGCGGTGGACCAGCAGGGGGACCTGCCTGTGTCCCCTCTTCCGCTCCCCCCGCCTGGCCAAGCAGCTCTGTGAGATGACTTCCCAGGATGCACCCTGCTCATCTTGCTGGTCCCCCCAGTCATGGGGCTGGGTGCTCACCGGCAGGGAGCTCAGCTCAGCAGGTATGCAGCCGCCTTCATAAAGCCCTCGTCGCTTCTCCTCTGGAAGCGTAAAGGCGGTGTCCTCAGCCTGGCTTTTAATGTAGTCCACTGTTCCCAGGACTTCAGGTTGGTATGCTTCCAGTCGCAAGAAGCTGAATGTGCTTTTCATTCCTGCCCCGGTTATTGTGGCCTTTTGAAGAGGACCAAGAAGCGGGTGGGGCTCCCTGCAGCCCACAGGATGGCGGGACATCTAACCCCAAAAGGACCCTAGCTGCAGCAGCAGGAAGATCAGGAGAACTGAAAGTCAGATTGTCCCCAGTGGTAAAAATCAGACCAAATAGTGCCCGCCTGGGTGTCTTCTTGGTAAACAGTCTGAAATCCTGTGTCCCCTGGAATTACCAGCTCGGTGAAACTGGCTTTCGGTATTTACCGGATATTTTGAAGACACAGGCAAGCTGTAGGAAACACAACCCACTAGGATGCCTCGGCCCGCGGATCTCACCCCACCCCAAAACCAAACTGCCTTGAACCAGAAGTCCAAGACTTTTCTCCAGCCAGAAAAGAGGCCTTTGCTGAATTGAAAAAGGCAAACAAGAAGGAAAGCTATGGACCCTATGATAATTTCAGGATATTCTGCTTTAACAACACAAATAATTTTCTTCAGTGTGCTTGTAATAACCAGGATGAGCACAGGGCTGGCGCTTTGCTGAAGGGCATTTAATCCTCAGCACAAGCAGCTGAATGGCAGAGCAGGCTCCTCGTTTGCAGGGCTCAGAGAGGTGGGGGAACTCACAGGCAGTCACAGACCCTGCAGGGGCAGACAGGGTGCAAGTCTAGGTCCTGCCAGCGGGACCGATTTCAGCTCAGGGGCTAAGAAGTCCCTGGGACCCCCCACACACACACATACACACTCCCGTCAAGAAGCAGCTTCAGAGAGCGCCTCGCACATTTTCAGTTGTCTCCTTAAAACGGATGGCTACTGGTGGAAAAAGGAACGTTTTTGCCTAATAACTAGGCTTATTGTCTGCATGGCAAGTAGAACCGGTTTGACTGATGCTGTCACCGAGACCGTGGGGAAGGGGCGGGCCCAGTTTCATCAACAAAGAACTTTCCACTTTTCAGATCGTCCCTGGGGCACCACGGGGACAGGACCCAGAAGCGCAGCTCAGAGATTTCACGCATTGGCCTAAGCTCTGCCACGTGGCTAATTCTCTAGGGTCCCAGCTTAGAGTGTGAAGGAGCAAGTCGGGGCCTCCTCGCTTTGGGGAATATTCAGAATGTCGGAGGTCACTTGCGTGCAGCTGAAATTTGCCAACCCTTCACCACTTCACTGAGGATTCTGTCCCTGCCTTGTGCCCAAAGCAGTGTTTTGGATGCCAGTGGAATTTAAAACGTCATTTTTATGTTTCACTAAGAGTAAGATACAAATGCACGGTCAGTGTAAAAAAAAAAAATTCAAATCGTACAGCGATATATAAAGTAAAGATGAATACCCCTTCCACCCGTCTTGATCCCTACTCTCAGCCTCGTTCCCTTCCCTTGAAACAGCTGCTGTTAACTTGTGGACGTGATTTTTTCTGGATAGATAGAATGTATGTGTGGGTTTTTTTTTTTAATCATGATCGGAATTAGACGATATAAATTATCCTACAGCGTGTGTTCTGGGCTCAGCCAGGCTCTCTCCGTTCAGATCTCTACATGGTTCCGTTAAGTTGCTGCAGAGCGTCTCCTGATGGATTCAGCCGTTCCTCTGTAATAGGACATACGGGTTCTTTGTAAGTTTTCCGGGCTACACACAGTGTTGTAATTACCTTACTTATATATTTATCCTTGCACGTTCTTCAGAATAGATCTGAAGACATGTGCCTAGAAACAGAATCGCAGGGTCAAAGGATTAGTGTACTTTTATGTCCATTTTTATTTGGATAGAAAAGCTGCCAGGTTATTTCTTTCCTCAAGAAACCAAACAAGCAAATAGAAAACAATACCAGTTTCTTCCCCAACCAACAGTCTGTGAAAGGAAATGTGAAAATGTTGCGACCTCTGCCTAGGAGTTTTCCTCTACCAGCTAAAATGTCATTCGTGGGGAGTTCCTGTTCTGGTGCAGCAGAAACAAATCCAGCTAGTATCCATAAGGATGCAGGTTCGATCCCTGGCCTCGCTCCGGGAGCTGTAGTGTAGGTCGCAGATGCAGCTCAGATCCCACAATGCTGTGGTTGTGGTGTAGGCCAGCAGCTATAGCTCCAATTCGACCCCTAGCCTGGGAATTTCCATATTTCGTGGGTGTGACCCTAAAAAGCAAAAATAAAAATAAAAAATTAAAATAAAACATAAAATATTCTTGGCATCACAACTCTCCGGTGCCTATTTCTGTACAGGTATTGGGTAAAGCTGCCCCCTACCCTCCCTTAGCAAGAAAGCCCAAAACACCCGCTGCCAGCCGGAGCCACCACTGTTCTGTGCTTTGTTTTGTTTTGTTTTGTTTTGTTTTGTTTTGTTTAGGGCTCCAACATAGGGAATTTCCCAGACCAGGGGTCAGTTTGGAGCTGCAGCCGCCAGCCTACAACACAGCCGCAGCAATGCCAGATCTGAGCCGCGTCTGCAACCTGCGCCACAGCTCATGGCAACGCCAGATCCTTAACCCACTGAGCGAGGCCAGGGATGGAACCTGCAACCTCATGGTTACTAGTAGGGTTCATTACCGCTGAGCCCCAACAGGAACTCCCCTGTGTTTTTCTTAGCAGTCATCTTTCCATATGGTGACTTAACTAGTAATATTGCCCTTCAACTGGGGGATAACCTCTTCTGGGACAGAAACCACCCTGAGGCACCTTTGGAGCCCCAAGAGCTATCACAGTGTCTGATAGTGGTCGCTGTTCTCTGAGCTGCTGTCTTAACGAATGGCAGGAGGGAGCGGGGGTGGGGGGTGGGGGTGACGAGGAGGGATGGCTGGGTCCCCGACAGAGCTCTGAGGGTCCTAAACCCGGGGAGATTTAGTAAAGTTCTGTGTGAAGTGGAGAGACTCAAGGTTACTGGATTTCTGATGTACCCTAGAAATCCGAGCCCTCGGAACCAGAGAGAAAATGTATTTTATTTCTAAAACCTTACTCAGCTGGAGTTCTCTCGTGGCACAGTGGGGCTGAATAAGGATCCAGCATTGTCATCGCAGGGGCCAGGGCTGCTGCTGCAGTATGGGTTCGATTCCTGACCTGGGAACTTCTACATCTTCCACCTGTCATAAGCGTGGCAAAACCAACCAACCAAACAAAAAAACCCTTAATCAGCTACCTCCCTGAACTGAGTGACACTGCCCATTTCCAGTCTAAGAGCTGCAAAGTGAATGAAATACAGGATTTTTGAGGGAGAAAAGCCACATTCCTTGTGTTCTTTTGAGTTTTCCAAACACTCTTTGTGCTTTGCCTGCAGCTCTCTTAGCTGCTGCTGAAGTTGCGTTCAGAAAAATTGAAAATCAGGGGAGTTCCTGGTTTGACCCCAGTCTTAACTCTGGGCCGGGACCTGTCCTCTTGTGCCCAGAGGCTTCCCACTACCACACTGTCTTCTCTCCAGCTCCACGGTCCAGACGTCGTCCACACTGCCTGCCCACTCCGTCCTGCCTTAACGTTCTATCTTACACGAAGGAACTCCACAAAAGGGGTCCTCTGCTCATGATTAAACAGCTGGAAAGTTGCTTTGCCTTTTATCTGCCCACGTGTCATACCCAGGACTTACAGGATATGTTTTATCATTGACTCTTGAGCTGACTCAGGCAATTTGCAGGAAATATTAAAAATTTCCCGAATGCAGTCAAGTTCAAGAAGCTGCCTAGAGCCCCTCGGGCTGAACTTGCACAATCATATCTGAGGCCTCCGTGTTGAATGATCTCAAGTATCGGAGGAGGAGCTGTACTTCAAAGCCAGTCTCCACACGAGGGAAAGAAGGAAAAAATAGCAGGAGAGTGAGAGAGAGGGAAGGGAAAAGACCATAAAAGAAGGACACAAACACTGTATGCAGTTAAAGGATGTGGCCAAAGGTGGCGTGTCTTATTGAATCAGCTAAAGTGACGTTTCCTCAGGTCCAGCCTTCTCAGGAGGACCACTAGCACGCTAGCTTAATTAGCCTACGTTTGTATAATTAACTGCGTGTGTACTCCTGGGACACTTGTTTTTCTGTAATGACCAAATGTTTACCCTGCTCGCCAGTTGCCTTAACACCCCAGGTTCTCTGAGATGTCTGTAATGTGTCAGCCACACTGGGAGTTCGCTTCTCTGGTTAGTCCAGGAATGTTTTAGCTTTTTCTGTCCAGGCTTTTACCTCCTATCCACAGGGGCTTTCTCTTCTTCCAACACCTCTGCCATCACTCTTCCTGAATTTATAGCTTTATGATGGAAAGATCTCCCTCGTAAGTCTATGTATTTTAGAGCCTATCAAGAACTCTGTTTCCTCAGCTGGAGTTTTCATTTTCATTCTCTCTCTCTCTCTCTTTTTTAAGGCAACACCTGCAGCAGGTGAAAGTTCCCTGGTCAGGGGTCAAATCGGAGCTACAGCTGCTGGCCACAGCCACAGCCACAGCAATGTGGGATCTGAGCCACATCTACAGCCTGTACCACAGTTCATGGTAATACCAGATCCTTAATCTATTGAGTGAGGCCAGGGATCGAACCTGCATCCTCATGGATGCTAGTTGGGTTCATTAACACTGAGCCACCCTGGGAACTTCCTTCATTCTCTTTCTTATGACTCTTAGGCTGCATATCACAGCTCACAGCCTAAGTGCTGTTGCCTGCTTTTAGATTTTACATATTTATCTATAGTATATATTTATATAATGTATGATGTGATATAGTATATAACATATTATATTATAATAATAGTTATTATTATGAACGTATCATTGTTTTATTTGTCAAACTAGTGACATATTTCACCCTCCTCTAGACCAGATGTCCTTAGCCAGAGTGTTGGAAGACTTGTTGTGTATATCGGTACCTTTTGGTGGCAAGTTCCTAACGTCCAACTTCAACTCCATTAAATATCCTTAAAAAACTAAAAATAGAATTACCATATGATCCAGCACTCCCCCTCCTGGGCATATATCCAGAGAAAACTTTAATTTCAAAGGATGTTTGCTCTCCTATGTTCATTGACACACTGTTTATAATAGCCACGAGACAGAAGAAACCTAAATGTCCATCAACAGAGGAATGCATAAAAAAGATGTGGTACATATATACAATGGAATACTAATCAGCCATAAAGAAGAATAAAATCATGCCGTTTTGCAGCGACATGGACTGACCTGGAGATTATCATACTAAGTGAAGTAAGCCAGGAAGCAAAAGGCTGCTATTGTATGATACTGCTTATATGTGGCATCTGAAAAGAGATACAAAATGAAGTTATTAACAAAAAGAAGTAGAACCACAGACATAAAAACAAATTTATGGTTCCTAAAGGGGAAGGTGAGGGGAGATAGATTAGAAGGATGAGGTTAACATATACACACTGCTGTACATAAAATACATAAACAACAAGGATCTACTGTATAGCACAGGGAACTATACTCGATATTTTGTGATATCTTATAAGGGAAAAGAATCTGAAAAGAATAAATATATATACACATATATATTTGTATGTGTATAAAACATATCGTATTTATAGTTCTGTTCGTTTCAGGTGTACAGCAGTGCAAATACATACATGTGTGTATGAATCCCTGTGTTGTACACCTGAAACTAGCACAACACTGTAAATCAACCATACATCAATTAAAAAAAGAAAACTAGGCTAAACAATAAAAGAAATGTATTAGCTCCTATAACTAAAATAAATAAATCAGTAAGTAGATGTGTGCCTACATACTCACACAGCTACAAGTATGCTACCTGACTTTTGGCTTATCTGTGTCTGGCTGTAGCTCCTTTGAGGGGCAGCAGCAGTTCTAGGTCCCTCAGCCACACTGCACCACGAGTAGGAGGAAGAGCTTGTCCTCCTCACAGTACCCCTCCCCCCGACCATTACACCACAGCCCTGCCCTTCTCTCCAGGAAAAGGGAGGTCACGCTCCTCCTGAACCCAACAGACTGATAACAGGTTTGCTTGGGTCCTGGAGCTGGGGATGAGTCGATATCAAGGCGCCCATGAGTATTATGGGCTGGGGGAGGTGTGAGGTGGGGACGGGCAGGGCTGGCAGCAGTTTCCACCCCAGAAGGCAGTGGAGAAAAGGGAGGATGTGCAACTCCTGAGCTCAGAACTACACATTATTTGCAGAGTCCGCAAGCACCCGTATTGATCCTGTGAGTGGGCTGGGCGTGTGAATTAGCATCTAAGAGCTATGACTCAAGATGTCGAGAACCCCGGTTCTAAGCCATCAGATACTCAGGGCAGGAGCTGTCAGTTCTTTCTCTTTGTGGCTGTAGCGCACGACAGGTGGGAACTGAATTTTCTGCTGTCCTCCCTCATGGCCTGATACTGACCTTCCTCATCCATAGACTTGCCTCCCATCTCCTCCAAATGTCCAGCACTGGGGAAAGACAAATCCACCATCCGCCCTTCCTGCTTCTTTTCTGGAGAAGGTAATTTGAATGTTTGATCAAGTGAAGGAACCCCGCTGAGAGGGTCCTTCAGAGAATGATGTGTTTCCTCCATGTGCTGGAAGAAAAGGAACCCCTCCGTGATGTCTGGGCTACTGGGCTGTGGAGCGAGGTGGGGTGGACCTGGAGCTGTCCAGAGCTTTGATGTAATCGGATTTCATAAAATCTGTATTTAGACTGACCATGTGCCATTTGTCACATGTGGGCATGATATTCTGGCCCACTCTTTTAGGATGTGAATTTCCCATGATTATTCACTTAATTGTGATAGGTTATAGCCAAGCTGCCCATGCTTTTTTCTCAATCCCCTTTGGGACAGGCACTTGTAAAAGATCTGTGTACATAGTCTGGGCAATAATCTCTGATGATGGATCAGGATTTCTTCCACTCAAAGGGACGTGGTTTAAACAGGACTCAATTGTGATATTTAGAAACCAAAAGCATTGGCAAATTATGACACCCTCCCTTCTGAAATGGAAAACAAAGTCATTCCTAACTGCAAAACACAGGATTTTCACACAGAGATCAAAATAACTTCACTCTGGCTTTAGCGATGGCAAAATTCTGAATAAATGAAATTACTCTGAATTCTTCTCTCTCCTCTACCCCCTTGCTTCTATCTGTTAGTGCCCTTGCTTTGCTGGTGGGACTTTAAATCTTTAAATAATCCAATCCTAGGCTCAGAGGGGAATCAAATAGCTACATTTGCCCAGTAAGTTTTGCTATTCTAACCTGCTAAGTGAACTTTCCCTGGCAAAATAAAATAAAATAATATGTAAACTAAAATAAATCTGGGAGTTCCCGTCGTGGTGCAGTGGTTAACGAACCCGACTAGGAACCATGAGGTTGCGGGTTCGATCCCTGCCCTTGCTCAGTGGGTTAACCATCCGGCGTTGCCGTGAGCTGTGGTGTAGGTTGCAGACACGGCTCGGATCCTGCGTTGCTGTGGCTGCGGCGCAGGCCAGTGGCCACAGCTCCGATTAGACCCCTAGCCTGGGAACCTCCACATGCCGTGGGTGCGGCCATAAAATGACAAAAGGCAAAAATAAATAAATAAATAAATAAATAAATAAATAAATAAAATCTGAATAGCGAGGAGTTCCTGTCATGATGCAATGGTTAACGAATGTGATTAGGAACCATGAGGTTGTGGGTTCAGTCCCTGGCCTTGCTCAGTGGATTAACGATCCGGCATTGCCATGAGCTGCGGTGTAGGTCCCAGATGCTGTTCGGATATGGCATTGCTGTGGCTGTGGCGTAGGCCAGCGGCTGTAGGTCCAATTCAACCCCTAGCCTGGGAACCTCCACATGCAAAAAAAAAAAAAAAAAGAAAAAAAGAAATCTCAACAGGGAGAAATCCTTAAGGCTGCTTGGTTCTAGCAAAAGGAATATGAGGTCACCAAGAGAATCTAGCCTCCCAGACACTGAACGTTCCAGCCTCTGCTGAGCTGACCTCACACGGAGAGAAGTACCCTCTTTGTCCAGGAAATACAAGAGCCACTCAAGAGCTCATTTCTCTCAGCCCCACTGATGGACAGCACTCTTAGCCCGCTCTCCTACCTAAAGCCACTCTTCCTCTTCCATGCCCTTGACTTAATCCCCTCTGGCCAAAGACAGCACCTTAGCAGTTCTTCCCTCTCCCACATCCTCAGAACTTTCTCCTCTTTATCAGATCATTCCCATCAGCCAACAAACATGCTATGATTTCTATTATCTTTAATAATACTATGAATAACTTCCAACCCCCACAAGGCTACACCCCACATCTCTACTCTTCTTGCCAATAAACTCCTCAAAACTGCTGTCTCTCCTTGGTGGCTAATTCTTCCTCTGCCATGAAGTCTTAAGGCGCATCCAGCCTGGATCCCCCACTCCATGGAAAGAGCTCTCTTTGAGGTCAGCGGTACCTCTAAATTACTAAATCCACTGGTCAGTATTCAGATTTGACATCGGTACACAAGACTCCGCTGTCTCTTGGTTTTCTGCCAGCCTCCCTGGCCCTGGTCCTCCATCTCCTTTTGCTTGTTCCTTCTCTTCTCTTCAGGGCTGGGGTGTCCCAGGTACACCATCCCCTCTCACTTACTTCCATGGTGATCTCATTCATCTTGTGACTTTAATTTTACGCTGAAAACTCCCAAGAATTTGGGAGTTCCTGTTGTGGTTCATTGGGTTACAAACCCAACTAGTATCCATGAGGATGTGGGTTCAATCCCTGGCTTTGTTCAGCAGGTTAAGGATCTGGTGTTGCCTTGAGCTGTGGTGTAGGTTACAGATGCAGCTCGGATCCCGCGTTGCTGTGGCTGTGGTGTAGGGCAGCAGCTGCAGCTCCGATTTGACCCCTAGCCTGGGAACTTCCATACACTGCGAGTGTAGCCCTAAAAAAGAAAAAGAAAAAAAAAACCTCCTAGAATTCTATCTCCAGCCCAGACCTCTCTCTTGAACCCCACATTCATAATAAACAGCCAGCCCCACACCCTAATAAACGTTTTTAAATTCAGCGTGTCCAAGATGAACTCTTATCTTACCCTTCCGCTTACTCCCATTCCTCCCAGACCTGTCCTGCCCTCAGTCCTCCCCAGCTCAGTTGACGGGAGCCCACAGTTCTTTTTTGCTCACGACTAACCAATCCGTCAGCATAGTCCTATCGTGAAAATAGAGCCCGAGTCCAGCTGGTCTAGACCCGCTGGGATTACTAACCACCCAGCTTCCACTTTGCACGCTCTAGTCTGCTCTCAACACCGCAGCCACTCCGATCCGCATGAAACCAATCAGATCATAGTGCTGCATGGCTCACTCAGGGCAAAGGCACATAATCTGGCCCCTTTCCCGCCTGGCTCTTCTCCCGCTGTACTCGCCTTCTTCATTTCACTGCAGATGCCCTGGACGTCTTGCTCTTCTCGAACACATCAGGTGTGCTCCCACCTCAGAGAGCTGGTTTGCCTCAAGTATTCTTCCCCCTGACATCCGCTTGACAAGCCTTTCATCTCATGCAAGTCTTTGCTAAAATTCACCCTCTTGATGAATCCCACCCGAACACCCCTCTTCCCATGGAAATCTGCCTCCCCTCCCCCCACCACTCCTGGTCCTTGCTATCTTGTTCTAGTTTTTTTCCCCAAAGTACATATCACTTTCTAACGTACTGTGTGATTTATTTTTAATGCCTATTTTTAAAGCTGTATTTATTTATCCATAGACATTTTTTATTTTTTATGATAGTCGATTTACAGTGTTCTGCACATTTCTGCTGTACAGCAAAGTGACCCGGTTATACGTATATGTGCATAAACATTTTATGCCTATTTTTTGTCAGTCTCCCAGCAACCCATAGAATGCAAATCCCTAGGCAGGAGGCAGGGGTAGGGGTACCTGTTTTAGTCACTTTATATCCCACGTGCCTAGTACAGCGCCTGGTGTTTCCTAGGTGCTCAGTAAATTCTGTCTCCTGTTCTGTTATCAGCTGTTTTCACTTTTTCCATTTTGACCATTTTCTGTGATTAGAACTTCTGTATTTGATTCTAAGTCCCATCCTACATGTGTAAATGTCACATGTGAAGTACTAATTCTGTGACTTAGTCACTGTCGTGTAAGGAAGAAGATTCAGATTTTCTTTTAAAATGGAAAGACCTTTCAAGCCCCATCTTTCCAGGCCTGTCCTGAGGGATCATTTCTGTATCTGAGTACTGCGAGTAAATTAGCAAAGGATAATGAATCAGAGGTAAAACAGCAACCTTTTGTCTGTACAGATTCCAGTGTCTGTAGGTCAAGTGCTTTTTCCCGTGGCACAGTGGTAAAAGCATAGGCTTTGGAGTCAGACTGCTAGATTTCTCATTATGGCACCAGGATTCACTGGACCTGTACATTTTGTCATTTCTAACACTGGCATTACCTGGCATTACCTTTTTTTTTTTTTTTTTTTTTTTTTTTTTTTGGTTTTAGGGCCACACCCACAGTATAGGTAGGTTCCCAGGCTAGGGATCGAATCAGAGCTGCACCTGCTGGCCTACCCCACAACCACAGCAACATGGGAGCTGAGCTGCATCTGCGACCTACACCACAGCTCACAGAAGCACCGGAGTGAGGCCTGGGATCGAACCTATATCTTCATGGATGCTAGTTGGATTCGTTACCTCTGAGGCACGATGAGAACTCCCTGGCATTACCATTTTAATTCTTGTTGTCCCCAAAGTAAACAAATGGGAGGTATGACAGCTCCCCAAAGATGTCCAAGTCCTACTCGCAAAACCTGTGACTATGTGACTTTACATAGCAAAAAGGGACTTTGCAGATGTGATTAAGGCTACAGACCCTTTTTTAAATTTTGTAATAATTTTTTAAACAATTATTGTTGATTGACAGTGGTTGTGTCAATTAAGGCTATAGACCTTGAGGTGGAAAAATTATCCTGGGTTATGTGGGGGGGGCTCACTGTAACCACATGGGCCCCTAAAAGGAGAGGAGGAAGAGTCACTCAGAAGAGGCAGGGAAGACACAAAGCGCAAGAGGGACTCAGCTGCTCTTGCTGGTTTTGAAATGAAAAGGTGATGAGCTGAAGAATGTGGGAGGCTTCTAGGAGCAGAGAACAATCCTGGCCAGAAAACTAGCAAAGAGATAGGACCTTGGTCCTACCTGAATGAGGCTGGATGTTCATTCTCCCCCAGACCCCAGGGAGAACAACACCTTGATTCTGACCTTGTGTGACCCGTGGTCAAGCCTGCTTGGCTTCTGATCTATAGAACTATGAGATGACAAGTTTTGGTGCCTGTGTGATTAGGAACAGGTAGCTGTTGATTATTCAAATATCCCATATACAGTTGCAGAAAGGCTTTCACGTGGGATGCACATATCCAGGTAACGTAGAGTAGTGTTAGTGTGTCAGCCTTGTGTTCTGTACCTTTCATCCTTCCATGTGCCTTTTTTCACTCTACATTTTGTTTTCAGTGTTGATGTTGATATAGCTAGATCTAAGTTGTTTGTTTTAACTGCCGAATAGCATTCTCTTGCATAAATAAACTACAGTTTATTTACCCCTTTACTGTGCATAGACACTGAGCATATTTCCAAATTGTAGCTACTATAAAACAGCTGTAAGGAGCCCCCCTGCATAAGTATTGTTGGGTGCACCTGGAGGCTTTGGATACAAATAACTTGCATCTAGGAGGGAACTTGTGCGTGTTGGCTGAACACATCTGTGCAGCTTCAGCATCCCCTGACGCTGCCAAAGCATTCTCGCTGATGTACAGTCACCGGCAGCGTGTCACAGTTTCCCCACGTCCTCACCAGCAGTAGTGATTGTCAGGACTTTGAAAATAGTTCCCTGATGCGTTTGAAATTCTCCTTGCAAGTACCGTGTCCTAATTACTAGGGAGGTTGACCGTCTTTCATATCTTAACTGGCCTGTCCGTTTCTCTCTTCTAGAAAATACTTATTTATAAATTCGTCCACCTTCTTAATTGGAAAGTTCATCTTTTTCTGTTTCATTTATAGTTCATATTTTAATCTAGAACACATGTGCTTATTATAAAAATTGCAGATGTCTTCTCCCAGTTGACTGTTTACTTGTGTAACTTCTTTTGAGGTGCCTTTTCAAAAAATGCAGAAACTAATGCAACACAGTCAACCGTATAGATCTTTTCTTGAGTCGGGTGTGCTTTCCACATCTTGCCTGAGAAACTCTCTCCACCCTGAGAGGGTCCTTCAGGGTGGCTTAGAGGCCACCAAGGAAAGAGGGAGGTGAGAAGGGGCCGTACTTGTAGGTTTTTCTGTCTCTGCTCCACTGAGAATAGCACCTGCTATGTCTGTTTTACATTTGGACTAGTGCATAACTTTGCATTGAGGGAGTTGACTTGCTATTTAAAAAAAAAAAAATGTGTACTTTGAATCTTACTGTATTTGTTCTGAGATTCTTATTCACCAAGAGAGAAAGAAAAAATAATGAGATACTCGCTACTCATTACTCATAAGAAAAAATAAAGAATAAATGTGTCGCTGAGCTCTGGTTTGCTGGAGAAAGGAAGACTCAGATTGCTGGAGAGGAAGACACTTGGTGCTCGGTCCGGGCGCCGTGTATCGCAGGGCTCCTCGCGTCAAGGAGGGACCCAGGGAGCAATACCCTAAAGAGCAGGTTTCGAAAGGTACAGAAAGATTCTCACATATGCCCTCGCTTCTGGAACTAGGTGGAGACAAGGGATTCATCTCAGGACACAGGGCACTTTCACGGCTCGATGGAAAGACAAGTGTGTGTGTGTGTGTGTGTGTGTGTGTGTGTGTGTGTGTGTGTGTGTGTGTGTTCTGGCTGCGTCCCAAGCCACCGGTCTGCTGTGAGCACTACCTAAGGGCTGACTGGTGCCGTGGCGTCTGGTGAATCCAGGGTCTGGCGGAGGGAACACCTCCCCGCTCATCAGGTGCTCATTCTAGTTCTCAGCCTCTGCTCTCTGTCTCCTTTCTCGGAGGCATTAGAGGGCTTATTATTTAGTGAGCTCAGAGCCTTTCTGTTTTGAAGGATACACGTATTCAGCAGCCTGAAAAGGTGAAGTAAAACTGTGTAGACCGCTGCTACCTTCCAGTTTATGAAAACTTTCCCACCCACGACTCCTTACTTGGGAATTTAGTGTCTTTCATCAGATGGAGAATTCTAGCTCATTCTTTATTGCAGTGATGGCTGGATAACTCAGATTAGCTGGAATATCTTATTTTGAAATACACGTAGTTTCAGAGATATATTTCTGTCCCTCGCAAAAGTACCAAGACAAAAGAATAGTTCATTTTACTTCGTTATTGACTTGGCTTTTTCTTTAACTCCTTTGCTCCTCCCCATGTGTTTTATTTTCCTCTTTTTCTCTTTTTTGGGGGGAGGGGGAGCTCTGTATTATAGTCTCATTTTATGTTCTCTCACCTAGGGCTCCTTGGTTATGCTTCACTTCATTTTTTTCTGTAACCTGCTTAAATTTAAAATGATTTGTTTTCTTAAAGAGGGTTAGCACACATGATAACGCTTCCTGGCATTCTGCCACAGCCCTGTCACCCAGCCCTCTGCATTTAAGGCTTGTTTCTTCAGGAATGTGCAAAACTGTTCTGAATAAAGATAAAGAAAGGAATTCAAAACTCTTCTCCCAAGAAAGGCATGCAGAGTAATTTTTTATACCTGTACAGTAAAGAGAATGAGCAAAGCTTTTCCTTTGAGCAGAAAGAGTATAAAATTGAATGACACCAAACCAAATTTTTTTTAATATCCACCCTAGAGTGCATATCAGTGGAACTTCCACTGTGTGTCAATCCATGAACATTTCCCCAGCAAACTTCATTTCACAGGTCTGGGAAGTTGAATCAAGTAAAAAGAACGCATGGATTTCTCCCCAGATTGTGAAAGATCTCTAGGTCCAGCTCTCAACCACTACACAGCCAACACTCACACAGCCTCAAGCGTATACTCAGAAACTGTCACGTATCTCAACTCGTATGCCCTTCAAAGCACAAAAGAACTAGATTCCCTCACTTCTGTCAAAGTCCTGGCAGACAGAAAACAGAATTCCACTCAGGGGGTTTAGTTGCAGAGAGTTTAATAAAGGAATTATTTATAGGGTAAGTGGAGCCAACAAAGGAGGATGAAGCTTCAGGGGCCAACAAGAGCAAGAAGACGTTTCCATCCATGAGGCTAAAAAGCATGGGTGTCATGGGAACCCAGTAGTTCCCAGGGCTGGAAGCTCTGCCTGGCCAGAGCTGGGGACACAAGCTATGTGGCCAGAACGCAGGGAGGAGACAAAGAAGGACCAAAGACGCCAGCCCCTCCCTCTCCCTGCCTCTCATCTCCTACTTCTGTGGACCAAACCCAAACACCCAAGTCTTCAGGCAAGGGAGCCTCGATGGACCAGCCTCCTGAGGCACAAGAAGGGAGGAGGGGCAGATGTCAGGGATGAGACGGCTTCAGGGAGCAGTAGGAAAATAACCAACACTGGGGTTAAGAGTGAGCGGGTTTGAAGTATGCTCAAGACTATATTTTATGGACAGTCTGATTTAATTCATGAGACATTGGGAGGGGGTGGTAAATGGCTTAACTTATGGTGACAATGGACTCTGGTCTTCTGAGTGATCTGGCCTTGCTAAGGTACCTGAGCTGAGTACCATCTGTTTGAATCTTACTGACCTGAGAGAGGGATAAAATGTTTTTGCTGGAGAACATCTTACCTGACCACTGCTCTTTAGAGACAGGAAAAACGAAGCCTATCGTGTTCCTTCCTTCTCCCCTTCCTTCATAATAAGACGAATAGTAATTTGATTGCCTACTGCGTGCATACTCTCCAACAGCGAACCAGACAAAATCCTGTTCTCCTGGAGCTTACGTTCTGCTAGGAAGAGAGAGGCCATAAACATCAATAACAAATCAGACGATTGGTCAGAGGGGATAAGCACCATGAAGAAAAATACGGCAAGATAAAGAGTGAGAGAGGAAAGGCACACAGGGGATGGGGTCTCTCCTTTGTACGGTACACATGGAAGACCTCTTTGAGGACCACCTGAGCAGGGACACGAAGGGGGTGAGGGACAAGCCACGTGGATCAGGGGAAAGAGCATTCCAGGCGGAAGGAACAGGCAGTATGGAGTCCTGAGTGGGAGCACGGTCGGTGCTGTTCAGTGAGTGATGGAGATGAGACTGTGAGCCAGGGATGAGGAGACTTGCCGGCTGCGTGGAACTGTGTTTCACTGTCAGGGTGATGGGAAGCCACCGGAAAGTACAGAGCAGGGCAGTGACATGATCTGACTTATGTTTTACTAAGATACCTCTGGCTGCCATGTGAGTAGAATGAAGGAAACCGCTAAGGAGGCCGTTGCGATCATCTGAAGGAGCTAGGGCGATGTCTGGGGCAGGAGTAGATAAGGTGGAGGTGAGGAGAGTGGTCGGATTCTGCGTTTGGACATAGAGTCCACAGGATTTACTGTGTCGGGGACAGATGGTGGTAAGACAAAGGAATCAAGGATGACGCCAAGCTTTTTGTCTTGAACATGAAGAAAGGTGGTGTTGAGATTGCTGAGCTGGGCAGAGGGTTTGGTGGGGTAGGGGAATAAACAGGAGTTAGGTGAGGGGCTTTCAGAGTTTTAAAGGCCTATTAACATCTATGCAAAAACAAATACACATGTATGTGTATATACACATGTATACAAACACACGTATATACTCATACACATATTCGTATACATGTATGTGTGTGTATGGGAATGACGCTCAGGAGTGGTTGAGACTTGAGGTAGAAATGTGGAGATGGTATTGAAAGTCAGGGCAGATGAGGTCATCTGCAGAGCGTGTGTAGCTGTGAAGGACAGAACTTAGCACTGATCCCTGGACTAGACTAGTAATAACAATTACCAATTTTAATTCTTATGATCACAGCTGAAACTCACTCAGCGCTTCCAGTGGGCAAGGCTCAGCATCTGGGGCTTCCCATGCGTTCTCCTGTTTGATTCTCCTAACAACTCTGTGCGAAATTTGCTCGTATCCTCCTTGTACAGAAAATAAAACTGAGGCTCAGAGGAATTAACCAGACTGCCCAAGTCACACAGCTAGTGTGTGGCAAAGCTGTGAGTGGAATGAAGCCCAGACAGTCTGACTCCAGATGAAGCAGCCAGCCCAAGCTGGTGAGGCAGTTTTGTGGTAGAAGTTATCTGATAAGCTGCTCTCTAGGCTGAGTAAGTGTTTTCACTTCCATGCAGCCCCTCGAAGGCCAGAATCATCCTTGAACATAGAACGTCCTGATAGGAAGCAATCATTAGCTTGTCTTGATGATGGACACAGAGAGAGTGGGGGGGGGTCATATCCTTACAGCTGAGGTTGCAAATTGGGGCTGAGAAAACACCCAGCTTTTAGAAGTCACACATGACAGAGGACTTTCTAGTTAGATCTGTAATGCAGTGACTTGTCTGGGAGAATCCATCATGACAAAGACATGAACTGGAAGGTGGTCAGTGTCCCTTCCAGAGGCTGTGTTTGGCACTGACCTCCCCTGGGCTATCCAGGTCCGATCAGGGCTGCTCTCAAAGAACGGCCTTTGGCTGTGGTTTGTGCCTGAGCGAGCAGCCCAGGTAGCATCGCCCTGGCTTTCCACCACCAGCCATTAGAGATGTGGCGGAACTGTAATTGGAACCTTTCAAAGAGCTATTTGGATAAACAGACTGTCAGTCCTTGGTTATAAATAAACTGCTATCAGCCATCTGAAAAAGACAAAATGATAGCAATGTACCAAAATGCAGAGGGACACACACCTCAGAACACCGAGCTTTGCAAGACCAGCTGTGTGATCTGTAGCTTCCATCACTTCGTTTCCCCAGTTGGTCAAGAGTCTGGTGTAAGGAAGACAGCCCAGATTTTGGAGTCAGATTGACCTGCGTCTGAATCTAGGCCTGGTGTTCGGTAGTAGTGGCCTGGAGCTAGGTGTTTCATTCTTTAGCACCCAGCCATCCTCATTCATCAAATGGGGAGAGGGGAAGAATTCCCAGTTAGCAGGGTTGCTGTGAGAGTATAAACCAAATAGATATGGAAAGCACTTGTCTGGGAGCTGGGACATAATGTACATGGTAAGTGATAGCTTCAGAGATGATGATGGTGATGATGGTGGCAGTTATGCTGCTAATGATGATGTTGGGGACAGTTATGGTGGTGGAGGTGATGAGGCTGAGGGTGACAGTAGCAGTGATGTTGATGGTGACTGATACAGTGACAATCATGGTGACAGTTATGGTGCTGGAGGTGATGACACTGAAAATGGTGGTGACGATGCTCATGGTGACAGTTATGACGGAGGTGATGATGTTGGCAGTGATAATAGCAGTGATATTGACGGTTACAGTTACGATGGTGGAGGTGATGCTGAGTGGTAATATTAGTGGTGGTGATGATTACGTGGTGGTGGTGATAAACATCATCATCCAGCGTTGGAGGTCCTGGGTTGGGATATAAAACTAGAAGCTGGAGTGAAAACTACTACTTTAAGGAAGAAGGCTTGGTGAGATTAAATTAAAATGCTTGAAAAACTATTCAACAGCTTGCTATTATTAACAATGAGGATATTTAAGATTTATTCAGTGTTCACTTCTATGCCAGGCATGGTTCCAAGTAGTTTATATATATTTCTTTGCTTTTTTTTTTCTTTTTGTCTTCTTAGGGCTGCACCCACAACACATGGAGGTTCCCAGGCCAGGGGTCAAAGTGGAGCTACAGCTGTGTGCCTACATCATAGCCACAGCAGCGCCGGATCTGAGCCACATCTGCAACCTACACCACAGCTCATGGCAACGCTGGATACTTAACCAACTGAATGAGGCCAGGGATCGAATCTGTGACCTCATGGATACTAGTCAGGTACGTTACCACTGAGCCACGATGGGAACACCTGTATTTCATTTAATCCTTACAATACCCCTTTGAGCAACAAAATCTAATTAGCTCCATGTCAGATTAGAATGCCTAGGCCCAGAAAGCTTAAGTGTCTGATCTGTGGCCACACTGCTGGAAAGAAAAAAAGCAGAATTCAAGCCAGGACTATCCAGCTCCAGAGTCCAAGCTCCTAAACACTGCACTGCAGTGCCTGTGTCCCCACCATATGTACAGTAGCTATTCTAAGAAGGAAGAGGTCTGTGTGCTCTGAGACGGTAGGGAGTACACAAAGCTTGAGTGGTTTTTATGAGAAATCCACATAAATAAATATGTGTTTGTGGTACATGAGGGTTTAAGCTAGAGACTGCAAACAAGCACATCAGAGAGAGATTTTCTTGGCCCCACACAATATTTCTAACATTTAAAACCAGGTTTTACCTTTGAAATCCAGATGTCTTGCTTTTCCTTATCTGTTGAATGATCTCGAAGAGCTGGATCATAGTCCAGAATGGTTTTATTTAACTAGAGCGGCTGCTGCCTTTAGCTCAGGTATTTGTTCTTGAGCTTGTCTAGTGCCCCCAACTCCCTGTTTCCCTGGGCTGTAACTTCACTTGTTTGCGCACCTGGCCTGGCCCTGTCCATCTGTAAAGCGCACCCTGCTGCAGAGACTCACACACCAGACCAGGGTGCAGTTCGGGTCACGGCCAAGCAGAGTACACGCTGAAGCTGAAGAAAGAGATGAGGACCTGCCTCTGATGGACCAGCTCTCTCCCCCCAGGGAAGATGGGTCTGTTGCTATAGCAACCGGGGTTTGCTCTTATCAGCTCCACCGTCACCCAAGGACTCCTAATCATGCATCGCCTTGCTTCCTACCCTCCTTGCTGGCTACTGATCATTAGTTCCCTTCTCTCTCTTTCACAACAATATTCTTACTCACCTCTCGTCGTTTTTACTGTGTTTTTTCCCCTAGAAGTGTTTCAGGAGGTTCTTTTTGTCTTGTTTTCAACTTTCCACTGGTCGTTGCTCACGTTCACAAGAGAACAGGACCCTAGCCAGCCCGTAAAATAATGTAAGACCTCCCTTTGAGCCTTGTGTTGAAAAGCGGCAGTGGAAATAAAGATCGAGATGAGCAAACATCTCGGCTGTATTGCAGACACATCTGCCGTCTTGCTTGATCCTCAAAGCAGCCTGGTGAAGCTGGCAGAGTGGGAGCTACGTGCCCAGTTTTTGGAGACTATAGCTTAGAAGGGCGATCCTCTCAAAGGTTCAGTGGTCAGGAGGCAGGAGAAGGTGCATCAGTGCCCAGGCCCGGCCTGGAACGAGTCAGCACAGACCTAACTCCACTTCTGTCCCGCCGGTTAGTGTACCCTTACCGCAGCCCTTTGCTCCCGAGGGACAGAAACTGAAATGCCCAGACCAAGGTCTGTGAGTTATTCTGCCCCTCCTCCCTTCTCTCCCGGCTTCCGAGAATGCGCCAGGCCCTGTGCTGACCCCAAGCCTCACGGTAAAGTCTGCGTGAATGATGCCGAGAGAGAACGGCTCAAATGCTACAAGACCACCACTTCATACTCACGTGGCTTTTTGTGCTTTTTTGTCGTAAGAAAGCATGTAAAGTCATTTCGTCCAAACTGCGTATGCTGAGTGTGTACCCATTTTACAGACAGAATTGAGGCTCTGAAAACCTAAGGGACGTGCAGCTCATCGGCTGTAGAGCTGGGACTCAAACCCTGGCCTTAACACTCTGGGATAGGTGACCTTGTCACTACCGACACTACCCACGCCTGACAGTGCCTAACGCACACACTAGGTGCTCAAGAAGTGCTCACCAAGCATCAGTGAGCATCAGCATCGCCCTCAGAAAGGCTCAGAACCTCTAACATGCTCATTTCCCCTTTACGGCCAAGGCCTCTCAGGAATCTTGCAAACCCATTGCTCAGTCACAGCCAGCAATGCCTGAAGTTAGTCACCATCGTTTTCACCTAAAGCAGCATATGAAGCTAGAGCGCTATAAAAGCAAACACCTCTGCTGAGGCAGGTAACTGCAGATAAAGCTTTTTCTTAGCTTTGTTGACAGTCTTCGTTGCCCAAGGACAGTCTGTTAAGAAGAAAATATTTTTTCTTCAAACTGCATTCCAGACTCAAAGTCCGATATCGAGCAGCAAGGAGCAGAGCAAAGTGCTTAGCCTCCCTGTGTGCTTTCTCCCCAGGCGAGTGTCCGAACCTACCTTGGGGAGGGGCCCACAGCCTCCTCCTTGGTCTTCCGTCATGTTTTGCAGTCTGGTGGGGAGATGCCTGGATAGGAAAACTTGGACTTAGTTTGGTTCCAGAGTGAGCGATTCAAGAGCCAGTTCCGTGGTTTGAACCCACCCTGTTGGAGGCCCGGCTGTCCACACTGCTTGCCTTGGAATGTCCAGGAGCAACTGTAAGATACCACTTCAAGCATAAGCGGAGTTAAGTGCTGCCAGCGACGTTACGTGAAAGATGGCAAATAGATTTCATTTTAAGTGACAAATCCAATCAGCTGGTGGTAGTGATTGCCTGGGATCCTGCACAGAAAAAGAGATTCTGAGGCCACTTCTGGGCTGAATAGCACAGAATGTCACAATTGATTAGCTGGTCTTCCGTAATCACGGGGGGTGAGCAAGGGGGCCCATGGGTCTTATATTTACTTAAATTTTATTCACTCATCCCTTATTTTATCTTATAGTTTATCCTATAATATATTATATTTACTATCCCTTCAACCTCAGTTGACATTGACAGTTACCTTGTATATAGTCTCCAATTACATTCAGGTCGAAAATAGCGTATTTTGAAAAATATCTGCCAAGGTTCAATCATACGAGACCCTTACATACATTTTATACAGCACATTTGTATGACATCTTACGGGAGGGTGCTTGTACATGCGTAAGCTTGTATCTACTTATTAGGGTTCTGTTAGAAGCGCTGTCATCGCTGTCAGGAGCCCTAATAAGTAAATATAAGAAACTAAGAAACAAACCCAGACCTTAGTTTCTACCTTAGCGTGGTAAAAGGTAAAAGAAAAAATTATTTCAGTAACTTGGGCATTCCTTTGGGTGCTGAATTTTCTTGTGAACGGAAACAGATGTTATTTGGGGGACATAGGTCTGTTTACTCAATAGAATCACAGAATCATAAAACGTTTTAATAGGGTAAAAAGCAGTTTGGTTTTTATTTTAAAATGTTGTGATGATGGGAGACGCGTCTATTCTGTAAGTTGAAAATATAAGTAATTTAAGGCCCACCAAACTACGTTTGAACTGTCATCATTTGCAGATGATATGATTGTGTGTACAGAAATTTTTAAATTTACAGATAGGCTACTAAAGTTAATAACTGAATTTAGCAAGATTGATAGAGATGTTGTCAGTATACAAAAAAAAAAAATCTGCTTTATTTCTATATGGCCCCAACAATTAGAAAGTCAAAACTTTTATTTTTTTAAGGCCACACTCGCAGCATGTGGAAGTTCCAGGCTAGGGGTGGAATCAGAGCTACAGCTGCCAGCATTCCCAGAGCCACAGCAATGCCAAATCTGAGCCACCTCTGCAGACTACACCACAGCTCTCCGCAACGCCAGATCCTTAACCCACTGAGCAAGGCCAGGGATTCAACCCACATCTTCATGGTTCCTGTTCGGGTTCGTTAACCACTGAGCCAGCAAGGAAACTCCATGAAAGTGAAAAAATTTAAGCGCCATATGTAATAGCATCAAATAAGCATAAAATAAGTAGGATGTATTTAGTGAAAGATGTATACGGTTTCTACACTGAACACTACAAAACATTAGTGAAAGAAATTAAATACCTAAATAAACAAAGGGCTCTACCATGGTCATTGATAAAAAGACTCAGCCTTTTTCTCCCCAGATTGGTCTATAGAGTCAATGAAACCTGAATCAAAATCACAGTAGATTTGTATGTGTGTGTATACACACACACACAAAAAAAACTGACATTATCGTTAGCAAAGAAAACCTTGAAGAAGAAACCTGGAAGACGTGCACCATCAGATCTTAAAATTTGTTCTAAAACTACAGGAACTAAGAAATTGCAGGAGTTCCAGTTATGGCTCAGTGGTAATGAACCGAACTAGTATCCATGAGGGTGCGGGTTTGATCCCTGGCCTACACCCTGCCATGAGCTGTGGTATGGGTCACAGACGCGGCTTGGATCTGGCGTTTCTGTGGCTGTGGTGTAGGGCAGCAGCTACAGTTCTGATTCAACCCCTAACCTGAGCCCTTAAAAAAGAAAAAAAAAGAAAAAAGAAAAAAAATTAGATAAAGAAATTGCAGTAATAGCATGAGAAGAGACAAATAAACCAATAGAATAAAGTCCGGCGACAACTCCCACGTGTGTGGTCACCAGGTTGCTGAGAGCACTGGCATTGCTCTGTAATGAGAAAAGGATGACCTTCACAAAAATGATGCTGAGCCCACTGAATTACCAGATAAGGGGAAAATCAACCATGTCCTACCTCAGGCCTGTTGAGTCAGAAACTGTGGGAGTGGAGCTCAGCAATTTATGCTTCAGCAAGTCCTCTAACGAGGTGATTCTCCTGCATCTATAGTTTGAGAAACACTGGGTAGTAGGTAGAAGATTTGAGGGATGGTGAGTGAAGTCCCTTTTTGGACCACACAAAAATTAATTCAAAAATCAATTTCAGATGTGAAAGTATAAATAAAAATTTCCTGGAAAATTGGAAACCACTTCCAGCCCTTTGGGATGAGCAGCAATGTCTTCAGCAGGACACACAAAGCACTAACTCTGAGGGAAATTTTTGATAAATTGAATTATTTTAAAATTAAAACCTCTGTTCATCAAAAGATATTGTCAAGAAAATGAAAAAGAAGGCTGCCGCGTGGGAACAGATATTTGCATGCATCTCACGAATAAAGGACATGTGGAATCTAAAAAAAAACAAAGCAAATGAATAAACAAAACAGAAACAGAGTCATAGATACAGAGAGCAAACTGGTAGTTGCCAGAAGGGAGGGGAGTGGGGGTTGGGCAAAATGGGTGAAGGGGATTAAGGAGCAAACTTCCAATTATAAAAAAAAGTAAGTCATGGGGAGATAATGTACAACACAGAAAATATTTTCAATACTCTTATAATAACTTTGGTGAGAGATGGCTGTTAGACTTATCACGGTGATCAATTCATAATATATATAAACGTTGACCCACTGTACTCTACACCTGAAATACAATATTATAGGACAACTATATTTCATTGAAAAAAATATTCATGGCAGCGTTGCTTGTGATGGCAAAAACCGGGAACAACGCAAATATCCATCGACGGCAAGATGGACATATATTGCGGACTCTTCATCCCGTGCGACAGGATACAGAGGTGAGAAGAGGCGAGCGTGTGCACCACGCAGTAGCGCAGCTGACTCTCACGAGTGAGCACGTGGTTGAGTCAAGAAGCCAGACACCGAAGAGCACCTGCTATGCAACCCATATAATTCCATTTATATCAATTCAGAAAGAAAATGTGTCACAGTAGAAGTCAGAAGAGCAGTTCTCTTTGCGGGGAGTGGGGAGTCCATCTGGATGCTGAAAGTGTCTCTTTTTATTTGGGTGTTGGTTAGGACAGTGATTTCCTTTTTTTAAAAAAAAAGCTAATCTGTATTGATTGACGTCAGAAGAGTAAAAATAATGAGTTTGAAGGGGCGCAAGGAAGCTTCTGGCAGCGGGTGATATCTCGATCTGGGTGGTGATTACATGAGGGTCGTTTGCTTTGAAAACATTCATCAAACTCCTCATGTATGGTTTCTATCCCTTCAGGTGTGGGCTTTTTAACCTCAGTAGAACAACTTTATAAACTTCTGTATTTGACGGAGAGAAGAGAGTAAAAAGCCCTCAGTAATGTGGCCTGACCATCCTTGTGGGTGACGTCAATACTAGAAAACATTTACTGAGCGTGTCATATACGCCAGGCACCGTGCAGTATACTTTACGTGGATGCTCTCATTTAATCCTCATGGCTCATGAGGGCTGGTCCTCTTATGAGCCCCGGTTTACGGGTGAAGAAGCCAAGGCTTAGCAAGGTCACAAGTCCTGCGCAGGATCTCACAGTTTGTAAGCAGCAGACCTAGGACAGCACACCTGGGACTCTGACAAATGGACAAATGGAATTCAAATAGTGTTTAAAAAAAAAAAAGGCAAGAAAGGAAAAGGCAGGAGTGAGTGTCCCCCATCCTTGGTCACATGCACACTCAGAAAGCCGCCCACTGTCCGCCTGCCTAGCAAGTTCACTCTCAAGCTCGCAGGCTCAACAGAAGGAGGCCGTGAATGGCTTTTTCTCCGCACATCATCAGCCTCCAGGACTGAGGCGGGGTGGCTGTGTTTGCCTTGGAGCCCAGGCAGCTGCTGCGGCCAGCGCTCACTGGATTTCCTGTAACTGGAGGAGTGATGTAATGGCGTTTGGCTGGACTGGAAGACAGGCCTCGCTGTGAGGGGCCTGCGAGCCCCTCTGTCCTGCCAGCCCCGGCCAGGCCCTCGGCCGCTCTGCCGCGCGTCTCTAGTAGGCATGCCGCCTCGCACCCCCGCCCCCAGCCCCCCAGGACTGAAAGCCCCCGTGCTGGGGCCAGTCCCAGGCCGTGCCTTTCCCTGAGAACTCAGGGTGGCTCGTCGGCGGCGCTCGCTTCCCTGGTCTGAGCTGGAAGGACAGGTGCGGCATTCTGCTGGGAGAAATTCTGCAGAGGCTTTTTTTCTGGAGGCCTCAGGGTGAGTGACAGAGTCTGCATTCCTTCAAGACTGTAAACGCATCCCGGTGGCAAACCCGGAGCCTCCCTCTGGAGCGCGTGGCCAAGCGGGAGCCACGCTCGGTACCAGAGGCCTTCGGCACCCTGGGAGCTGCTGACCTCTGAGCAGCAGGACGGAACACGGCAACAAGACCTTGCTCTCCGCCTTCAGTCACCGACCGGGGAACAGCTCCCTTCTCCCTCGGGCCTTCCGGCGTGATCCCACGAGACCCTGCTCTTCCCCAGAAGGCCTCAAATGCCTGATGGAGGTTTAACCGATATTTCTAGAAGAACCGCCAGCACCCAGAGATACTCCTCAGTCAGTAATTTTCCTCCGGGTTCCCTTGCAGTGATACTCCATTGACCCCCTCCCATCACTGAGCCCCTCCCATCACTGACCCCCTCCTAGGCATTTATTAATCCGTTCATGGGCCCGCTCTCACATATCTAACAAGTGTTTATCAGCTCCCTCCCATGTGCCCCTGGGGACCAGCTACGAACGAGAGAGAGGTGGTCTTCTCTTTCCCAGCCACCCAGGGAAGTGCCCCCAACTCAGTGTTTATATTATACGTAACCTGATGCCTCGATTGCATTTCCTGAGGACCTGCTGTGCACTGGGTCCTGTTCCCAACCACGTCACAGGTATTATCTCGTTAATCCTCCCACTACTCAAGGGGAAATTTCAACTTTATAGATGAGGAAACAGAGACAGAAGAATGAAAATTAATGTGCTCTAGGTCCCCTCATAAGTGACACAGCTGGGATCTAAGCCAGGCTTTTTCCACAGTCCATGCTCTTATCAACATAACATTTCTATGTAGATGAATTTAAAAAAAAAATCTAGACGTCTATCACCAAATGTCAAAGTATTGTTGGTGTTTGGATGTAGGAAGACGGTAGAGTGACCAGTGATCTGTATTTTATTCTCACCACGTGTTCTGTATTCTCATCCTCTCACTCCCTCCCCCCTGTCTCCCCCTCCCCTCCCCCATTCTCTCTCTCCCTCTCCCTCTCTCTGCTCTCCCCTCCCTCCCTCTCCCCATCCCCCGTCTCCTGATTCTATTTTATTTGTAAAATGAGAAAACACTAGTAAGTTTATTCTGAAAACATCGAACAAGGGGGTTTTAAGGAGCGACGCCGTGGCGGCAGTGACCGGTGCAGGAGCTGGCGTGCGGGTTGAGGTCTGATGGGTGAAGCCGCCTTTCCCTCAGGAAGTAGCACCCAGGAAGGGGGTGCATCTTGACCTCAGGATTCTTTCGGCTCCTCTGCCAGCACGTAAGCCCTTTTGGTGACACGGCCTCGTATTTGCAGAGAGGACGCTTCTAAAGTAGGTAGGATTTTGAGTGACCGTGCCAGCCGCGTGAGAACAGTGTGTGCTCTGGGGACAAACAGGTTGCATAATCACCAGCCCAGAGAAGGTTAATGGCACAAAAATACCTGCTTCAGAGTATGGCTTGGTGTCACCTCAGTCCCTGTGACAAGGGACCGGAAACCTGGGCTGCAGATGCCTCCTTGTCCCGGCCAGTACCCCGCTGTGCGGTGAAGCCTTACTGAGCCGCTCCTCTTGTTTCGGTGGCATTTTCTTCTTCCAGTGTCACTAAGTTGGTTTACTTACAGCAATATAGGATGTGTACTGTTTCGTCCGCTCAGAGGACAGTGCACATGTTGTGGCAGCAGTTTTGCCCTTTAGATCATTTAATCGTCAAAGTAAATGTATGAAGTAAATATGCCCCCCCCCCCGTTTTACAGATGAGGGCCCTGAACCTTGGAAGGATTCATAAATAACTCATTATATAGCCCAGTTTTCCAGGAAATAACCTGATAATAAAAAAAAAAACACAATCTTTTTTTTAAAAAAGTAAACTTAAGAAAATGTTGGTGCAGAACAAAACGCATCACCAGCTCGTCCACGGGGATGCTGAAAATGACAGGGTTGTGGAGACGTTCATTCTTTCGAGAGTTCGTTGGTTTCTCGTAACATAGACCTGAAGTCCTATCTGGTCACCTAATGATATACTCAGACCAAAGTACCCTCTTCTGTGGCTGAACGCGTTTACGTTATGTTGGGGAGCTGTATTTTATTCTAAGTACAACAGGAAGCCATTGAAAGATTTTGGTCAGGGGATTGAGCTGAACTGGTTTGTGTTTACAGCTCTTGTTGGTGCCCAGCGAATAATACACCGATGGTCTGTCTTCCCCACTGGACAGTAGGCACCATCCTTACCTGCTCTTTACTCGCTGCTACCTGGCTGTGCCCATTCGAGGGTCATCAGCTCTGAGGAAGTAGAGACCTTGTCTCTTTTCTCAGTCCTGTGTCCCCATTGGCTGGAACAGTATCTGGCCCAGAGAAGGCTCCTGATAAATATTTGCTCAGTGAATAAGCGAGGAGTTCCCACTGTAGCTCAGCACTAACAGACCCCAATTAGTATCCACGAGGACGCGGGTTTGGTCCCTGGCCTCGCTCAGTGGGTTAAGGATCCGGCGTTGCCGTGAGCTGTGGCGTGGGTCACAGACGCAGTTCGGATCCTGCATTGCTGTGGCTGTGGTGTAGGCTGGCAGCTACAGCTCCGATTCGACCCCTAGCCTGGGAACCTCCATATGCCACAGGTGCAGCCCTAGAAAGACAAAGTTAATAATAATAATAAATGAATGACTGAATGCAAGAACAAGTGAGTAAATGAAGTGGACACAAGTGAACATGAAGGGCAGGTGGTGGATGCTGTGAGAGAAAAGCATGGCAGGCCAGGAAATCATAGAAGAGAACGTGACGGGGGTTGGGGACAGTGACAGCAGTAGCTTGGAGGCAGAAATGAAGTGGATTCAAGGTATATTGATGCCATAAAATTAAGGGGACGTGCTAATATACATGATGGGCTGGGCGAGGGCACGAGGTATGAAAGTGACCTTCATTTGCTCAGCCCTCCAGCCTGGCCATCCTAGTCAATACCCATTCAAGATGAGTGAGTAACTGTTTCCAAATTGTTTATTAGATATTTGTACCAAAAAAGCTGCAGAACGGCAAGCGTGATTTTCTCAATAGTGAGATTCTCTCACTGACAATAGGGAAGTAAGAGTGGTTATTTTTGTAGTATCTACAGGAGTCAGTTGGTAGCAGTTGCTCTGATGCTTTCTTCAGTACTCCCTCCCTTAATCTCCTGATATTTCTATAAGGTTTCCATGGCTAGGTTTCCATGACACCACAACAGTTAATTTCATCCATTCTGTCAAAAAAAAAAAATGGCCGAAAAAAAATCTTTCTCCTGTACCTGAATGAATGCACCCACTCTCCACCCCCAAGACATGTGTGCACATACACACACACACACATTCACAGAAACACACACACACACACACACACGCGCGCGCACACACCATTGCTGCTAGCGCAGAACTGGGTACTTATGAAAACATCGATTGATTTGCCTCCTTAGGTTAAAACAGCTTTCAGATGTCATAGACCTTTGCGGACTATGTGATTAATATTTATAAAGAGCAATTTCCAAGTTAAGTGTTCTTCCATTCTGGACTCTGAAAATGATTCCTTTGAGATTAGTTGCTGAAGGCAGTCACCTATTGTTTTACAAATCGCTAAGTAAAATTCCTCTTATCTTGCTCTCCTCCAAGACCCGCTGTTATTTTATTATCTTGATTTCAAAGTTCAAAGCAGCAGAGATGATTTTCATACGTGGGTAGAAAGCATAGATTTCCCTACTCCCCTCAGCCTCCTTGTTTAGAACTTACTGGCTGGACAGCCGTCCTGAGCTTGCCCAGTGATGGGTTTTAGTTGCCATTTCTATTTCTCTGACATGAATGTTCTGGAAGAGCTTACAGAGGGTTTATTCACTTGTTTCCAGAGGCCTTCATTCTTCAGATCCAAGATGTATGCTTCTGCGACACCGGGGGCAATTGAACCCCTGCCGTGGTGACTGATGGGCGCATATCTCTGTTGAGGTTTCCGGGTCATCAGGCCGGGATGACTAAGGAAACAGAATGCGGACTCCACCACTGCAGGCTTCCTCCTCTGACTGTAGCCTGTTGAGTTCTCCCAGGTGAATATACTTATAGAAGGTGGGCGACTCTTGTGCAAACAATTGAGAGACTGTGGTATCTTCTCAGGCCAGATGCTTCAGCAGGGTGGCGGCCACACGAAACACATCTTAATCGTGAAAACTTTTTGGGAGTAAAACAATGGAGTGAGCATACAGGGCACTCTCTTGACACCGAAAGTGTCCTGCGGCCTCACAAATGCCCACACTCGTTGCCGTTCTTATAACTCAGTTTGCAACACATCCAGTTTCTGTTGGTTTTCCCATTTGACTCCGTGAGTGTGAGATTCTGCTAGCTCTAGAAACGACAAAAGCTCAAACCAGGCACTTAACTAGGACAGTCTTATGAGTCCCACTGGGGATTTTGTACCTTCCTGATGTCTGCAGGGTGGTCGTAGATATTAATGTGTCTCTGTTTCATAAAGGAGCTCTGTGCTGGATAGATCACAAAAGTAAATGAACATTTCATTTATACATTAAAAAAAAAAAAAAAAACACACCTCTGAATTGTTCCGCCATGGTTGAACCCTGAATAAGAATATGAGATGATTTTAATGCACAGGTAACTAAAATGTAACAAAGTCCAATGGCTTTTGGATGTATATCTTTGTTTATCTTGTGTGTATGTGTGAGGATGGGAAGGGGAAGCATTTTTTTTTATCATGCTTAGAGCTCTTCAACATTTTCCCACTGCGTCCGTTTCTTGCCCTGCATGGTGTAAGCCCTGCATTTTCTCATTTTATGCCCAGTCACCTGACCAGTTTCTCTGTGGCCCAGCCACCTGTCATTTTTGGTTTTTTGTGTCAGTTCCTTGACACCATCATCTTCCCTCCCATCCCAGAGCCTTTGTACACAGAGTTTCCATTGCTGGACGACTCACACCGCATGCACATGCACACACACAGACACATACGCTCACCAGCCACACACACTCATCAGTCCCAAACCCTCTTCTTCGCAGTTAGCTCTTCGTCATCCTTCGTATGTTAATTCAAGCACCATTTCTACAGGAAAATCTACCCTGAGCCTCCTATGTTAGATTAGGGTCTTCCCTTATACATTCTTAGGGAATCTGTTATTTTCCTGCAGAGTGCTCTACTCAGTTGGCAGTTATATAACAACTTGAGCAATTCTTTACCAGTGGCAGTCCCCACCGTAGATTTTGTAAGCCCTTTGAGAATACAGACTGGATCTATTTTTTTTTTTTTTTTTTTTTTGGCTCAGCCTGAAACCTCAGCCTTGTAGGTAGAGCAGAGAACATTGTTGGCTTGCAATTAATACTGGATGGATGGATGGACACACATGAGGGAGTGTGTAGATATCAGAGAATGGGAACGTTGCTAGTGGAACCTGAAGTGTACAGTTTTTGGTTTTCTTTAATATAGACCGTTCTGATAAACAAAAAGTAGGAGTGACAGTGCTCTTCATATGAATCATCCTCTTTGCTGATTCTGCTTACAGAATCAGCATTCATTCAGTCCCACAAAGACCATGAATGATTCATGTGCCTCTAGTTAGCATTCAAGGAAGAAAAATCTATTTATATGACTTACAAATATCATATAAATACCACATCTTGTTAACTACGCATCTGTGTTCATTTCCACTTAATCACAGAAACAGCAATTACTCCTCTCTAACGCCATTAACAGCCCCCTAATGTGCCAGAGATAAATTGCTCAATAAACAAACGTTTAAATACATCAGCAGTGACCGATGAAGCGTGGCGTTACACACCCAGCCATTCAGAGAAGGAGCTCCCCTTCCTCTGCCCTTCCCTCTCCACCTCCCCGCAGTGGAGCGGCCTGTGGAATCTGGGACAGCTCCAAACAGATAGGACGAAAAGTCCAGATACGTACGCCGAATCATAAAGAGAAATGATACGGGAAGACCCCACCGCCTACTGCTGACTGCTACAGTACAGCCGGCAATACATTTTGGACTGGGAACCCGATAATCCAGATCGTTGTGGAATGGAGAAAAGGTTGAGAAAAAGCACGTGGGGAACCAGAGAGCTTAAAATAGTCAAGACTGCTTACCAAGGCCAAAGCCAGGTCCGCATTTAGCTGCTAATGGTTTGTGCACATCGAAAAGCTAGCTTAGGGAGGAAGGGTCGCCGTATAATTCTGCAAACAAAGTTACACTTAAATATAGAAACCAAGGCCATCTAGAATCCCCTTATACTTTGGCTTTCAAGTGTGTAGTCTAGCCATGCCTGCAGGGTCCAGCATCCATGGACTCATGGAAAATGGGTTTTGTGTTTCATAAAAAATGCCTCCTTTCAGAACACATTCTGTGAGAACTGTTGTGTTTGGTTCTAGGCAACAGGCATCGATTTCCCATAATACAATTCTGAATTGTCACTTTTCTTTCAAAGCTTGTCAAACTTAGAGTAAGTAATTTCTTAAAGCTCTAATTAATTTGCATCATAGAAATTATTCACCTAAATTTACTGTTTTGGGTGTTTTTTTTTAAAGAAAGCAATAAAATGCTTTTTGAAATGTATATCTGTGTCTACACATATAGACATCGATATAGATATATAATGTAGATATCTTCATTAAATAATGTAGACATTTATCAATTTAAAAAGTAAAACTTCTTTGTTTTATCCCTCCCCTGCTGCATATCTTGTCTCACCCCCTTAGAGGTGTCCAGGGCTAATGATTTGATATTCTTCTTTTATTTTTACACAATTAGAACCATACCGTATATATCGTGTTGAAACCTACTTTGTCTTAAAACCTCTTTTGAATGTCCCATTGGGGGAAGCTGGATGAAGGGCACATGGGACTTACTGCACAAGCTAAGATACAATGAACTTCAAAAAGCAATTGCCGAAAACTGGGCTGTTGCCAGGTCTTCTCAATTTGGTACCTCTTCCTACTTGATGACCAATGGCAGTCTTCACCAAAATTCTAAACTTCATCCCCAGGATAAAACTGGATTCACTTTGAATGTTAATATATTTTTTTATATGTATTAGTATAACAAGTTGAGGAGCCCTTACTGTGTACAGGGCACTGTGACATAGGTATTGGGATGCAAAGATATATCAGCTAGCCTCTCCACCCCCATCCCCCCACCCTACCAAATCACTCTGTCTAGACCAGCAGTTCAGAACCTCTTTTGCAGCCGTGAGCTTCTTCAAGAATCTGATGAAAGCTGTAGACCTAGTGAAGTGTGCACGTGAATATATACACCGAACTGTACAAGGGATCCTGGCTAGTACCTCAAACTTGGGAGCCAATAATTATTCAGTGGACTTAGGTTAAGATCCCTTGGTGTACTGGACGTGCAAAATGGGCCGCTGGGACAATGCAAAGTTATCCAGCTGAGAGATCATCTAGTGAAAAAGGGAGTCATACCTTATAGTACTTCTCATTTGCAAAGTGCATTCTTCTGTCAACATCCTAGCTGACTCTGTTTTTGTCACATGAAGCAATATGCTCAGAGAGGTGATGTGACTAGCCCGAGGCCACCCAGCTCTAAGCTGGAAGAACTCTGGCCATAATCCAGGTCTGTGACATGGACTCTGTTTTGCCAAATGGAGTAGTTTACTCATACGAAATGCCATGAGCAAGGATTTAAAAAAAAAACAAAAAAACTCTGGTGTCCCTAGAGAGATGAAAAGTTCTGATCTTTCATCAGGATCACCCTTGTGTGGGAGTATTTTTTAATTTTAAAAATATCTCTGTGTCTCTGTTTCTCTTTTTCACTTCATATGTATCTGTTTATATGATTAGTTCTTCCTATTAAATGATGTATTCCTTGAAGACAGGGACTGTAATTGGTTTATCTCCGTTTCTTGGGTGCTTCGCAAAGTGTCTGGCATAGTCAGCACTCATTGTCTGGCTACAAAAATTCATTATGCAAAGAAAAGGATTAGAAAGATTAGCTTCTACCACGTGTGTTCCTCAGCTCATGTTCTACTTTTAGATTATCTCTAGGACATGGAAAGTGTCATCATTTCACTGACATATTGTTCTTTGTTTCTCCTCTATTTTTTTGTTTTCCCTTCTCCCCTCCCACTCCCCTCCGTTTTTTTAAAACGATCTGTAATATTAGATAAGTGGAACCAAGCTGGGTTGAGTCTAGTTTAAAGATTTAACATTTTCACTTTACATAATCATAACTTTTCCATGTTATATGCCCAAAGGGCGGAAAGCTTAAGCAATAATTTAATTTTTTAAATTAGTTGCAGGGCTTGGATTTTTTTTTAGCTGGAATCCGATTGGAAAAAAGAGAAAAAGAATAAGCCAAACTGTAACTTAGCACCCAATCCAAGTTTCTAACAACTTTGAAAGCATTGTGGTTGCTAAACAATAAGTGAATAGTTGGGTCTTGGGAACTCTACCCACCCTTGCCAAGAAGGAGTGAGGGAATAATTCTGTATGTTATTTAACTACAGTGAAATCCTTAAAGGCAGGATCTATTCTTTACCCATCTTTGTGTCCTAGAAAATTGTCTGGCAGATAGTGAGTGCGCCATAAATTTTTACTAAATTAAATTGGATTCCTGCAAAATTAATACATATCTGTAATACATGTTTATATGCGAGTACATACTGTATTGTGTGGGGCTAGAAATCCTAAAAGGGCAGGCTGTGCCCCATATCGTCCCACATGCAAACTATAAAAAGCCCATAGTGCTCATTCGTGTGCCACCACAGCTATAATCAGTTGCGTTATAGAATTCCAGCTATGGTATGTATTCTCTGCTTAAAGTCACTCTGTATAGTTCCAATTCTCTATAATGATGTCTCTGAAATAGTTCCCTGAATAAAAAGGTAAGATGATCCATCACAGTGTAGACTTAACGTACGCTCTTAAACTCAAGCCGGGACTGGAGACAGTGCTCCCCTCAGTTCAGCCAAGGGAACCTCCACTGCACCATCTTGAGCTGAGCATGGTTCAGCGCTGCGGGTCGTTACCCCCGCAGGAATGGCCTCTTCCGGATGTTCGTCCGAGCCTTGGCAGACAGTTCTGACTCACAGTGGCTGGCGAGGGTGGGCTAGTAATGGAGCTGAACTCGTGGGAAGGAATTAAGGAAGGCAGAACGTGGTGCTAAAATGCCGGATTTATGGAGGCTCAGTGTGTTTTTAAGGACATGGTTGACCAAAAAGCAGAGAGCTAAGTTCAGTAGGTAATGGGAAGCTGTACAACAGCATCAAGAGTCTAGAGAACATCACTGTAGCCTGGAAGGGTGACCTGCAGCCAGCAGCAACTAGGATGCGCAGTAAGTCAGGGCTGCGAGGATCGAAAGGGGCCAGGAGAGCGACTGTTAAGGCGTGGGCCCAGGAGCATACTTTCATAGCTCCTTATCGGGCAGATTCAGGTACAGTTCCCACTTTCAGGGCTGCAAGGCAGGGTTATACCATGAAGTTCTTAAGTTTCCCACCACTTAGAAGCACTTAGTCATTCCAAGAACAACAAAGTGGTGCAGAAGAAAGCCCCAACCTATCTTCTTTCTAAATTACTTTTGCAACAAGGAAAACTGACTTGGGGGAAAGCACTTGGGGCCGCTGTAACACTCAATACGCAATAATTCCACTTCTCTAAGACTACCTCTCCTGTCCGGGGGGTGAATCCTGAGGCTCTGCGGAAGGGAGCCAAGTCAACTCCACCACTCTCTACCTTGTGTTCTCCAGACACATACTAGCTAGACTGAGACGTGGTCACTCTCCGCCAGCACCTCATTTAGCACCCTGGCACTTAATAAATATTTAACGCTATCAAGTGCACTTGCAGGAAACAGCTTGGAAATGAATGGCCTCATTTTTTTTAAAGCAACTGCTTGGAAATTGTGCGTTTTGCAGAAATCAAATTGACCTGTTAACAAAAACAAATTATTCCATGTGTTATATGATAGTCTTTTAGTGGTAGTTTCAAAACCGCATGCCCCAGAATATAGCTCCCTTACTAAAAGGGAATGGCTCGACTTTTTATTAAAATGACAGCGATACTCACCTGTTCATTTGGCAAACATTTGGGTACCTTTTTGTGTGCAGTGCTGTTCTAGGCACTGGGAATGCCGTGGTGAACAAGGCATTTCATAGTGATTACTTTGGAAAAAGCAAAAGTAAATGCACAAATGATTAGATAAATAATGTCAGGTACTACGAAGAAAAAGAAAGTAGAGAAAGGGGATAGAGAATGATGAGAGATGATAGAGGTGCAAAAGTAAAAGGCACCTCGGAAGAGGTAACACTCGGGTAAGAGACTAAAATGGAACAAGAGTGCAAGGCACACGAATATCAAGAGAGTGAAGGGAGAAAGAGGACAAAGGCCCTGTGGCAGGAACATCCTTGGCCATAGTCAGTGCCCAGTAAGGAGGCCAGCACGTTCGGATGAGTGAGGAGGAAGCGAGAGAAGACGAGACTGGAGGAGCCGCGGGAAGGTGGACTTTGCCAAGCTTCACAGGCCATGGTGAGACTTTGGGTGTAGTTCTAAGTGTGATGGAAAGTCACCGGAGGCCTTTGAGTAAGGCATGATCAGTTGGAACTTTGGACTAAACACCCTGCCCACCCCCAAGCATCCTTAAAACCACCCAAGTAAAAGCATCCATTTCCAGTCCAAGGTGGATTAGGTGTATAGGGACTTCTTTGCTGTAACAGCACATCTAAAGGTGAGGGACCCAGACACACACAGAAGTGTATGTTGAGCTGGCATAAATGCAAAGGATTTCCTTGGAGGCTAAAAATATAAGTCTAGAAGGGTAAGTAAGCCCTGGAGTGGCACTTGCCATGGGATTATCTGCCGGTTCCTGGGGACTTCGATCGGGATTTTAAAAGGACTTTGGTCTAGAAGACAGAGGCAAATTCTGAGACTTAAGCAGAGTAGGACACTAGATCATGAATCTCGTATTAGTTAAAAAAGGACAAGAACCATCCTACAGAAGGAGATTGTGGCGATGGATGCCGGTTTGGGTCAGGGCCTAAGGTGGCCTATAAAAAAATTGAGTCCCTCTGAGAATTCCTAAATACAGTACTGCCATCACACAGACTGGGGACCCTAAATCATAAAACTTTTGTGGCAAAAAAAAAAGAAAAGAAAAAGTGCACTGGGGTCAGGGACTTCCCCAGAAGCCTGCTCCCGTCAACACAGATCCTCTCGGACATCATATATTTTTTAAAACAGTCCTCAAAAATATCTCACAGATAAAGTTTGCAAAAGAAACATGAGCGCTCCAGCAAAACCTAACAAATACGTGAGATAAGCCACAATTAATGAGATGGTAAAACTACAAACTATGGAATGAGATGAGTGAAAAGTCTACTTCTATTCAGTGTATCAGTAACAGAACATGAAAATATTTGAAAAAGTGTCTAAACAAATGAAAGTAGTAATGAAGTTATAACAAAGAAATAGGAAACTATCAAAATTGATAAGGCATATGTGAAAAAGAACCAAACATTTTCTAGAAGTTAAAATATTAAAATTACAAATTCAATAGAAGGATTAAAAAGCAGATTAGACATAACTGAAAAGGTAACTAATGAACTGAAAGATAGAACAGAAGAATATATCCAGAAGTAAGCACAAAGAGAAAAGGATATAAAAATAATAGAGAGCAAGAGACAAAGGAAACAGTGGTAAAAATCTATGTATGCATTTCATTAGAGTTACAAAAGATCATAGACATAGTGGAAAATGGCTTAGAATTTAATTTTCCAGAGTTGATGAACCACTCAAATTCAAAACTGTTGAACATGATTTAGAATAAGGAAGAGCATACGGTAGTGTTGTTTGCATGGCTGAATATATTTACCAAAACTTGTTGAACTTTACACTTAAGATGGATGAATTTATTGCATTTAAATTATGCCATAAAGCTGTAAAGATGCTAAAAGTAAATAAGATATCATAAATAACATTGTCAGCAAATTTGAAAATACGTATAAAATAGACTATGAAAATTGTCCAAACGAATCTAAAAAAATAGAAAACTTGAATGGTCCTATCACTGTTAATCTAAATCAGTAGTCACAAAACTTCCTTGAGGATTACGTAGGATCCAGATAGTGTTATAGGTGAGTTCTATCAAATATTCAAGGAACAGATCTTCTCAACCATAAACAAACTATTCAGAAAATAGATGTAGGAGTGGAAGGAGGGACACTGATCAGTTCATTTTAGAGGCTCATGTAAATTTGATAGAGAAAACTGACCACAGAAAATAGAAGGGAAAATTAGCCTCCAACCTCATTATGAACATAGATACAAAAAAAAAAATCCTAAGCAATATACTAGCATATCAAATTAAGCAATGTAAGCAATGTGTAAAAACAGATAACTCCCAAAATGCAAATTTAGTTCAAATACACAAAAATGTATGAATGTTGTTGCCACCACCATCCAGTGAAAGGTGGAAAAAAGTGATCATTGCAATGGATCAAAAAAAAATGTTTCAAGAAAATTCAACAACCATACATGATAAATTCTCTTAGCAAACTAGGAATGGCAAGGAGTACTCTCACCCTGATAAATGGTATCTATAGAAAACCTGGAGCCACCATCATATTCAGTGGAGAAACACAGCAAGCATTCCTACTAAAATCAAGATTAAGACAAGATGCCCTCCATTACCATTTGTGTTCAACAACTAATTGAAGATCCTAGCCAGAATAGCAAGAAGACGAAAAGAAATAAAACATGAACATTGAAAAATAAGAAATAAAACTCACAACTGTTGCAATTATCTACATAGCACAAAAAAATCTACAGACAGATTCTTGAAATTAGTAAGAGAGTTTAGCAATATTAGTGGATATAAGATCAATATACCAAAGTCAATTTCAAATCTTGTTAGCCATTAGCAGGTAGAAGATTTATATCTTTTAAAAAGGCACTACTATGATAGCTCATAAAATATAAGATACTGAGGAACAAATCCTGGAATGGATATGTAAAGCTTTATGTAGAGAATTATAAACCTTTTAAAGGAGATTTTATTAAGTGGCTGCAAGTGCTAGATTCTGCTGGATAGGAGAAATATAGATATAATGTTCCTACTGTCCTCTGCCCGCAGGCTGGTGGAAGAAACTGGTACCCAAGCAAATCTATGTCATGCTATGGGACAGGTGCAATGGAGGTGTGTTTAGAAACAATTACAGGGGTGAGTCATGTTTGGGAGGGCCCGAAAAGGGGCATTCAAAATTGGAGACATGTATGCAGGACACATAGGGATTTTCCAAGAGAGCAGGAAGGGAGAGGGCAAAAGCCTTGTTTGCAAAGCAGAGGGAGGAGAATGGGAATATGAAAGGTATGGGTTGTTCAAAATACCAGCTCAACAGGGATTTGCTGAAAATGCCTTCAGTTGCCCCATCTCTGACTTCTTAGGCTGTCATACTGTCCCATCCTGCCTCTTCCCTCTATCTCAACCTATTAAACTATTTCTTGAACTTGGAAGTCCAATTCAAATTGCTTTCCCTGTTCTCCCAGCTCCCCCAATGTGATCCATCTCTCCCCTCCATTTTGATAGTACCTTGTATCTCCAGTTTTAATGGAATGCCACCTGCATTCTTCACCAAATAGCAATTGACGTTTCTCTACTACCTTTGCAAAATATCAAGCTGAGAATTGAGCAGGGACTCAGTGTACCAGGACTTAAATGGACTGTCACTGCTCACCCTAAGGACGTCTATGCAGCGGTTTCTTGCAGTAGATTGTGATCCAAAGGAAATCTGCCGCATTGTTGTTGGGTTTCTTTTATTGCACATCACAGCGAATGACCTTTGTCTAACCCACAGGGGAACCAAGAAACAGAACCTGTAATGCTTGGCCTCTCAGGTAAACTCCACCCTGTGTACTTAAAAACCATATACATTTCTCACCCTCTTGCACCTCACTCTCCTCTCTAACCAAAACCCTCTGTGTGGCAACACAGACAAATTATTCTCTTTTGGACTGTATTCTGTTGGTTAAAACACTTTTTTTGCGTATCAGCTGCCTAGAGCTATGCACGAGGCATTAAACATGCCGGGAAATCAGTTCTAATATTTCCTGCTGCTGTACATCCTCTACGTCATTTTTTTAAGTTAATAAGTTTGTGCTTTTTAAGTTAATAAGTTTGTACAGTTCAGCATAAGTAATGCTCTTCAGGTAGTGTCCACTGTGGCTCAGCGGTAATGAACCCAACTAGTATCCAGGAGGATGCAGTTTTGATCCCTGGCCTTGTTCAGTGGGTTAGGGACCCTGGGTTCCCATGACCTGTGGTGTAGGTTGCAGATGCAGCTCGGATCCGGCATTGCTGTGGCTGTGGTGTAGACTGGCAGCTGCAGTTCTGATTTGACCCCTAGTCTGGGAACTTCCATACACCGCAGGTGTGGCCCTAAAAAGCAAAAAAATACAATGTAATGTCGTTCCCTTTGAGGTTCAGAGAAACGATGGAAGTTGGGAGTGGTAGGAAAAACACCGGACTTGGAGTTCCCAGGAGGATACTGTTGTGAACTTGGGAAAATCTCTGAAATCCTTAGAGCCTCAGATTCCTCATCTTCAAAAAGGTGATGATGTCCCTTCCATGACCTCTCCCATCTGGCTGCTGTGAGGATCATATGGGCCAGAGGCGGTGCTGGCATTTGACAACGGTAAAGCTCTCTTCCAACCCCCATGCTATCATGATTATGAAGAGTCATCAACACAAAGCTGTTAAATATTTCCCTTCTCGTGAGCATATACCGTTTGAAGCTATTGTTATCTTCTTGAGAAGAATCAGCTCTTATGAAGCATGCCTGGGAATTCACTGAGGACATTGTTGTTATAAGACTGCCAGGATTAATCCATGTGAGTGAATTTTATCATCTTTTTTCAATGTCTTTCAGCATCACCCAAAACTCTATCATTTTTTTTCATTAAGATGTAACTAACATATAAGATTGTGTAAGCTGGAGTTCCCGCCGTGGCGCAGTGGTTAACGAATCCGACTAGGAACCATGAGGTTGCGGGTTCGATCCCTGGCCTTGCTCAGTGGGTTAACGATCCGGCGTTGCCGTGAGCTGTGGTGTAGGTTGCAGACGCGGCTTGGATCCTGCGTTGCTGTGGCTGCGGCGTGGGCCAGTGGCTACAGCTCTGATTAGACCCCTAGCCTGGGAATCTCCACATGCCACGGGTGCGACCCTAAAATGACAAAAGGCAAAAAAAAAAAAAAAAAAAAAAGATTGTGTAAGTTTAACGTATATAGCACCTTGACTTGCTATGTTAAATACTACAGTATAATCACTATCATAGTATTGGCTAACTCCTTCATCGGGTCACACGAATATTTCTTTTTTGTGGTGAGAACATTTAGGAGAACATTGTGATCTCTGAGCAACTTGAAATGCATGATGTGGTATCCTTAGCTATAATCACGATGCTACGCATGCATTCAATGTCCAGGATTTATTCCTCTTTGTACTCTTTGACCAACATCTTCCCAATTCCCATACACTGCCCCCCTGGTAACCAGCATTCTACTCTTTGTTTCTCCAAGTTCAGCTTTTTTAGATTCCACAAATAAGGGATATCATACAGTATTGCCTTTCTCTTGTCTGACTTCTCTCATTCGGCATAATACCCTCAAAATTCCATCTAGGTTGTCACAAATGGCAGGATTTCCATCTTTCTCATGACTGAATAATATTCCATTGTGTATGTGTACACATATACCACACCTTCTTGATGTAGTCATTTGTTGACGGACACAGGTTGTTTCCATATTTTAACTACTGTGAATAATGCTGCAGGAAACATGGGAATGCAGATATCTCTTCAATATCCTGTTTTCATTTCCTTTGCATGTATACCCAGAAGTAGCATTGCTAGATCATATGGTCATTCTCTTTTTAATGTTTTGAGACACTGCCATACCGTTTTCCAAGGTGGTTGCACCAATTTACATTCCCATGAAGATTACACAAGAATTTCCCTTTTCTCCACACCCTCCTCAAACCTTATCTCTTATCTTTTTGATAACAGCCATTCTAACAGGTGTGAGGTGATATCTCATTGTGATTTTGATTGTAATTTCCCTGATGATTAGTGATATTAATTTAAGTACATTTCCATGTACACATTGCCCATCTGTGTGTCTTCCTTGGAAAAATCTCTGCTCAGTTACTCGGCCTATTTTTTAATAAGTGTGTTTTTTGTTACTGAGTTACATGAGTTCTTTCTGTATTTTGGATGTTAATTAATCCCATATCAGAATTATGTCTTGAAGATATTTTCTCCATTCTATGAGTTGTCTGTTCATTTTGTTGATTGTTTTATTTTCTGCAGAGAAGCTTTTAAGTTTGATGAAGTCCTACTTGTCGATTTTTGCTTTTGTTGTGTGTACTTTTGGTGTAATATCCAAAAAATCGTTTTTTACCCTATGTTTTCCTCTAGGGCTTTATATCTTCAGGTCTTATATTTAAGTCTTTAATTCATTTTGAGTTAATTTTGATGAGTGTAAGGAGTTTAATATCATATTTCTGCATGTGGTTGTCCAGTTTTCCCAACATCATTTTTGAAAAGACTGTCCTTTCCCCATTGAATGTTCCTTTATCCCCTTCAAATATTAGTTGACCATCTATGAAGGGGTTTATTTGGGGGTGCTCTGTTCTATTATTCTATTTGCATCTATTTTTATACCAGTACCGTAGTGTTTTGATTGCAATAGCTTTGTAGTATAGTTTGAAATCAAGAGATGTGATGCCTCCAGCTCCCTTTTTCTCCACAAATTGAGTATAGAAGGAATATACTCCAACATAATAAAGGCCATATTTCACAAACTCACAGCTAATATCATTTTTATTGATGAAAAGTTGAAAGCTTTTTCTTTTAAGATAGGGAACAGACAAGGGTTCCTGCTATCACCATTCTTAATCAACATAGTGATGGAGTTTTAGGGAAATCAGTCAAGAAAAATAAATAAAAGGCATCCAATTGGAAAGGAAGAAGTAAAATTGTCTTTAGTTGCATACCATATAATCTTAAATATAGAAAATTCTAAAGACTCAATGCAAAGAATGTTGAAACTAAGCAATGAATTTAGTAAAATTATGGGATATGAAATGAATGTACACAAATAAGTTGCATTTTTATAGACTAACAATGAAATACAAAGTAAAACAAATAAGTAAAGTAACCACATTCACAATAGCATCAAAATTAATAAAATACTTAGGAATAAATTTTTAACCAAGAAAGTGAAAGATCTGTACTATGAAAACTATGACACGTTGATGAAAGAAATTGAAGAAGATGAAAACAAATGGAAATGTATTTCATGTCTGTGGAGCAGAAGAATTATTATTGTTAGAATGTCCATAATGGAGTTCCCACTGTAGCACAGCAGGATTGGTGGCATCTGTAGAACACTGGGACACGGGTTCGACCAGCACAGTGGGTTGAGGATCTGGCATTGCTGCTGCTGTGGCATAGGTCACAGCTGTGGCTTGGATCTATTCCCTGGCCCTGGACCCCCATATGCCATGGGGCGGCCAAAAAAAAAAAAAAATGTCCATACTACCCAAAGTCATCTACAGATTCAATATAGTCTCTTTAAAATTTTTTAGATTACTATAATTTGAGGCATTACTTCTCTTCACGTGTGTAGTCATAAGTAAGTTTCCTCTTCTATAAATTGCCTTTTTGTATCCTTTGGCTACTTTTCTATTGGGGTTGTTGCCTTTCTTTTTTTGATTTGCGGAAGTTACTTGTGTTATTCATGTAGTGGGGTTTCGACATTTTGAGTATTTTTCTCCAGTTGCTTTCTGTGTAATAGATGTGTTCATGGTGTTTCTTTGAACAGAAAGCCTTAATGTAGATAAAATCAGAGTCATCAGCACTTTGCCTTAAGATTTTTGCTTTTGAAATTTTGTTGGAAAAACTTTTCTCTGCCCTTGGGTCACCAATATATTCTCATGCACTATTCTCCATTAACTTTACAGTTGTACTTTTTTCTCTTAGGTCTTTAATCCATGTGGAGTTCACATCTGTATGATATATGAGGCAAAGATCCAGTTTTATTTCTGCCTCTATAGTGAGCCAGTTTTCCTAAAGTAAGATGCTATGTACTACTTGTAATATCCTGTTTATAATATTTTGGTTTCCACATATGCATATGGATCTGTATCTGAATTCTCTGTCCTGTTTCATAGGACTATTTACCTGCTTTGTCTTTTTTTTTTTTAATCAGCGCACCACTGTTTTTGTTACTATGGTTTTGCTATATGTTTCTATATCTAGAAGGACGAGCTCCATTTCTATTTGTTTTTTAAGCTTCACTTAGCCATTCATAAACTCTTATTCCTCCAAAAGAATTTTAAAGCAAGTTATTATGTTCCTCAAAAAAGTCTAAGAAGAATTTTTGTTGGAATTGTCTTGAATTTATCAGTTAAATGAGAAAACTGATGGCTTCTTAGTATAATATTAAGTTAGTTCATCCAAAAGCATAGGATCATCTTTTATGTCCTTTATTAATATTTTAAAGTTTTCTGTTTTCTCTGTAGATATCTTATAGGTTATTTGTTAATATAATCAATTAACTCTTAGATGTTTAATTTCTTGATAGTGGGAATAATGTATTATTATTTATTATGTCTTCTGATTGGCAGTTGCTAGTGCTAAAAAATTTGATCTCATAATCAATGATCTAAGTTCTTTCTCTTACTGGTTCTTTTAGTCTGTCTTTTGAATCTTTCGGGTTTTCTAGATGAATGATCATGTCATATGCAAAGGAAGATAACTTTATCCTTACCTTCTCTATTGGTCAGCTCTCACTAAGCTATGCTAACAAACAAGCCCCAAATCTCAATGACTAATAACAGTGAAACCTTATTTCTCACTCATATAACATGTTGAATATGTGTTGTCTGCAGCTCTGCCTTAATCAGGGACATGCCATCCTATACCAGAGAAAAAGCACAAGGCAGCCAGCTTATCCACACAGTGGCTGTTAAAGCTTCTGCTCAGAACTGGCACAACATCAAATCCATTCACATTCATTGGCAAAAGCAAATCCCATGGCCAAGCCTGATGACAACAGGGTTTAAACTTTCCTCCTCCCAGAAGAAAGCTCTACAAATCACATGGCAGTGGACAGGCAAGTGTGCCTCCCCTCAAAAGGAAGTGGATAATAAGTGATTGTGAACCAGAAAATAATCCACCACCCCTTCTAATCCTCATTGTTATTATTGCTTTGTGTTTTCTTTAGCTTCCTTTTTTTCTTTTTGCTTCTTAGGGCCACATCTGAGGCATATGGAAATTCCCAGACTACGGCTTGAATCAGAATTGCAGCTTCCGACCTACGCCACAACCACAGCAACGCAGGATCCGAGCCATGTCTGACCTACACCACAGCTCACGGCAACACCAGGTCCTTAACCCACTGAGCGGGGCTAGAGATTGAACCTACATCCTCATGGACACTACTCAAGTTCATTATCTGCTGAGCCATGACAGGAACTCGAACTTCTTTTTGTTTAGCCAAGACTTCTAGTAATAATAGTAACCCTTTTTGTCTTACTTTTATCTTAAAGAGAAGGAATCTCAAGTTTCTCCATTTAGCCAAGGTTCTTAGAATAAATAACCTTTATCAGTTAAGAAATTCTCTGTTATTCCTAGTATAAGAATTTTAATCAAAAATTTCAAGACTATTATCAAATGTGTTTTTATCTTGATTGATATCATCATATAATTTTTCTCCATTAGTGTGTTAACATAGTAACGTATATGTTAATTCATATATGTATATGAATTTTCTCTATTGAGATATCCTGTATATCTGATATAAGCTGTATTTATCTTAATGTCTTATTTTTAAATCTATAGTCAGATTAGTTAATATTTTATCTAGGATTTTTGAATCTATGTTAATAAGTAAAATTGGCCTATTTTTATGTGTTGTCCTTATCTCATTTTGGACCAAGCTTATGCTAGCTTTATAAGGTGAAATATGTATATTTTTCCATTTTCTACTTGCTAAAAACTTGTATGAGGTATAAATTAGTGTTCCTTAAAAATTTTGTAGAACTTTCCATTAAAACCATCTGGGCGTGAAGTTTTTTGAGGAAAACAAGTCTTTCTTTATCTTTTCAAATCATTCAGTAGATACTGATACAGTCAAATTCTCTATTTCTTTTCTATACCAGTTTTGGATTTCATCATTTATCTAGGACTTTATCCATTCTAAACAAGTCGTCAAAATTATTAGACTATCACTGACCATAAAAACATCATTATGATGGATGGAAATATAGCAAAATGTTAGGAGTTATCTCCAAGAGTAGGATTAAGGATAGTTTCTATGTTTTAATTCATTGCATGTTCTTTTTGTTATAGTCTGACTCTTTTACAAGGATGGGTATTGCTTTTATATAATCAGAAACTTTTCCTATTTCTCGTGTGCATTGAAATTAATCCATAGAAATTACACAATTTCAAAAGGTATTTGCAAACGCCCAGGCCCCATTGGGAGGTGGACTTTGGTAAACTCTCAAGCAGGCTTGCGTTCTCAGATTCTGAATCTGTGTGTAAACAAGTAGAGCCCTTCAAGGAGGGAACTGTAACCTGTGTGTGGCCCTGCATCTCCCTGTGCATTTTTAATTTGTGAGTAGTAATAATTAATAGGAACTATTTGGCCTTCTTAGGTTTAAGTCAATATATTTTATTTAAAAGGACATTTTAACATAGTTAATTAGATGGGTACCTTTTTTAAATTTTTTTTTAATTTTGTCATAGTTGATTTATAATGATCTGTTAGTTCCTGCTATACAGGAAAGTGACCTGCTTATACATAAATATACATTCTTTTTCTCATAATATCTTCCACCATGTTCTATCACAAATGATTGGATATAGTTCCCTGTGCTATACAGCAGGATCTCATTGCTTATCCACTCCAAATGCAATAGTTTGCATCTACCAACCCCAATCTCCAGTCCGTCCCACTCCTTCCCCCTCCCACTCCTTCCCCCTCTCACTTGGCAACCCCAAGTCTCTTCTCCATGTCCATGCATTTGTTTCTGTCCTGTAAATAGGTTCATTTGTGCCGTATTTTAGATTCCACATATAAGTTTTATATGGCATTTGCCTTTCTCTTTCTGACTTACTTCACTCAGTATGAGAATCTCTGGTTCCATCCATGTTGCTACAAATGGCATTATCTTGTTCTTTTTTATGGCTGAGTAGTATTCCATTGTATATATACCACATCTTCTTAATCCATTCATTTGTCTATGGAAATTTAGGTTGTTTCCGTGTCTTGGCTATTGTGAATTGTGCTGCAGTGAACATAGGGGTACATGTATCTTTTTGTTTTGTTTCGCTCTGTTTTGATTTTTTAGGGCCACACGCATAGCATATGGAAGTTCCCAGGCTAGGGGTCAAATCAGAGCTATAGCTGCCAGCCTATATCACAGCCACAGCAATTCAGGGTCCAAGCCATATCTGCAACCTACAGCACAGCTCATGACAATGCCAGATCCTTAACCCACTAAGCAAGGCCAGGGATAGAACCTGCATCCTCACGGATCCTAGTCAGATTTGTTACCACTGAGTCACAGCAGGAACTCCAACACAGAGGTGCATGTACCTTTTTGAATGGAAGTTTTGTCTGGATATATGCCCAGGAGTAGGATTGCTGAATCATATGTAGTTCTATACTTAGTTTTCTGAGGAACCTCCATACTGTTTTCCATGGTGTTGTACCAATTTACCTTCCTACCAATGAGGAAGGAGGATTCCATTTGCTCCACACCTTCCAGCATCTGTTATTTGTAGATTTATTAATGATAGTCTTTATGACCAGTGTGAGGTCGTATCTCATTGTAGTTTCAATTCGTATTTCTCCAATAATTAGTGATGTTGAGCATTTTTTTTCATGTGCCTGTAGGCTATCTATATGTCTTCTTTGGAGAAATGTCTGTTTAGATCTTCTGCACATTTTTCAATTGGGTCGCTTGTTTTTTTGCTGTTGAGTTGTATGAGTTGTTTGTACATTTTGGAGATTAAGCCCTTGTCAGTTGCATCATTTGCAACTTTTTTCTCCCATTCCATAGGTTTTTTTTTTTTAATGGTTTCCTTTGCTATGCAAAACTTGTAAGTTTTCATAGGTCTCATTGGTTTATTGTTTTTTTTTAATTTGCAGTTGAACTCTTGGAACAACAGCTGTTTGTTCTGTTTGTCTTTTTACCACCTTTACTATCCACTTAAGTATGGATTTTATTAATCAGTGTATATTTCACTTAAGGCCTAAAAAATATATTTTTGGGGGAAAAACCTTTGGTCGTGTTTTGTGGTGAGTGGTGCTTTACTTACATTTGGTCTTTTATGTGTGTTTTGTGTGGGTCCTGAGGATCCAGTGAGGCTATTTACTTTTGAAAAACTGTCGGATAACACAGATTAAATCTAGTAATTGAATAGACACAGCAAAATGGGTTCAGCTAGTCCACATATATTTTAAAACAAGTGAGAGAGAGAGGAAGAGAGTTTGTGTAGAGTAGGATTTTTACCATCCTCCCCTTTCAGTTAAATGTCTTCAGCTCTCTAGGGAAGTGCCTAAAGATTAAATACATATAACATGTATGTGAGTGTATATGTGTGTGTGTCTGTGTGTATATATTATATATATGTTTTTATAGAGAGAGATATGTTTGTATGTTTGTGTGTATGTGTGTGTGTGATACCTTCTTCACCCTCACCTTTGACTTTCAGTCATACTGAAATAGTTCTGAGTGCTTCAATACTTTTTCTTGACACTGACAAAGAGACCATAGGATCCTGAAGTGAATTAATTTGGGATGGGCTAGAAACTATTAAAAAAAAGTGATTTCCATTCACAGAACTCTCTGCCGTCATCTTCAAAAAGAGGAGAACAAGGCACATGGCAGATGTGCCCTTCCCCCCGTTAGGTGTATACACAAGACTGTCAAGGAAGGGTCTGCAAGCACTGGCTCACTCAGCTTCCAGCTCAGTGACCTTGGACTAGACACTCAACCCCTCCGGCTTAGGTTTCCTAATCTACAAAATGGGCACAGTAACAGCCCCTAACTCCTGTGGTTGCCATAAGGATTGACTGGGACAACCTATTAACGCACTGTATTTTATGTGGTTATGGTGTATAGTTCTGTGTATAACTTGTGTTTATTTGTTTTCCCGAGACTTAGCTTCATCAGGGTGAGGAATTTTGTTGGTTTTGTTTACTGTTATACTCCAGCAACTAAAACAGTGTCGTGGCTATGGTAGCCCTTCAACAAAAGCAGCATTTGTGGAATGAATGCTGAATCAAAAGTGACGAGCAAAGAATCCAGTAAGTGTGTAACGAATAGTACAGGATGATGATACTTGCAGGCAGTAGAAATGATGGTGCTGGCAGTATTAGGAGAGGTAGCAGTGATGGTGACACGGAGGCTGGTGGTGATGGTAGGAGACCCGTCATGAAGTGCAGTGGTTAAGAGCAGAGGCTTTGGGAAACAGGCTGCGTGTGCTGACGCCTAGAAACTGAGATCTCAGTTTCCTCATCTGTAAGATGGGTGTAATAATAGTATCTCCCTTTGAAGGGATGTTGTGGGGATTAAAGTTGTTAATATTTTAAGCATACTTATGATAATTCTAGCTGATGTTATCGTTATTCCTTCCATGTCTGTTTCTTCCATAACCAATGATTAAATGCCGTTATTAACTGTAATTTTAAAGGAAGGCATTCAGAGAAATCACCTCATCAGTATGTGAAAAAAAAATATTGACCAATTAGAAAAATCAGCAAAAGAATGGGATATGCAATTATAAATAGCCAGGAAATATAAAAATTTGTCTATTTAGTAAGTTATCAAGGGATGATAGTTAAAACAATGAAGATATACATTTTCCCTAGTAGCATGGCAAAGATGAAAACATTGATAACACCCAATATTGCCAAAGGTTGGAGCAACAGACACTTTTGTATATACCTGATAGGAGTGTAAATTGGGACATTTCTGAGGGCCGATTTAATAATAATATATATAAACATCCTTAAAAGCCCCATGGCCTAGAAACACCAGTTTTTGTTTTTGTTTGTTTGTTTTTTAGGGCCTCACATGCAGCAAATGGAAGTTCCCAGGCTAGGGGCTGAATCGAGCTGCAGCTGCTGCCAACGCCACAGCCACGGCAACCCCAGATACTTAACTACTGAGTAAGGCCAGGGATCAAACCCACATCCTCATGGATACTAGTCAGGTTTGTTATCACTGAACCCAAATGGGAACTCCAAAGAAACTCCAGTTCTAATAATTTAGCCTAATGAAAAAAATCAGACTTTTTGTAATACATATATATGAATTATAATCATATGTTGTGTGTAAACATACACTTTAGAATTTTCACAAGTATGGAAACTAGTTAACTACAGTATTTTCTCCATACAATGGAATGACTTTGCAGTCACTGTAAAGGACCAGTACTTGCTGACATGGAAAGATGTTTGTATTGTGTTGTTATATGAAAAGAATCTTATAGAGGACAATTGATAGTATGATCACATTTTTACTTTAAAGGTACATGATCAAAGCCTAGAAACCCTTACCTCTGGGTTGTAAAATTACAGGTGAGTCGCTTTCTTCTTTGCAGTTGCTTCTATCTTCTGAAATTTTAGGGGTAAGCACTATTTCTTTTGTAATAGGAAAGATAAAGCAGTCAGAGGGCCATTTCCACATTGTAAGAAAGGGAGATTTGTCCAGTGTCTGATTAATTTGATCACTGAGGTCGATCAAATTAAAGCATTTTAACTCCAGAGTCAGTTCTATGACCTTGAAACAGCAGCAGCTAGCAACCATTTCTGTGACTATGGGTTATCAACTATTAATCTTTACTCTGCCCCAGATGGGGTGCTGTGGTGGAATGTCCCAGCGCCTTTGGTACAATGACTCATCTAAGATAACAGCAGAACCATCTGAGACCATACGTGGTCAAAGGCTAGACCTGGCGCAGATGAAGTGAGCACCTTCAGAGACGACTGAAGGATAGAATACATTCTGCCAAAGGGATAAACTAGCAGAGTGGTACCTGTGTCTTTTCTACCAGCTCCCTCTTCATTAACACCTCCTCTCTCGGAATGGTATGTCATTTCATTTGTTTCTTTAATCCGGGGGTTTACAAACTTTGGGGCATCAGAGCCACCTGGAAAACAGAGATTGCTGTCTCCCTCCCCACCCCCCAAGGTTGCTGATGGCTCTGAAGGGAGCCCAGAGAATCTGCATTTCTCACAGATTTCCAAATGATGCTGATGCTTCTGGTCCCAAGACCGCACTTGGAGAACAATTGGAAGGACCAGCCTGCATATCAGGACTATAACCACTTAAAAATTACTTTTTTGTCAGGGCAAAACTGAAATGATAAATGGAATTCAAAGTTTAAATTGCCGTAGCCTGATTAGGAAATTTTCATTTGTTTCCATTCCCTTCTGAACTTTGTCCTTGTGAACATTCTTTTTTTTCATATATGCAGTAATCATAGATAAAAGGATGAAAAGCTCCTCAAGTTTTCCCGTGTTATTAGAGAATATGTTCTCCTTATCTCTTGCAGCTAATCACAGACAGTCTGATTCTGATACAAATCCTTCCACAGCTTTCTCTGGGTTCATGCAAACATACATGAGAAACAGTGCAGAAAGAGGTCAAGAGCTTCTTGGCCGCGATCCAGATTGAAATTCTGGCTCAGCTCTCAGCAACTCTATGTCCACAGGCATCTCTAGGCCTTTGACTCTTTCTTCTGTGGAATCAGAATAATAAAAATACCTATGTCAGACAGTTCTGAGATTAAAATTCATTAACACTTGGGAAGCACTTTGCACAACCTCTGGCGTATGGCAGATACTAAATGTAAACCATTATTTTTTGTGCACATACGCAGGTTATTTTTACAGACGTTTCTCTGGGCCTTGTTTTCCTGCAGCACAGACATTCCCAGGGATGAGGGGGAGAGCCGTCACTCCCTCTTACAGCTGGAGAGGCTGCAGCCCTCTCAAGTGTGCCATTCCCCTGCTGGCGAGCGTTCTGGTTGGTCCCATATTTTTACTACTGCCAAAGCTGCGGCAGCATCCTTGGTCCCCTCAGCCCTTCAGGGCAGCCAGTTCTGCCTTCCCCCTTGGGCACATTAACTGCCCCTTGCCCCAGACCCCTTCTCAGAGAGGCGTTTCCTCTGCAGGCCACCTCTGCTTTGCTGCTCTCTTCCTCAATTACCGCCCCGCGCCCCCGCCCCCGTCAGACTGGCCAAGCCAGAGCGAAGTCCCCCTGAGCTCCGAGGAGCACTGGCTGGCAGCTGGGATGCTGAGGGCAGAACCCCTGAGGTGCCATCACCCTGGAGCTATACTGCCACCCACGATGCCTGCCGTGGGAATGAGCAAGACCAGAGGAAACGTGCCAAGAGGCCATTTTGACTGTGATGCAGGAAACAGAAAATACCCAGGCAAATGGTTAGTGGACAGAGCCCAGCTGTTTTAACCCATGACCTAGAGAACAGCTCTGGCAGGGACCCAGCCCTGGGTTTAGCCTCTTTCAGGCATGAGCCACTAATAGTGATAGCTTGTACAGGCAGAGGACTTAGGTGTTCTCGGAAGAGTCTCTTGGCATTGTGGTGTCATGATGGGTTTTTCTGCTGGCGGAAGTGACTCCCGTGGCTCAGATCAGTGGAGCTGTGATGTGGCTGTGCTGTTGGGGTTTGCTGAAATACTGGATGCAGCCACCTGTGAGCCAGGTGTTTGTGTTGTAAGGCAGCTTAAAACTCCCATGAGCTCATCCAGGTCCCATTGGCTCTGGGACCTAACCATCACGGAACATGTACGTGCCTGTTCCTGTTCCAATGCTTTCTGACACTTAATCCTCCCAGGAACCCAGCAATATTTATCCCTGTTTTGCAGATAAGTCCACTGAGGCTCAGGGGAGTGAAGCATATTGCCCAGGTGACTTACCTGGTCAGGAGTAGAGCTGGAATTCAAGCCCAAGTTCCTAGGAATAAACACCCATGTTTATAATGGGTGCGTCACTTTTCCTTAGGTGACTAGGATTTGATAGGTTGGAAGTTTCTATCAAACTGGAAACCAAGCTGTTGCTGGCACTCCTATCCCAGCAGTGTGATGATGTGATGATGAGGGTGGTGGTGGTGGTGGTGGTGGTGGTGGTGCCAGCAGCAATGATATTTCTCATTTACCGAGCTCTCTGTGCCACACACTGAGATTCTCACACTGACCCTTGCCATTCTTACAACCAGCCAGGGGGCTGTGTTGTCAGGCATACACACATGCACACAAAAGTCCTGCCCAAGAATCCAAGCGTTCACAGCCAGGACATGGCAGGCCTCGCATGTGGCCTCTGGCCCCTGATTCCAGAGCCTGTGCTTAGAACCACATCTCTGCACTTCATGTGACATGGAGTCCTGGTAAAAGAAAACAGACACTGGAAATGCTCTGCCAGCTTCCACTGCCCTGATGGCCACTCAGATTTGTGTTTTATTCCACAAGGCTCAGACATATTTAGACACTTTAAGTTAATCGTGACCTGTCACAGTTTATCTGGGCTGTTCGTTGTCAGAAAGCATGCGCAGACGTCAGGACAGAATCATCCCCTGCTTTACATCACTGTTTTATTATTATTATTATTATTATTATTGTACAGTCGTATTAACAGATGAGCTGTCTTGTGATAAAAGGCCAGTTTTGTGAAGCTGAGGATAATAGAGGTGCTCAGCCTAAATGAACTGGGTAATTTGCCTCAGTCTTTTTAGGCATTGTCATCACGGGCTCTCACACGGCTCGGATGGACCGATGACCACAACGGTACGGTGTCCTCCAAGAAATGGAGAAAGAGCAAAACTGAATTCTGCTCAAGGCCCGCAAACTCCCGAACCTGAACTTTAGAGCTGCCCGTGATACGGTCCCCTGGGGTGAAGCCGAGCTGCCCACGTGGTTCCCGGATGCCTAACTTCGCTATCAGAGTCTGGTAGAATGGTGATGCGTGCCCGCTGGGTGCCAGCCAAGTTGGCGGCAGCTGCACATACCAACGGCATGGCGTTTCTGCTGGGCTTGACAGCAGGCTTTCACACGTAGAATTACAAGTTCTTGTTAGCAGAGCAGCACACAATCTCAAGTCTTTCCTCTCAGGAATCAGTGCCAGAGTGGGCTGCCGAGGCCAGTAAGCATCGCTTTGAGTTGGCTTCTCAGGAACTTGGCCTTCAGTGAGGTGAGGTCGCTCCTCCTGACTCTGCCTCGTACCACCCTGTGTTCCCAAGGTTTGCTCCGTTGTGGTCCTAGGCGGGGAGCAAAGAAAGGGAACGTCAGAAGCAGGTGGAAAAGCAGCTGCCTGGGCCATCCCCCTCTTGGAGAGTCATGGTGGGAATCAGCGTGTCCAAGGCTCTGAAGAGATCTATAGACACACCTGAACTTGGTTTTGCCCAGTGTTGCCCAGCCTTATTGGAGTACCCACCTCTTTTTGAGGATGGGAGTTTATATGGCTCTAAAGCCATATTCTCCCAGGTGACCGTGGCCCCTGGACTCTGGGGAAATGAAAATGAAGAAGATGGCACACAGAGGCCAGTGGAATCATAAGGAACGCTGTGGACCTCATGGCGCCTCCACCCACTTCTTGAGCGTCCCAGGACATCCTGACCCAGAATGTGTTTCACAGCAATCCAGAACGAAAACAACTGCCCACAGTATCTTCCAACAGTTCCCACCCACTCGGAGCTGACACTGTGACTTCCTACATCAGGATGAAATTGGGGAGGAGGAGGCAGCACTCCCCAAGCCCTGTCCTGTTAGGTCTCACCTCTTTTAATGTTGCACCCAGGCCATGGCAAGGCTCCTTTGAACCTGTACTAGATTTCAGAGTCCTGCATTTATGTGTAGATGGAAGCTTGCATTCTTAACCTCCTTCGCCCTTGTTTACAGAGGCCTGAAGTTCAAGTCCTGGCATCTAAAGAGGTATTTGTTTAAAAGAAATATTCTCATGCAACTAAAAGAAAGGGAAGTTGCTGGAGCCACTGGAACCATCCTGGCAGGGATTAAAGATGGGAGAAAAGTTGGAGGGTTTTCTGCTGCCTCCGAGTTCACTGCTAATTCCGTTTCAGTCCCTGACCTCTGTTGTATTAATAACCCTGGAACTCAGCAAATACTCAATGACCCCAACAGAGCACCAGTGTTCCATAGAACCCAGTTTGGAGAAGATTAGCTTCATCCTCTCCAGGCCTTGTTTACGGGCAGAATGCTAAGAATTCTTTAAATATTTAAACATATCTTTAGTTCCCCAATACACGTAATTCAGTTCTCATTTTAAGAAATTAGAGCATTGCAGATAAAAGCTAAGGTCCTCTTTGACCAGCACCCTCACTCCAGTCGCTTCCCCTCATCTCAGAGGTGACAAGAGTGATCTGCCCCCTGTCTGCACACATACACTACGCCGGTGTATGCACATCTATGTTCATACTCATTTTTATAAAGTTAATATTCTTCTGGATTTTTTTTTTATAATCATGATATGATATTGCTTACAACGTGCTTTTTTCAGTGCAAAATGCATCTGGGAGATCTATCATAATGATGCCTCTCCAGTCAGTTCCTCCAAGTGCTGGCTGGTGTCCCCTCTTGTGACTTCACATGTTACCAACCTGGGTTCTTGGCCATCCTTAACCAAGAGAAATTGATCAGAGGCCAGGCAGGAAATTCAGGCAAAGCTTAATTGTGGCCCGTGCTCCAGCAGGGGGAGGGAAAACAAGCAACAGTTTCCCTTGCTCACTGAGGTGGGAGCAGGAGGGGTGGGGGGAGCTGGTTTCTTACATGGGGCAAGGGTAGGGATGGGTCCAGAGTCAGACCACAGGGATGGTTTTAGGTGGTCTGCTCACCCCTTTGTCATTGTTGTGTGCAGGTAGCATGTGTAGTGTCCTGCTTTTGCTCTCAGCTCTTGAGTAGTGGCAGTTGCTCTTTTTTGGTGTTTTTTTTTTTTTAATATCTTATTGCCCATAATTTGCCCCAACTGGGCATCTATGCAGTTATTTGTAGTCCTTTGTGGTTTCTTTGTATCTTGTTGCTCTAAGGGATGTGTGTTTAGGTACAAGCACTGCAGCCACTGCAGAAAAGGGTCCCAGGTCCTAGGTCCCAGCCTCTCTCAATCATAATTTATCTATTTCCATTCTGCTGGCCCTAGAGATTCTTTCTACCGTGGGACTTTTCTAAGCCATGCAATGCTGAGCATCCTTGTCTGTGGTTCCCTGAGCGCACCCAAGGAATTGCTAGGGTAGGTACCTGCAGATGTTACTGCTGAGTCACAGGGCACACTTTTATTTTTAACATGGTGCTGCCAAGCTGTAAGCAAAGAACTCTCATCTGCAAGAGGGCCAAGGGGAGGAATCGCCACAGTGACTCAAAAAAGTCAAAATGGAAATGAAGGAGATGAGTGCATTAGCTGCTTTTAAAAATCCTCCTAAGTTTTGTTCTTATGCCAGCCGCCGCCCAGACACATTTACTGCCCAGATTAAAGCTTTGGTGACTTTTTCTCAAGCCAAAGGCTTCCTTCCACCTCTCTGGGCTTTCTCTTCTCCTTGCAGACTCTCCTTGGGATTCTGCTCGAGTTGGTATTCTGATCTTCCCCACACTAGGATGTGTGTGCGCGCACGTGGGTGAGGAAGGCAGACATATATTATCATTGCGTGCTTACTACTGATTTAAAACATGGCATTGACTTATTTGTAATAGGGAAACCGAAGAGCTTTTATTTAGTGAGAAAGAAGTGGGTAGGTGACAACCAGTTCACGTACTGTTAAATAGAAAAGAAAAAAAAAAGTATATATGCAGAGTTCCCCTTATGGATCAGCGAGTTAAAAACCTAACCAGTATCCATAACGATGCGAGTTCAATCCCTGGCCTCACTCAGTGGGTTAAGGATCCAGTGTTGGCCCAAACTTCAGTGTAGGTTCCAGATCTGGCTCAGATCTGGCATTGCTGTGGCTGTGGCGTAGGCTGGCAGCTGCAGCTCTGATTCGACCCCTATATGAATTGAACCTACAATATGGCACAGGTGCAGCCCTAAAAAGAGAGAGAGAGAGAGAGAAAGAAAGAGAAAGAAAGGAGAAAAAAAAAATATACACGTCACAATGACGAATTTTCACAGAAGCTAATAGATTTGCACTGAAGGATATTTATAATATTTGTAATCAGTTAGGTTTTCTAAATTCAAGAACATTTGAAACCTCAGACTTAAATTTTAAATTTAGTTATAACAATTACAGGCACACAACTTAGGGAACTAGTTTCCTTCAAAATCTAGGCACAGGGGTCTTAGGCTGATGCATCCTATCGTGGAATTAAAAAAAAAAATGGGGATACAAAACGTACACCTCTACAGGTGCTAAAAGCCCAAGGAGGCCTAAATGTCTACTGTCCTCTCTTGGGTAATACAGTTCTTTCTGCCCCCCACATCACCCCCTGTAACCCCAACACCCCCACAACTCTGATCCAAACTAAAATGAAGGAGTAGGATCGTGACGTGAGTGTCTGCCACTGAAATTAGAGCGGGGGACTTTTGCAATTATACCCTGGAGTATAATTTCCTGGAAGATGGAAACTTTTAAGATTTGGTAATAGGAGTCAAAGAGGAACAATGGTTTATGACTTTTTTACTTTCAGCTAAAAGTATTGTTTGTGGTCTACACTTTGACACACCCAGCCAACAGGGATGGCCAATGGTATAATTTAAAGGGGACTAAAGGGCCTCAAATAAGACAAAATATCAGTGCCTGAAATTCCCGCCATTAACCTCAGTACCTGAGGGCCTAGTAGAGACAGGCTCGTGATGCTTTTCGTTTGAGTCTTTAATTTTTAAATTAATACATGCACAGGATTGTGAAGGAAAAAATGTTAACATTATGGAAGGTGTACAATGAAAGCGAAAATTCTTTCTCCTTCAGCCTAGGGTTCCATACTTCAAAAGCTACTGTTAATGTTTTATAACCACATATCCGTCTAGAAATCGGGTAACACATGTTAGATAGGTAGACAGTGAGAGAGAGACATAGATAGGCAGGCATGAATGTATATATGTTAGTGCTAAAAGCCCTTTGAACAAATAATATTATTTATATTGTCTTCACCTTACATTTTTTACTCAATACATTTGGATATCTTTATAAATCACTACTTTTTTATCTTCCACATCTTTCTAAATAGCTGTATAGTATTTCAGAGGTCCGTACACCTCTCATTGTGCCTTAATTTATAAATCTGGCCCCTTAATTATAGGCATCTGAATAATTTTGTCTTTGCTATTATAAATAACACAGAAATCAACATTCTCAAATATTTGTAATTGTGTACTGAAGTATGTTCATCAGATTGTTTTTGGACAGTGAAATTGCTAGAGAAAAGAAAATATGCATTTTAAACTCTGATAAATATTCCTAAATTCCCATTGAAAAAGTTTACAGCAGTGGTGTACAGAAGTGCTAGCAGTCCCTGCATCCTTACCAGCACTGAGTTTTATCAAACATTGTAATTATTGTCAGTTTAGTAAAAATGATTTCATTTGATAATGTTTTTGTATCAAAAACAGTGTGTGAAATATGTTGCTTTGCTTTGTGTTTCTTTCATTACATTGAGGTTGAACATCTTTTCATGATTATTGATCACTTTTTTTTTTCTGTGAACTTCTTCTTTGTAATATTTGCTCACATAAGAATTTTTCTATTGTGTACAGTGAATGGTACAAGCAGTCTTTATGTAAAAATAGGCTTTGTCATATGTGCAGCAAATATTTTTTCTTAGTTTATCGGTTATCTTTTTACTTTATGGAAAGAAGTATTTCACTTGTGTGGATAAATATGTAGTGGTTTTCCTTTATAACTGCTGGAATATATTCATTTTATTTTGACATCGGTTGATTCTTCATTTTGTGACTTCTGATTCTTGAATAAGAATCAGGAATTCAGAATTCCTGAATTGCAGGATTCTTAGCACATATTTGATACTTAACTTTTGCTGACTCATATTTTAGTTACAATTTGTGTCTGTGTGTGTGTGCATGTGTATTAATCCCTACAGCTAGGTTAAAAGCAAATTGAAAGGCTGAAAGAATGAAATGCTGCTTTATATTGCCCACGCCACAGGGTCTAGAATCTAGAAAGGGAAAAATTTAGATGAGCGATGATCTCAAACCAGAGCACTGCTGAGAAGAGTACGGTATCTAGAGAGGGGCAGGTCCAAACTGACACGCCAACCCAAAGAAGCAGTAAGATTCCCCAAGGAAGGTTCGGGTGGGTTCCAAGACAAGCCCAGTCTTTTTTCTCCTTTTGCCTAGAGTAGACAGAGACGGTGCTTAGCTTTTCATTGTCTTTCCCTACCTACCTTCCCAACTTTGTCTTGAAACACTCTTCCCCTTGTTCTTTTCATCCTGAGCCCCTGAGCGTCTAGCTGTGATTCAAATATGTGCCACCATCACTTTTGCTTAGGGGCTGTGCTGGCGTGTTCTTCCCTTGATATTCACATTCCTGACTCCTTGTCATCCAGACCTAAAGATGGCCACGCCGCTGTATATCCTGCGGTGTGAGGTGGACCTTCCTTCATCAAGAGCTGGGGTTTCTGCTCCTCCCTCTTGGAAGGCGGTGGATCTTTGTAATCATCTGAGCCATAGAGCACAGCGGAAGTGACACTGTGTGACTTCCCAGGCTGGGTCATGAGAAATAATAAAGCTTCCACCTGGCGCTTGGGTGCGTGTACGCGCTCTCTCTCTCTCTCTCTCTCTCTCTCTCTCATCTCTCTCTCTCATCTCTATCTCTATCTCTATCTCTATCTCTATCTCTATCTCTATCTCTATCTCTCCCTCTCCTTCCCTCCCCCCCACTCACCCTTGGAACCCAGGCGTCATCTGGTGAGGAGACCAGAACACATGCGGAGGCCCTGTGGAGGTGGGCTGGCCAGTGTTCCCAGTTAAACACTCAGCCAGCAGCCAGGGTCAGCCCCCAGACATGTGACTGCACAAACCCTGAAACGGTTCCAAGCCTCAGACTTGGAATCCTCCAGCTCGGCCCCAGACATGAGGAGGCAGAGGCAAACTGTCTCCTCCATAGCTTCGGAGAATTCCTGACCCAGAGAATCTGTGAGCATAAGCTGTTGTTTTAAGCCACCGGGTTCATGGGTAATTTAGCAGGCGGCCATAGTAGCTGAAATAAGACCCCAGAGAGGTCTTTGCTGGCCGCCCAGCCTGAAGTGGTGACCTGGTTATCTCATCACCTTCGTTAATGCAATTAAATGGTTAAATGATGTGTGGCATTCTCTGTTGGTATCTCTGTTCGGTCGGTTGGCTGGCTTGTTGTCTGCCTCCCCGCACTAGAAAGGAAACCCCACATGCGCAAGGACCCGCTCTGTCTTGTCCACCCTGAATTCCTCAGCATCAGCAACAGTGTCTGGTACATCGTAGGTGAACAAAAAGTATTTGCTAATTCATAAACAAGTAAATGAAAGAATGAACCATCCCTAGGCAATTAGATTCTTCCACTGGCCCTTATTTTTTGCTTCTTGATATAATAGACTTTTTCTGAGAACTTCCTTCCTAGGGAATGTTAGACTCTCCTATTCTGTAGCTGTAAATATACTTCAAAGGGCAATTTAATGTGAATAAAAGTAAAACTCAGTAATAAACAGGAGATACCTATAGTAAGATATTTTTAATTGAGCTTAGAAATGACAGGGAGTGGGAAAATAAAAGGAAGACAAACTTGTGGAACATTAAAAAAGAAAAAGATTTTAAAAAGAGGTGGCCAAAGAAAGTGATGCTGCCAAAGTGAATGGCAAAATGGAAATATACCACTGTGACGCAACCTGCATTTTCTTAAAAACAGTTCTACTCCTTATTATTTGTTCAAAGAATAAAACCGTGTTGCTCAGAGACTTCATTAGATGATGTGGGAAGAGTCAGCTCTTTGAAATCTGATTCCTTAGGACTAGGTAGCATGGTCACCCAAAACCTTTTCCTCTCCCTCACTCACTTAACACTCTTTGCCCAGAAGTGATGGGAATCGCTGACCAAACCGATGGAAGAATGGGAGGATCTATAGTGAGTAAATAGAACTCGGGCATTTTAAAAACGTTTGAATCTACTCTTAGAAATTATCGAGGACTTGGAGAACAGACTTGTGGCTGCCAAGGGGGAGGGGGAGGGAGTGGGATGACTTGGGAATTTGGGATTAATTGATGAGAACTATTGCCTTTGGAATGGATAAGCAATGAGATCCTGCTGCATAGCACTGGGAACTATGTCTAATCACTTATGATGGAGCATGATAATGTGAGAAAAAAGAATGTATACATGTATGTGTAACTGCGTCACCTTGCTGTACAGTAGAAAATTGACGGAACACTGTAAACTAAGCTATAATGGAAAAAATAACAACCATTTTATTTATATATATATATATAAAAAGAAATTATTCATAAAGTTAAGTCTGGTTTAGCCAGCTACCTGGGAAGTTTCTGTCAGAGACAGTGAGATTTCTTCCCTTGGACAAGTATATTTACATTTTTGTTTTCACAATCAAAACCATGCTTGCTGTTTTATAAAATGTTAGAGCCAATTTAACTGTTCCACAGGCCTTAGAGAAAATATTAAAATTTCAGAGAGGAGCACAGAACTAGAATATTATGAAGACTTGCTAGGATAAATATGTAATTTTTATGATGTCCTTGGGAAAATGAACACCTAGCAGCCATAAACCTGCAACTTGTTTGTGCCTGTTACAACTTACATCTTACAGTGATGACTTCTTATCACTAAAAATGTTTAGAGTTCCTGGGCTAGAAAAAGCATAAGAGATGAGGCATGGCCTGTTTGAAGAGAGCTATCCTCTAGAATAATAATAATACAGTGTCTAGCAAATAATGCTTTCCAGAAGGTGCTAGAATTAAAGTGACAGATACCAAAATCTCTTGATTCCTTACCACCCAACACTTAAATATTATTCAGTGGCCCCTCCTTGTGTTCTTTCCAAAACACCCAAGTTGATACTACAGTTGACCCTTGAGCAACTAGAGGTTAGGGGCACTGACCCTCTGCAGAGTAGGATTTTTTGTATAGTTCATAGTTGGCCCTTTGCATTTGAAGTTCCTTGGTATCCACAGTTCTACGTGCATGGATTCAGCCAACTGCGGATTAGTATTGTCATATTGACTATTGAAAAATTCTGCATGTAAATGGACTCACACTGTTCAAACCCATGTTGTTCAAGAGTCACCAGTATTTCCTACCACTTACACCTTCCTTCCTGTTGGTAAGTTTTATCAGGAATCTTAATTGAGGTAAAATTTTTCTCCGCAAATAGGGGTTAAGAAAAGTGGATTCAAAAAACTGTAAAGTGAAATTACTTACCCCCTCAGTTATCTCCTAAGTCAGAGGCAGCAAAGTACTGACCTAAAAATAGGACAACGACCCATCATTAGACCAAGTCAATAGGACCGAAATTGTGGATTCAAGTCTGCGTCTGGGTCCGTTTTACTTATGCAAGATGCCAGAGACTATTCCTCTAGTCTCTTCATTTCCTTAATTAAAAGGCAGTTAAAATCAGGAAATTATAAAAGCTCATCTAAAAACAGCAAATGTCCACTACGGAGCCATTGGTAACATGCTGCAACCTGCATTTACTATTTGGGGTTAGGCCAGGTCCCCATTTCCTCTTATGAGCTGGATGTCACACAGATGGCCCCTGCAGAGGAGTTACCAACCCAGCTCTTGGCTTCCCAACCTTGGAACTTGCCTTCCTGCGAATGAAACTAGTTAGATACCTTCTACTTAGAAAGTCTGTTCATAGACTGGATTTTCTGCCTTCAAACCTAATATCCTTTAGTATGCCAATGCTTTTAGCCCAACTGTTCCTATTTTCTTTTTATTTTTTTATGGCCACGCCTACAGCACATGGAAGTTCCTAGGCTGTGGACTGAATCTGATCTGCAGCTGTGACCTAGACCTCAGCTGTGGCAATGCCAGATCCTTTAACCCATTCCTCGTGTTTTTGCCACAGACCAAGCCACTGCAGTTGAATTCTTAACCCACAGCACCACAACAGGAACTCCTGTCCCTGACTGTTTCCTAATTTTCCTTTCTAGTTCTTATGCCTGTTCTATTTTTGCAGCATAATTATTAGGAAAAAGTTTGTGCTGGGAACAATCAGAAAATAATCCAAGTCCAATCAGTCAAATAACCGCAATCATCATCATCACCACAATCATGGTTATCCTTATAAGAAGGTGGCAAAGGTCATCCTGGTTTAAAAAAATGAACAAACAAAAAAAAGATTCCAAGAGGCTTAAAATTCTTGAAAGTTCTCTCTGTCTTAAGTTCAAACCGAAAATTTTACATTCTCCTTATTCCTTGTACAAAACTCACATCAGGTTCAAGAAAATAAGCTTTCGAGAGTTTCCTTGGAACAACGTAAATGGCAGGTTGAAAATCAAATGGTTCTGACACAACAGTGGTTTTGATGAGTTCACTGCCAGTGAATATGCCTTATGGATGAAATTCTTCCTGCGATGTGTGTGGGTATGTTTAAGGGTGGAGCACTTGGGGCAAATCACATTCCAAGCTTTTCAAAAACCCATATATTTGCAAAAAAAAAATCGTTTGATGCCCTTTATAAAAACTGATTGCAAATCTAGCCTGTTTCAAAGACAAAGAGTCCCTGATTTTTCCAGGTACATTTTCTCTGGTTCCTATATGAGCACGTTCCTTAGAATCCTCAGAGAGGGAAGACATCCAGCTCCAGAAACCAGGAGCTAATCCACACTCTCTCAAGTCCACAAGCGATGCAGCAGGCTGGGAAGAAGAGATACTGAAATTCATTTCCAGTGGAGCTGGGCTATCCTGTTCATTCTAGCAGCCCACCATTGCACTGGGACTTTTTTGCAGCCGTACTGTCCTATTGGATCTTAGGGTCAGGTCTTTTCTCGTGAGCTGCTTTCAAGCCAAGCTTCTCTGATCCCTAAATGGAAGTCATTCCTGAATTTGGCATTTACATACAGGAATACGGAGTTATCCTCATTGGCTTTTACCTTGTTGATTTTGATTCACTGTTTTGGTGTGTTAAGATTATTCTGAATCCTAACTCAGTCACACAAACAGGGGGAGTTACATCATGCAAGGAAATTTGAGTCTTAGGTCAATGCAGTTATTAGTGTCTAGTCTATTATCTAGATAAGACTCAGAATCCTTCTCCGTGTTCCAACTCTTGCTACTAATCAGTCTGGGCTGGCATTTGGGATTAAATGTATTCACTGTGCCTGATTTAGATACTCCCTTTTCTTGTCATTAGAATTATTCACAAGCAAGCAGTCAAAATACAAGCTTTAATACCCAGGGATCTCTTGATCTAGATCCCTGTTAGAATTTCAGCCATAATGAGCCTGCCTAGGTAATCTGAAAGCTTTCTTCCCAAAACTTAGGACTCACGGATGAGAATCATCCAGCTTTAGTGGCAGGATCACCTTCCCCCAACTTCTCATCTTTTCCTCATAACCAGTCAATGGGAACCTCTTGTGGGTTTTTTCCCCCCATATTTTTGACAAAGCCAAAGCAAATCAATTTGTCAGAAAAAAACAAAACCCAGTAGACATTAACTATGGCTTGTACTGATACCAAGCCAGTGAAAAATATAGAAAAAGCAGTTTCCTAGATTACATAAACCAAGTCGAGAGAGAAGTGCTTTCTTCATTGTACTTTCCACCCGAGAGTCTTGTCCGTGGGTTAACAGTACCTGTGAGATAGTTATTGCTTTCTCACGTTCCACTGTTAACACGATCTTGTTCTTTGCCTCTAAATATGTGTATACAGAGTATAAATTCAGTGAAGGTGGGAGTTTTGACTTTGCTGAGCACAGTGCCTAATATATATTTCATAGCCAGTAGTAAGTATTTGATGATTGAATGAATGAGATTTAAACAGGGATTCCCTATTGTTTTTCCTCCTGAGAATACTAAGTTCTTTCTCTGATATGATTTTTTTTTTTTTACAGAAAAGTAGTTTGAATAAGAATGAACAAGTTGCTATCTTTATCAAATTTGATTTTCTGAATTTGGTAAATCAGAAAAATTGGCTTGGAAATTGAAGGTGGGAGTTACTGATTTTCAATCCCTCTCTCCATCTCTTTTAATCTTACACACACACGCACATTCTCTCTCTCTCTCTCACACACACACACACAAATACACGTGCGCACACACACAAATACACATGCACAAACGCACGCACACACACACAAACACACACACAGGAAACAAAGGAGGCAGTTTAGCGAGCGTATTAGGGTATTTTGTTCAGTAACAGAAATGGGTTTCCACACAGAGCTATCCAGAGGGCCCCTTCAATCCCCCTCCTGTACAGGAATATTTTCTTTTGCTAAATGGGTGGTGTAGGTTAGGCCAGACCTCTGGAATCAAAGAGGAGCAAAGTGGCGCCCATAAAAGCACAATCATCAGATTAATCTTGCTGGGCCAGGTACCAGTCCAGCTAATCATCCTTTGACAACTTATAACCTTCCGCTTCCATCTAAAACAAACAAGACAGTGCCTGATTCCAAAAGGAAGAAGAGGAGAAAATGAAATGTTTCTGCCTTATTTACTTTTCAGACAAAAGACAAAATGAAAGCTAGGATGTAATGGGAAAAGCACAGGTTTAGTAAGATCACAGTAGCAGAGTCACTTTGGGTACAAAGTGTACATTTTTGAGTGTACCTGGTGCTTTCAAATCAGGACATTATAATAACTGAAAATTATAGGTCAGCGATGGAACCTCATGGTTAAGAGCATAGCCTTTGAGGTTATGCAGACCCGAGTTTGAGTTCCTGTTTTGTCACTTTCTTTCTGTGTGCCTTGAATTAATTATTTAATCTCTCTGTGCCTCAATTTCCTCAGCTGCAAAAGGCATACGAGCAGTTTCTATTTAAAAGCATGGTTGTAAAAATTAAATAAGATAACCCAGGTAAAACATTTGCAAAGTGCCTGGCACAGAGAAATGCTTAATAAATGTTGATTATTATAGCTGTGAGTATTACATTAGTCAGAGAGGAATTAATTTGGCAGAAAGCTTGATGGATTGAATAGAAATGGCCAGAATTGTCTTATCACGGAGAACATAGCCTTTCTGAGAAATCAACCGCCCAGCAAGGCCAATAGCTAATTACAATTCACTTGGAATGAAAGGGAGACAAATGCGCCATTGTAAGAATCGGGATAGAGAATTGCTAATGAGGATTGAGACTGTGGTGTGAGAAAGAAAAAAGGCCAGTCAGTCTCGTGTGCGGTGGGCAGAACCTCTGGCCAGGGGTCCAGAACAAGAACACAGATCTGAAAATCTTCCTGGCTCCATCCGGGAGCTGAATCAGAGCCCCGAGAAGCAGAGTCGGTCCTGGTACTTCGGTGGCCGGCCAGTGGTGCCGGGGAAATGGCGCCGCATTCTTTCCAGGACGCCCTGCGAGGTAGGGTCACGACGTATGTTGCTCCAAGGGGTCTTGAGGGTGCCGGAGATGGAGGGTCCAAAGGAGCAGCCCTTCCGGTGGGAGCTCGCGCCACTTGCAGGTGTGTGTTTCATTCATTCCTTTCTCTTGGAGATTCCCGAGAGACTTCACCTGGGCGCGGAGCTCACAGCTCGGTGACTAGGCGGGTGTGACGGCGCGATATGCCGGGCGCCCTGGCAGGGCTGTGATGGGTATTTGCGGAGCTCAAGGAAGCAGCCCGCAACCCGTTTCCTCAGAAAAAAAATCTTGGATGGGACCAGAAGAATGAAGAGAGTTAGAAAGCTAATCGCGGTCAGAGTGGGGGAGGAGGAAAGAGGAAAGAGCGTGGGCAAAAGTCCGGCTGAGGAGCAAGAGTGTGGCCTCTTTGAGGGACTGAAAAATGGTCTGTGCAACTGCAGCAGGGAGCAGGGAGCACACTCATTTTGGTTGTGGATATCCGGCACTCATTTGCCCTTTTCTCAGGGCCAGGCCCGGTGACAAGCAGCCGCATTATGAATATTAGCTCATTCAGTCGGCACAGCCACCCTAGGCGCCAGGAACCGGGTTCAGCTCATGTGACTGAAGGGGAAGCTGAACCGGGAAGGTTAGGATTTGTGACATTAAACCTGAACCAGAGGCCTCCCCCGGTAGGTGAGCTGCCGCTGCTGTACGGGCTGTCTGGCCTGAGCGTTCACAGTCTTAGCTGCTGCACCTGCCCAAAGCCATGGGTACTCTGCCACCACAGGCACCTCACCCCAAGGGTTTTAGGACACAGGGGATTGGAAAGTGCTTTTGTATAGAAATTTATGTCTATGGCTTGCCTGAAGGGAAATCAAAATATTCTGTTCCCCCTCCCCCCAAAAATCTCCAAATATATCTCTGTGATTGAAGTTTTTACTTCTACACAATTTTAACACAGGTGTTACCTCTACAGACTCCCAATTCTTTTTTTGAATATCAGCAGTGCTGTTTTATTAACCACGATGTCTCACTCTCTAACTGTGAATGACCATAGAGACCCTAAATTAAATGATGGAGTAGGAGCAATTGCAACACTTTTTCAAAAGCCACACACAAAAAAAAATTTGTAAACATCGACTTGGTTATCATGGTAAAAGAAATAGAATAAGGTCAGTCTGCATTTCTAATTGTTTCTGTTCTTCACTGAAGGCGGTGAAGCCTGCCTAAGGGCGATCTACTTCAAGTGCAATACAAAACCCATCCTAATTAAAAACTCTCTCCACCAGTTTGACTTAATGTCTCTGGATCATAACAGAGGCAAACACACACAGACACAAAACAGATGATGGGAAAGGAATAGGCAACCCCCAAAAAAGTGCTTCTCTTGCTTCACAGAATAAAGGTGGACACCTGTTCATACCACTAGCTGTGCCCCGCTCATTACCCACTGGTTAATTTGTAGGTATTTGAATGTGATAACAAAGGGCATTTTCACTGTGTAATGAATACAAGAATCAGAAAGCTAAAGGAAGATTCTTGACCCTGATGCTGGCTTTACAGCCTAAACCAAGCTTATCTGTACAGGCTCCCAATCCTTGAAAAGCCTTGATTGAGATTATTCTGAAATCCTTCAGGTAAAAACAAACAGGCAAACAAAACCAAACAAAAAAACTGCCGCATCTGAAAGGGCTGTTCTATCTGGGACTCAAGCAAAGTTTCTAAGTGGGTCTGAGGCTGGAATTCTACGTACCAGAGGAAGGAGCTTCCAGATAAGCATGTGAGAAAGAAGAAAAGTCACTAGGTATATGTAACTTTTCTACACTATGCAAGATCGCCCTAGAACACTGGCCTCTGTCAAGAGTCCCTCAGCCCCTAGTACATACCTTAGCTACGTAGTAGATGATCAAAGGAATGTTGAGAATGAACAGATAAGAGCATGAAGTAATAAATGAAAGAAGGTTGTGTTACTTTTTGGTTTCTTTGCTTTCTCCTTTCCCTGGTATATGATAGGGTAAGGAGAAATATCTCTGACTAGGATCCAAAGTTACAAGAGCAGATATACAACTTCAATGACAACAAAAGTAATAGCATCTTGAAGAGATTGTGCACGCCCATGTTCACTGCAGCATTATTCACAACAGCCAAAAGGTGGAAGCAACTCAGATATCCACCAATGGATAAATGTGTAAATAAAATATGACACACATGTGCAATGCAATATCATTTAGATTTAAAATGGAAATTCTGGAAGTTCCCCCTGTGGCTCAGTGGTCATGAGCCTAAATAGTATCTATGAGGACATGGGTTCAATCCCTGGCCTTGCTCATTGGGTTAAGGATCCAGCATTGCCAAGAACTTTGGTGTAGGTCACAGACGTAGCTTGGATCCCATGTTGCTGTGGCTGTGGCGTAGGCTGGCAGCTACAGCTCATTTGACCCCTAGCCTGGGAACTTCCATATGCCGCAGGTGCAGCCTTAAAAAAAAAAAAAGAGAGAGAGAGAGAGAAAGAAAGAGAAGAAGAAGTAAAAAGGACGGCTGGAGCTCCAATTCGACCCCCGGCCTGGGAACTTCCATATGCCACAGGTGCAGCCCTAAAAAAAGCAAGAAAAAGAAGAAAGAAATTCTGACACATGTGGCAACATGAATGAACCTTGAACATTATGCTAAGTAAAATAAGCCAGTCATGAAAGACAAATACTCTATGATTCCACTTATATGAGGTTCCTAGAGTAGACAAATTCATAAAGACAGCGGGAAGGTGGTTGCCAGGCAGTGGGGGGTGGGGATAATGTGCAGTTTTTGTCTAACGGGTGCAAAGTTTGTTTCGCAAGACGAGAAGAGTTTTGGAGATGGATGGTGGTGATGATTACATAACAGTGTGAATGTATGCAATACCACTGATCCATACAATTAAAAATGGTTATGATGGTAAATTTCATGCTATGCAAATTTCACGACAGTTTAAATTTTTTTACTTTGAATTTGTATTCATGTGTAATTAAGTAAAATTCCTGATGCCAAGGAAAATAAAATAAAATTGAGCTCCAAAAACTTTTTTGTGGTTTAATACATTTTCCTGTTTTTTCTAATTTTTTTATTGAAGTATAGAGGATTTATAATGTTGTCTCGATTTCTGCTGCACAACAAAGTGATTTGGTTGTACATACATAAGTGCATTCTTTTTATATTCTTTTCCATTATGGTTTATCATAGGATATTGAATATAGTTCCCTGTACTATACATAGGAGCTAATTGTTTATCCATTCTATATATAATATATTGCATCTGCTAACCCCAGCCTCCCATTCCATCCCTCATGCAACCCTCTACCACTTGGCAACCACAAGTCTATTCTGTATATTGGTGAATCTGTTTCTGTTTCGTAGATATTCATTTGTGTCATATTTTAATTCCACATATAACTGATATCATATGGTATTTGTCTTTCTCTTTCTGACTTACTTCACATAGTGTGATAATCTCTAGTTGCATTCCATGTTGCTGCAAATACATTATTTCATTTTTTATGGCTGAGTAATATTCCATTGTTCATATGTACATCTTCTTTATTCATTCATCTGTCAGTGGATATTTAGTTTTTTTTAAGGTAAAATAATAGATTTATTTTTCCCCATTACTTAATGAATTTTATTACAATTACGGGTGTACAAAAATCATCACAACTCAATTTTATAGCATTTCCATCCCAAACCCTCAGTGCATACCCCTACCCCCTAGCTTGTCTCATTTGGAAACCATAGGTTTTCCAAAGTCTGTGAGTCATTATCTGTTCTGCAAAGAAGTTCATTGTGTCCTTTTTTTAGTTTCCACATGTAAGTGGTAGCAGTTGATGTTGGTGTCTAATTGTCTGACTGGTTTCACTTTGCATGGTAATTTCTAGATCCATCCATGTTGCTATAAATGTTGTTATTTTGTTCCTCTTAATGGCTGAGTAATATTCCATTGTGTATATGTACCAGATCTTGCCTATCCACTCCTCTGTCGATGGGCAATTTAGGTTGTTTCCATGACCTGGCTATTGTATAGAGTGCTACAATGAACATTGGAATACATGTGTCTTTTTGAGTCATGGTTTCCTCTGGATAGATGCCCGGGAGTGGGATTGCTGGGGACATTTAGTTTTTTTTTTCCATGTCTTGGTTATTGTGAATAATGCTGCTGTGAACATAGGGGTGCATGTATCTTTTTGAATTGTAGTTTGGATATATGACCAGGAGGGGGATTGCTAGAACTTATGGTAGTTCTATATTTAGTTTTCTGAGGAACCTCCATATTGTTTTCCACAGTGGCAGTATCAATTTACATTCCTACAAACAGTGTAGGAGGGTTCCCTTTTCTCTACGCCCTTTTCAATATTTGTTATTTATAGACTTTTTAATGATGTCCATTCTGACCAGTATAGGGTGGTACCTCATTATAGTTTTGATTTTCATTTCTCTAATAATTAGCAGTGTTGAACATCTTTCCATGTGCTTCTTGGCCATCTGTATGGTTTTGTTTTGTTTTGTTTTGTTTTGGAGAAATGTCTGTTTAGGCCTTCTGCCCATTTTTTGATTGGGTTGTGTGTTGCTGAGTTGTTTGAGCTGTTTATATATTCTGGAAATTAAGCCTTTGTCAGTCACATAACATTTGCAAATATTTTATCCTCATTTAGGTTGTCTTTTCATTTGTTTATGGTTTTCTTTGCTGTGCAAAAACTTAAATTTGATTAGATCCCATTTATTTATTTTTATTTATATTGCCTTGGACACTGATCCAAGAAAATATTGGTATTTATTTATGCCAGAGAATGTTTTGCCTATGATCTTTTCATGGTGTCATGTATTGTGTTTAAGTCTTTAAGCCATTTTGAGTTTATTTTCGTGTGTGGTGTGAGGGTGTATTCTAACCACTGATTTACATGCAGCTGTCCAGTTCTTCCAGTACCACTTGCCAAATAGACTGTCTTTTTTCCCATTGTATTTTCTTGCCTCTTTTATTTAAATTTTTGTAAATAAACACAAAATAAAGATACTTTCAAACAAAAATAATGTAAACTATTATAGTATAATTATAAGTATTAACATATGACATTAATTATTATAACACACTTTGTATAATATGGAACTATAGTATGATTATTGTCATAGCTAACATGTACTTTATGTACTATAATATAATAACAATCTAACAATAATAATAATTGCTATTATAACTAACATCTATTGAGCACTTACCATGTGCCAAATTCTATTCTAATTATTCTTTTCTTTATATGCATATAGTAATACTGTCAGGCAACTATTATTATTTTCTCCTATTTATAGATCAGGAAAGTCAGGGACACAGATGTTAAATAATCCTCCAAAGGCACACAGCTAATAAATACAGCTGTGATTATTCTAAAGGTATAGCTGAAGAATGGTATCTGCATTAACACCTTAGGATTATTTTTTTTAGGTTTTTTTTTTCTGTTATAGTTGATTTACATTGTTCTGTCAATTTCTGCTGTATAGCTAAGTGACCCAGCCATATATGTATATGTATATATATATACACACATATATGTGTGTGTGTGTATATATATATATATGTATGTATATATATATATATATATGTGTGTGTGTGTGTGTGTGTGTGTGTGTATATATATATATATACACATTATTTTTCTCACATTATCCTCCATCATGTTCCACCACAGGTGACTGGATGTAGTTCCCTGTGCTATACAGCAGGATCTCATTGCTTATCCACTCCAAATGCAATAGTGTGCATCTACTAACCCCAAACTCCCAGTCCCTTCCCCTCCCTCTTGGCAATCACAAATCTGTTCTCCATATCCATGAGCTTGTTTCTTTTCTGTGGAAAGGTTCATTTGTGCCATATATTAGATTCCAGATATAAGTGATATCATATGGTATTGTCTTTCTCTTTCTGACTTACTTAGTATGAGAGTCTCTAGTTCCATCATTAGTTATACCTGACCAGTAATTTGGATTAGCCAGGCCAGAGGTCCCGGTAGTTTACAACCTTGCACCAAAGTTCTCTAGCTTCAGCTGATCAATAATAATAGTAACAGGAAGAGGGACTTCCAGATGCCTGGTCCCAGAGAAAGGGGTCTGGATGCTTTATCTTACGCGGTCTTCCTAACAGTCATAGGAAGTAGGTACCACTGCTTGCCACATTTTTATAGATAAGGAAACTGGCACAGAGAGGTTAAGAAGCTTGCCCAAGTTCATACAATTAATAAGTGGTGGAGCTGGGAAGTAAACCCAGCAGTCTAATGCTGAACTCTGCCTTGACCATAAGGCCAGTTTCATAAATTGTGATTTAACTTCTTGGTATTATTCATAATAATGATAATAACAGTTAATATTAGCTGAGCACCCATCATATATGGGGCTAAATGCTCCCAGTGTGTCAGCGCCTCCATACCCCGTGAGGACCCTGTGAGGGAGCTGCCGTTATTGTCCCACTTGACAGAGAGGAGAACATCTCAGGGCCTCCCACTGGCAAAGAGTGGAGGCAGGATTCAACTCCAGGTGGTCTGATCCCCGTCATACCCTCAGAGACCCACGGCCGTCTACCCGGAGTGGCACCCTTGCATCACTGCCCAGGAAAGGGTGAGAAACGCAGATTCCTGGACCCTCCTCCAGACTGAATGGCTGAGAATCTGCATTTTCACAAGCTCTGCCGATTCATGTGCAGATCGAACTTGGGGAGTTGCTGGACCGCACTTCCCTCCCTTCCTTGAAGGCAGGCCATAAAGACGCAGAAGTAAACAGCATGGGTAAGGTCCTGCCTTCCGACAGCCTCCACACCGGTGGAGCGAGCTCAGCAGACCGCAGATAAGGAAAGGATTTTAAAGGCAGCAAATCTGGGGTGCTTCTCAAGATGCAGTTCCCTGTCTCCTCCTCAGTCTTCTGAGTCCAGAGGTGGGTGGTCTTGGAAACCTGCCTTTAACAAGATGATTCAGGCGCTATGTAAAGTTAAGTAGGGGCCACTGTTCCCCCGATAAAGTTCGGGAGGTGGGGGAATCAGAGAAGGAGAACACCAGCATCTTTGCTGCTTTTCTTATCGCCCACGTCCCTAGGACCAAAGAGAAACCTCTCCAATAAGCTAAACAACTGACAATCAGAAGATAAAAAATTGAATTTGGCCCCTCTCTATGCATTAATTTAAAACATTGAACCTCAGAGATCCATTAATGCTACTTAATATGGTGCACAAAGCTGCAAGCACTCACAATTGACCCTGGGGGTATTGACCTGTTCCTATGGAAACAGGTCTTGCTTCGGAGCCTGCCTTTGCCCGTCTGCCACGCAGTAAAGGCCACTGCCCCAGCACCCTAAGGACAAGCCGAAAGTGACAGTGGCAGCCAGGCCCCCAGCAGACACTACTAACTAGTCCCATGAGCATATCCCAGCCAGGAACCAGTCCTCGTCTGAGATGCTGTCCTGACACACGGCTGCTAAGGTGTCATGTGCACAGGTATTTATTAGCAACTCGGATGCGCTCCTGTTACTGACAGCCACTAGCTGGCCTCAGTGACCACTAGAAAGAACTAGGGGACGAAACACAGGCAAATGGTTCCCAAGACTTGGAGTTTGAAAAGACCAAACAGAAGAACCAAGAGAGAAGGAATATGATAGCTAACTTGCCTTTTTTCCGACAGTGATAAGTATCATGACCAACATGTAGACGTGCTTACTTCATGCTAGATGCCGCATTAAGGAACCGACTTGCTTGGTTTAGTTCTCCCAACAGCCCTATGAAGTCGTTGTTATTGTAATCACCCCCATTTGACATAGAGAGGCAACGCTGTCACTTTACAGGAAGAGAGAAAGAAGAAAGGAAGGAAAAGGGGAAGAGAGAGGAAAGGAGGGAGGAAGGGAGAGAGGGAAAGAAGAAAGGAGAAGAAAAGGAACAGAGCTCTCAGCTTTCTTCAGGGAAGAAAGAAAAATGACTGTGGAAGACCTAAAGCAAAATAAATTTCCCTGAAGACCAGGAATAATATGAGTGGAAACTGACTTTTTATATTAATTTGGAACAATTGAAATACTCAAGAGACTGACTTTTCATGTTCTCTAAACTCAAAAATAAGTTGGCTGAATTTTAACCACCACCAAGCGCGCGCGCACGCGCACACGCACGCGCGCACACACACACACACACACACACACACAGTGTTTGTTTTCCTAATTATGACTTCTTGGGAATGAATGGAAAATTTGGCAATCCGATTAACTGTAGCTTACAAGAAAATAGCACTAAATGGGAGTTTTATATGCCCTTTGTTTCCCATTCTCCTTGGAAGATTGTCAAGGGTTTAATGAAACTAATACTTGGGGATTTAGATCTCTCAAAACAAGAAACCAGAGCCTCTCCAGCACTAACAACTGGAAGGCACCGAGTTCCTCTGAGCCTGTGGGCTGTGCGAGCCGTGATCTCAGGACTGGGTGTGCGCCGTCCCACCGGCTCTGCTCAGCAAGCCCGCAGCGAAGACACGAGGCATGACTTCTACAGGTGAGGTGCTGAGACGCGATGAGGTGCTGTAACATTGCTGGATGGCGAGTGGAGGAGCTGGAATTACCCAGGCAGCTGGACTCCAGAGCGTCCCCTCTTAAGCTCCGTGTTAAACACTGAGATAGAATCATCTTGACATAAAAATTCTTTCCTTAAATTAGCCACATTGGCATTCTGTGGAAATTTTTTTAAATGCAGTTTCACCAATGGTTTTCAACGGCTTTACAGACCATGTCTCAGAAGGACACAGTCCGCCCCCCGCAGAGCGGGTTGACCTCTGCCCAGGACGCCTGCTAGTCCAGCCCAGCTGGACCGCTCAGTCACTCAGCCTTCTCTCCCCCGTGGGACGTGGCCGTGCCCGCACAGGCCCACGGAGCATGGCCGGTGTGCCAGGGCTGACCGTTCACCCGTGTGCTCATTCAGTGCACCTTGACCACCTGACCGCCGGCGGCCAGGCACAGCCTGGGTACTTCTCGTGCTATTATTCTCGAGTTCTCAAAAAGAGCCCTGTGAGGCAGGTGCCATTTTTTCCCCATTTTATAGATGGGAAAATAAAAATTCGCAGCTCCTAACTGTGGCTGGGATTCTCACCAGGCCTACCTGCTGACTCCAGTTTGCTCTCTCAAGTGCTGCACGAGTGTGCGCGAGAGTAGAGGCATGCTGCGCGGCCCACAGCGTCCGCGACAACAACAGAGAATCTGTGCCCTAAGCCACCGCTTCCCCGAGGAGCTGTTTCCTACCGTGACGGAAAGTCCTGTGCCGCTGGAGGAGGACCCTGTGCGTGTGCTGAACGGGCGCAATTGACCTGGAGGAGCAGGATATTTTCCCTGAGGGAGTGATGGTTCAGCCGAGAGCTGAAGAGGCGCTGAGGGGAGGAGAAAGGGGGTAAGCACTTCAGAAAGGGAACAGCACATTTGCAGACGCCAACGTGTTGAAGAAACATGGGCATGTTAGAGGGAAAGAGGACAGAAGAGGCAGGAACCTATTGGAAAAAACATCTACTGTCGTCGTCCCTTCTGTACCTCCTTGTGTCATCTTTTCTACCGAGAGAGGGACTAGCCTCAGGTTAAATACACCTACTATCACATTCGCTGTAATATTGTGAGCCTATTGTCGCCTCATAAACATTCAGTGCGTCATTGATAAATGAATGCAACAAGTGGATGAATGCATGAAAACTGTTCCAAATCAAATAGATGCACTAAAGAGGCCAAAGAATATATATATAATCAATTGTTCATATCACACAATTTTTCATTCGTTGATTTTTCTAATATTTCCCTTTTTTTTATGATTTTTTAGGGTCACACCCACGGCATATGGAAGTTCCCAGGCTAGGGGTCAAGTTGGAGCTGTACTACCAGCCTATACCACATACACAGCAATGCCAGATCTGAGCTGTGTCTGCCACCCACACAGCAGCTGGGTGAGGTGACTTTAACTCTGAGAGAGGTGAAGGGTCAGACCTGCGTCCTCATGGATACTAGTTGGGTTCATTGCCACTGAGCCACAACAGGAACTCCAATATGTAGCTCTAATTTTTAAAAGTACAGTGGACCCTTGAAGAGCACAAGTTTGGACTGCACATGTCCACTTATATGAAGGTTTTTTTAATATAGTATTACAGGATCTGTGATTGGGTCGAGTGTGCAGATACAGAGCCGCAGATACAGAGGACCAGCTGTAAAGTCATAGGAGGATTTTTGACTGAGCAGAGGGTAAGCAGCACTACCCACCCCAACCCCCACTGCTTAAGAGTTGAGTGTATGTGGACTCGCGTGGAAAGAGTTTTCAGCAAATGACGTCGGAAAAACTGGATATACACAGACAAAAAAAAAAAGTCAGACTCCTCCTTTATATTATACCCAAAATTAACTCAATATGGATCAAAGACTTAAATGTAAGCGCTGAAACTATAAAACTCTTAAGAAGACAACGTAAGTGCAAATCTTTGTGACGTTAGAATAAGCAACAGTTTCTTATATATGGCACCTAATGTGCAATCAATCAAAAAATAAATAAGTGGAATTTCATCAAAATTATAAATGGTTATGCCTCAAAGGATTCTATCAAGAAATTGGAGACAGCCCTAGGGAGAGAAGACAATATTTGCAAATCATATATGTCTGACAAGGGACTTATATCCAGAATACATGAAGAAGTTTTACAACGCAAAAACTCGTGGTTGCCGGGGCGGGGGGGAGGGGGGAGTAGGATGAATGGGGAGTTTGGGGCTGGTAGATGCAAAGTATTACATCTGGAGTGGAAAAGCAGTGAGGTCCTACTGTTCGACACAGGGAACTACATCCAATCTCTTAGGACAGAACATGATGGAAGATAATATGAAAAAAAGAGTGTATGTATGTATGTATGACCAGGTCACTATGTACACAGCAGGAATTGGCCCAACACTGTCAATCAACTATGCTTTAATAAAACAATAAAATAGAAACTTAATAAAAGATAAAACACCCAGTTTTTAAATTGGCAAATGAATAGTTTTTAAGTAGACATTTCTCCAAAGAAAATATGCAAATACCTGAAAGCACATGAAAAGATGCTCAACATTATTAGTCATCAGGGACAGGAAAATCAAAACCTCAGGGCGATAGCTCTTCACACTCATGAGGGTGTCTATAACAAAAAGAAAGACAGAGAGTTAATAACAAATGCTGGGCAAAAATGTGGAGATTGCAAAACACATTGCTGGTGGGAATGTAAAATGCTGCAGCCACTTTGGAAAATAGTTTGGCAGTTCCTTAGAGATACCATCTGACTCAGCAATTCGACTCTCAAGTAGTCACCAAAGAGAAATGAAAACATACGTCTACATAAAAACCTGTACACAAATGTTTATAGAAGCAATATTCTTACCAGCCAATGAGTGGGAACAATCTAGGTGTCCATCAGCTGATTAATGGATAAATAACATATTATACCCATGTACAGTTGTCCCTTGGCATCCTTGGGAAATTGGTTCCGGGAGCCCCAGCAGATACCAAAGTCCTGGGTTGCACAAGAAGAATTTGCATATAATCGACACATTTCTCCTTTACACTTTAAATCATCTCTAGATTACTCATCTATTACAATATAAGTGCTATGTAAATAGCTGTAAATAAAACACATATGCTATGTAAATTGTTGCCAGCACACGGCAAATTCGAGTTTTGCGTTTTGGAATTTTCTGGAACTTTTTTCCAAGTACTTTTCTACCCACAGGGTGGCTGAATTTGCAGACACAGAACTCAAAGCTATGGAAGCTGTAAAAGTGAATTATACATCGATAAAAGAAATGAAGTACTGACACGACCTGTAACAATGAAACTTGCAAACATGATGCTAAGTGAAAGAGGCAAAATCACTGAAAACCACATTTTATATGATTCCATTTAGGTGAACTGTCCAGGACAGGCAAATCCACAGAGATAGGCAGTAGATTAGTGGTTGCCTAAGGTTGGGACCAGGATGGGGAGAGGCTGCTAATAGGTATATGAGGTTTCTTTCTGGGGTGATGTAAGCGTTCTAAAATTGATTGTGTTGATGGTTGCACAACTCTGTGAGTAGACGAAAACCCATTGAGTTGTATATTTTAAATAGGTGGATTTTATGATAGGTAAATTATATTTCAATAAAGGTTTTTTTTAAAAAAAATTTAGATGAACTAGAACTAATTTCCACAATCCTAAAATTTATTAGAACTGCATTTTTTTTTTTCATTTTCACCCTCAGCTCATGGGGAAGGCTCTGATACTAAGTGTTCTCCCACCCTTCCCCCTGCCATAAGAAGCACTACTACTGCTAAGATTGAGATGGCAGGAATGAAGAAGGTTAGGGCAGGTCTTCTAAACTTGCTACATCTACCATGCTGCCCGGTCACAAGCATCTTCTCCTATGGAGTCATGAATTATTCAAAGAAGATTAAAATATTTTCTCTCTCCTGTATTTCTAAGCCTCCCTCCAACCCCCAAAACGTCTGTGAACAGAAAGCTTGAAGTAAGTTTTTTTCTTAATCCACACTAAGCAGAACAACTAAAGCAGCAACAATAAAACCAACCCATTCCCCCCAAAAAATTCTAGTTATGTGGCGGATTTTCCTGTAGTTGCAGCAGCATCTTTTAGGCAGATGTTGGCTGCAGTGTGAGGAATTTAGGTTACACAAATGTCATTTTTTTAGGAGTATTGCTCGACAGTAGGCCATTGAGCAAATATGGAAGATTTGCATCAATGGACGTTTTGGTTTTGTTTTTTTCTTTTTTTTTTTAGTTTCTTCAAAGATTTTTATCTGTGAACTCCACACTATGGTGGGGTTAGTCTCCCCATAAAGAGGGAACACACAATTTTTTATAATCTGTCTCCATTCCTATTACCTGTAATATTTAATGGTTTCCCTTCAACTCTTTGAGGGCTTGCAATCCCTTCTCTGTTTAACTGTTGTTCATTTTTAGCTTAATAACGACCTCATTCTATGTATCATCTCTGAAAATTTCAGAGAATAGCCGTGTAGGAGAAATGTGCCCTTTGAATTTGGAACAGTACATTATGTGTATACTTTTATATTTCGTTACATTTGTGCTGCTCCAAAGACACTGGCTGAGCTCAATGGCAGACTGAAATGACTGTGATGTTTTCCTTTTGGAAAGGATCTTATTTAGCAGATACATAATAGCTTTTGTTTTCTTTACCATTAAATATAGTTTGGCCTCCCAAGTCCATTCTAGACAACAGCCTCCCAAGTCCATTCTAGACAACAGCCTCCCAAGTTTGAGCTATTTGTCATGACCGAGATTTTAACCCCAATGCTTTTGTTCTCTTTTGTTTCAAGCCTTTTCTTAACCCTCAAGAACTGAATAAACCTATCACACAAGCTCTGTCTTTAAGTTTCACAGGGACTACTATTTTTAGTACCAACAACAATCCCTAGCAGATAGTAATAATAGCAGCTAATATTAACTGAACTCTTGCAACGGCCCAGCCACTCTTTAAGGATATGAAGATGGAAACAGAGGTAGAAATAATTAAGTTATGTAACCCCAACAAGGACCCAATGCAACAGGCACTATCAGTATCCTTATTTTACAGATGAGGACATTGAAAGACAGAGAAATTAAACAACCTGCCCAGCGTCATACAACTGGTAAGTGGCAGAACTGGGATTTAAACCCAGGAGTCTAGCTCCCGAGCCACTAGGCCATGTTGCCTGGTAGCAGGAGCTTAATAAACCTCTTTAAGTAGACAAGAAGAGGATATAGAGCTACAGGATAAATCTGTGACAGCCAAGTCCCACCTCTTCATCTGCACCCATCTTTTCCAGGCGTGTGTCCTCCAGGAAGCCCCCCTAGATTACTAAAGCAGAAAGGACATTGTTCTGCTGTCCCTTCTCCCAGCTCTTCCACCTCCTTCCTAGTTATGGAGAGACCTTCAGAGGGGACGTGTTTACAAAGAGAAATGTGTGCTCGCCAAGCCAGCCAGTTCCCAGGAACCCAAATATCAGTGTGCATATGCACAGGGTAAATCTCGTCCATGCCTCATTATAACAGTAAGAATAAAGCAGGATTCTGGTCAATAGACCACAGATACCAAAAGTTTCTACAGAAACCTGGAATTCTGACACTGGGTTTCAACCTTATCTGTTCCTAGCATTGACAGGAAACCAAGATGACATGAGTGAAATTGGATTTTATCGCCTCATTTGAAACCCTCTCTTTGGTTCCTTGCTGTTCAATCAGATAAATTAACCAGGCTGCTCTTTGTCAGTCTCCAAGCCAGAAGTCAGCATCTCAGGTCAGCACCACTGGGCACCTCTCAGACGCTGTGGCAGCGGGAGCACTCCTTGTGCACTGAACCCATCATCTATGCAGAAGTGGCAGGAGACGTTCGACAGCTGAAGGTCCCAGCAGAACGGCTGTATCAACCCTTTAAAAATGTGAAGAGAAGTTAAACTGGGGTACCTGAGGTCACATGAGAGGAACAAAAGCCCCCAAACCTTGCCTTAGCTGCGGAGACAATTAACTAAGCCGGGTGTGGGGCCACACACTGAAGGGGCTGATATGCCGCCTTACAGACATTAGCTCGTTTAATCTTCCCAGCAGTCCTACACGATTATCTTATTATCCTCAGCAAAGGCAAGAAAAGTAGGGCCAGGATTTGAACTTGGGTGTTTTGAGCTCTCAGACCCTTTCCATAACTATTACAATTCTCAAAACTCAGCATACGCCTAAGCTTGGAGACAGAACCTTGCAATAAATACCTTCCTGGTACCAATTTGACTCATTTCCATAATCTTCTCAGTAGGATTTTATAGGCAATGGAAACCCATGAACCTAAACATATTTCTCTCACGAGCCTGATTTTTACCCAGTCTGTGCTTTGGGGATAAGATATTATCTCGAGAACACCCTAGCTAAGTGTAGGTAGGAAATGATAAGTTGTAGGTGATAACAAATTTAAATATAGGGATGATAGATTATTTAATATTCTTGTTGTATTGTTATTTTATTAAAACTCTTCTGCCCTATTACACTTGGGTAATAAAATTTGGTTATGTGTTCCAGTGCTGCAAATCCATCAGGTTTCAAGATCTTTTCAGCAACATTATTTCATTTGATCCTTGTGACAACCTTGGAAGGTAGGCAGATAGGAGACTCTTATCCCAGTTTTGCAGAATGAAAACTGAGGCTTTGTATTTGAATGTGGCACAATGGCTAAGCAGCAGAGTAGATCCTGGAATCCACTCATGTTTAAATCCCAGATCCGTGTTCTATCAGCTGTCACTATTCCACACTGCTTCTCATAAAATCCACTCATACTTGTTTTCACACAAACATAAGATGAGTGGTCCAATTATGTCTCTCATGCTGCTTTCGGAGACTTGGTACATGTCAGTTTTGACCTGCAGATAACAAAAAGATCCAGTATATTGAGTACCACAATACTATCGGAGAGAAGAAACACTTTGCAGGTGAGGATATCCATGGATTGTGTTATAGGAAAAAATTAGAAAATAACAGATGAATAGACTACTACGCAGCAGTGAAATAACCTCTAGCTAAATGCAACAGCATGAGTGACTCACAGAAACGTTAAAGATGCCAGTTACAGAGGGTACCTGTAGTGTAATACATATAACCTATAAGAACATACAAAATGCTAGTGTTTGCATGTGTGTGTAGTGAAAGTATTAAGAAATGTGTGGAAATAGTAACCATAACCAGAGCATAATCATTCTGCTCTTGAGAGGAAGTTGATAACTTCCTCTCAAGATCAGAATGTGATAGGGGACTGGGAAGCTGGAATTTAAACTTGTATCTATAGGCGATACCTGGGGGTTGTGTCCTTTACACATTTGCATGGGTCTTAAATATTTTATAATACCTTTTTCAGAAAGAAAAGTGAAGGCAGTCATTCTGCACATACTGAGGGCAGGTAACATGCCTGGCATCCTGCTGGGTGTTGGAGTACAGCGGTGACAAGGTCAGTGCTGCACCTGCCATCAAGAACCATCTAATCTTGCAGAGAAAGTAGAAGCAGGTTTAGTGCTAGGAACCTGGTTTAGGGGGCTATGGAAGTTTGTGACACGGAGACCAAATGTAGTTCAAATGACCTAGCAAAGGCTCCAAAAGCAAAGGAAGCTTACCCTGAGACTGAGGAATGAAAAGATTTAGTTATTGAGAAAGGGAAGAACAGCCCAGATTATTGTATTCCAAATGTCCTTGTCTAAAACGAACTATTGGAGCAAGCCAGGGCGAAGGAGGCATGAGATAAGGCTGGAAAATAAAGGAGCCAGACCATGCAGAATCTCACATTCACTCCTTGTTGCCATTTCAACTTACTGGAATCTGTTAGGGAGCTCCGTGCTGGCAAGTACCCGGGGCAGGGCACAGGCACAGGGGGGCAGATCACGGACGCAGAGTAGCCTGAGATGCTTCAGTGACTTCACTCTTGCTAGATCCAGAACTGTTCCCAAGTTCTATCCTCACAGCAAACCAGTTTTAGCAAATTGAAGGCAAGGAGCAAAAGACACAGAGGTAGAAAGTGCATATGAGCTGGCTAAGGTTTTCCCTCCCCTTCCAACAAAGGAATGACTCTGGCAGATTTCCACATTGTAGGTATTTTACCATTTGTCATAGGCAAGTTACACAACTCAGTTAGTGATTAAATTACCAACAGAGCATTTGAGGAGAGAAGGTTCAAGGTTGTTTTTGCCCTTGCACTTTGGTTTTAAAGAGAATTGAATTAATTTGTTCTTAATCTCCTTGGTTAGAGGAAAGAAACATTAAAAAAAAAAATCATGTCTGGTCTCCAGCTGACAGTGTAAAAAAGCAGCAGTCGAGCTCATTCATTAACTGCCAGGGTCCCTGTGTCTAACCTTGGTCCCATGCTTAGATTTATAAAGTGTGAGATCATTGTCAGTTTCATTTATCTCTGTTATTAAATTTGCTGGGCTTCCTTCAGATGACATTATATATTCTTCTCTAATTCAAATAAATGTCTTACTCGTGGCTGCAATGTAGATGGTGAAATCGCATGGTTAACTCAATAACTGAGATAATCTCATTGTTTTGTTTTCCTAATAGAATCTTGAATGCATTGCTCATGCCTGGGATTCCACACAGTGGCATCCAAGTTTTCTTACAGGTGCTACTCTTGAGCATTTTCTGCATCTCAGTGTTTGTATGAGGATGGAACATTCTTGCTCTGTTCTTTCACCAGCATATATCTTGGTGGTACAAACTAATCACTCAGTTTGGTATGTGTGTTTATTCCCATTCATTATGATGAGGTGTGATGATTAAGTAGACAGTGGTGTATTGCCTAAAGGCACAGGCTTTAGAATAAGTCCTCCATTGGAATCCCAGCAGTGTGGTCCCCGGGTGACTCAACCTCAGTTTCCTCATTTGTAAAACAGGAATAATAATAGCCACTTCATAAGGGTGTGCTGGATATTAAATGAGATTATTTTCAGGGCATTGTCTGGCCTGAAACCGTTCATATTTTAGCCAAATAGATTAAGATACTGTTCTCTCTGTTTAGCTTGACTAGAAATACAGTTCGTTATTTAAATATCAAACCAGCCTTTTGAACCGTGACTTGTAAAAGGGATCTTCTCTCTGCTTTATGCCATCCTGTACTTAGGGCACTTGTGTCTAGATCATTGGCGTTTCCTAGATCATGTACACGAACTGGCACCTAAGGTCATTTTGTCTGATTTGGTGCCATTTTCCTGGTGACTTTCCTTGCCGCCAGAGGTGGAAGGCTTGGTCGGGGGGAAGCAGTAAACCATCCTTCAGCACCAGTTTCAGGTGACTGTCCCAACCCAGGACATTCGAGGCTCCCAGTCGTACTAGCTAGTGCTGCCTGGTAACCAGGACCAGCAGCCGGCAGCCAGGATAATGGAATGGGCTTATCGCCCACAATTGGCCTGGAACAACCAAGGCTGCCACCCCCATGCCCCATGCGCTTTCTTATGTTGGGGGCTTCATACATCCTCTAATCTCTGCCTAGGACAATCTTCCCTGTTCTCCTCCTTCATCAGACTAAGTCCTACTCATTTATCGAGTCTCAGCTTGTATGTCTCCTCCAAGAAACCTTTTCTGCCTCCACAGGCTGGGTGGGAGTCTCTGTCATGCACTCGCCCTCCCCCCTTGACGGTTTTGAGTTATCCCTATTATGTGTGGGCAGTTCTTGTTTTGCATAATTCTGTTAGGCACGAACTTCAGTTACCACAATTTATCAGTCCTCCAACAGCACCTGCGGCAAACAGCAGTCACCACGGTTATGTGAACTGGGAGCAACTGTATAAACTTCACTGCTGGATTTTCAGCCCATAAATTACTTTGTGAAGAAGAGATTCACATCGCGATCAGTAACGAATTGTTTCTTGTTCAAAAGTCTATCGATGAGTGGCCACTGCGTGTTTCTTACTCATTTCATGCACAGACAGCAAAAGCAATAGTTGCGTTGCCTCCTCGTCTCCTAGTGATAAACCTCCGTGATATTTGATGAACAGGGACAACTGAAAGAGGGAATTAGCCAGAAAAGATTAAAGTGCAGTAAAGAAATGAAGAGTGATTACCTGGGAAGTGAAATTCAAATTGAATGTAAATGTATTTATAGAAGAAATAGCTGACCATGGAATGTTGGCATCTTTCCCGCTGGATATGCTCTAGATATGCAGCCAGAGGACGGCATGTTTATTGATGTATATGAGCAAAGTGGCCATGATAAAAAGGCTGAGGATGTTCCAGAAGTGATCCTGGCAAACCATTTCCAATTAAAGGAACTCTGAGAGATACATTGCATGGACATAGAAGGAGCGAAGGGCAGAACGCTAGAAGTTGATCCAAATTTTAAAAGGAGTATGACCGTTTTTCAAGACATAGAAGTATGTTTGTTCTGCATCGTTATATGATGAAGAGAGAAGGCAAGCACTGTTTAAACAACTCTCTATCAGTTTTTTATACTAATTCTCAATGTTTCTAATGTTTTAAATTACAGAGTACTAAATAAATAATAGTCTTACCATTTTTTCATTTCCTTGTGCATTTATAACCAACAGTAAGAGAGTTTTTAAAGATTATGGAACAATCATACTTTGCCCATCAATTTTGATAACTACTTTGCAAGTTTCAGCCTGCAGCATAATTTTTATGATCCTGCACTACTGTCCAAAGTAAGAACTTCCGCATTGTACTTAATTGCTACACACACTCTCACAGATAAGGTTTTGAGTCTGGACAAGCGAGGAAATGAATGAATGAATGAACGAATGAGTGAATGGATTCTATGTGGGCCTCACCCACGTGAATACTAGTGATGGAAAAGGACATTGTCTTTCTCCCTCACCTGTGTGATATGCCAGTTCCTCCTCATTTGGATACATGGCCCATATTCCAAGGATTAGATCTGCTCTGTGCTCACATTAATCCTGCAGCCCTAGTGCTGGCCCTGAAGTTGGGGGGCAGCACCTCAGCCAGTGGGTCGGCGCAGTCCCGTGTGAGGCTGCACCAGGCCCGGCCCCAGCCCGTCAGAGCCACAACCAGCACCGTCTCTATCTGCAGCCGGGTTTATGAGTCGGGTACTCCCAGTCTTAGCCCGCGGTCACGGGGCCTGGGCATAGCTAAGGGAATGCAGCCTCAGTGATAATCTAAAGTTCAGTCTGGCCAAGAGCTTTTACATCCTCTCCTTCTACATCTTTGCTAGCATTGTTAATAAATATCCAGATTTCATATTCGCGTTTTCGTGCCAAAGGGTAGTAAAGTGGCCAAGATGACAACACCGTGACAGCCCTTCAAACCCATAAATGTCATCCCAGGATAACTGAAAACCTAACCCTTCCGGTATTTTCTAAAACTTTTATCATGATAATTCTGTTGGAAATGAGACTGGGCAGAGACAGATGATGAGGGCCTGCTCTGCCACAGCTTTTGGATGTTAGGTGAGCTCCTTAAGACATTTTCAGGAAATACCACAAACTAACTTAAATTTACGTGTCTTTTTCCTCCTGGGCTTCTTCTCTGAAGGTGTTTTAAAATTGAATTAACCTCTTTCCAAAGACTCTTAATAATTCCTTACTCCACAGATGTATTGAAATTTTCTTCCAGATGTGTTGGGGTTAGTTGGGAGTGGTTGCTTGAGAAACAGCTCAGCAGCTCTGTGCTCCACACTGGAGTCGGGGCTGAACGGTCGGGCGTGTCCTTCTGGGCCTTACAGACTGATGGCAGAAGCAGACAACAAACAGACAAACAAGTAAAAAGATCTGGAATTAGACTCGCGCCACGTGCCATGAAAGGAGCCAGCTGAGTTAAGGGAGGAAAGCAGGAAAGACCTTACAGGGAAAACTGGCCCTGGAAGAATTCTACGGAGGTGAGAACTGAAAGGGGAGGAGTTGAGGGAAGACATTGCCTCAAGCGAGGACTCAGGCTCAGGGAGGAAGCGGGTGAAGTGGTCAAGGAAATGTAAGGGAGGAAACCGGTGTGCATAATCGTATATCATGGAAGCCATTTAAGGTAACTGGTATTGACCTTCTTTGCGAGCCGGGCACCCCGTCCGCAGCCTGGTCCTCTTTGGCTGCAGGCGGGTCCTCCAGGGAGACCTCACCCCCATCCGTTTCCCATTCGCCTGTCCCCATCTGAGACTCGTGCTCAGAGGCTCCGCTTCTCTGAAACTTGCTGCCCTTGACTTGGGAATCACACGCAGGGTTCTTCGTTCCAGGCTCATCTTTCTCTTTTAACAACTTTAAAGGGCAGCCGGTTTCTTCACCATCTCCCACCGCCCACAAGCAGGAGGCGGAAAAGTCTTGCAGGCACAAACACCGGGAGGACTCGGAAACTGTTCTGCAGGGGTCTTCCGCCCCCTGCCCCCCGCAGTGAGGGAAACTTGCTGGGTCGGGGCACAGTTTTCAAAACAAGCACAGCCTACGTTGTTAAAGCTCATTATGGCACATAATCGAGAAGGTCTGAGGTTTGAACTGAGCCAGGAAACCGCTTACCCCATGTCATCGTGCTGTACCATAAAAATTACAGCTATACGTAGAATAATTTTTAAATAATCCATTATAGGACTCTTTTGGCTATTTCATTCCGGCTATTGACAGGGACTTCACAATACATGGATATGTTATAACGAAGTTTGGGGGAAATGGAATAACAGAGGAGCTGTTACATCCAGCAAGTCACTTTTCTCTGAGATCCTCAGGTTCTTTATTAAGAGTGAGCAAATACCAAGATCGACCTCGCAGGACTGTTGACAGGACTAAATAAGCTGGTCTGTGGCAGGTGCATGGCCCAGGCTGAGTCCTAGGGCTCATAAACAGTAGCTGTTATCATCATATATGATGAAACACTATTTTTAAAAAATTCTATAACTCAGGCCTTTAACCCCTAGGACAAACTTTTTTTTTGCTTTTTAGGGCCACACCATGGCATATGGAAGTTCCCAGCCCAGGGGTTGAATTAGAGCTGCACCTGCCGGCCTAAACCACAGCCACAGCCACGCCAGATCTGAGCCACGTCTGTGATCTACACCACAGTTCACAGCAATGCTGGATCCTTAACCCACTGAACGAGGCCAGGGATTGAACCCTTGTCCTCGTGGATACTAGTTGGGTCATTACTGCTGAGCCACAATGGGAATTCCAAGGACAAACTCTATTATCAGTGAGAGTCAAACAAGTATTTATTCTATTTGCTAGGGTGATTATTTTTAGAATTTTCCTTAGATTTCTCAGTTTAGAAATAATTTAGTAATAAGAGTTGGATCCTCAGTCTGTAGACAGGACAGTTCAGTCCTACAGGGGGCAGTTCCGAAGCCACATGGAGTCCAGCAAGTTGCTGGTAAAAACACTGGATTCATAATGAAAGTCTTGGCTTCATTAGAACTAGTGACATATGGTCTATGCTATATTTATTCCACTTCCTGGGCAGGAGGCGCTTTGATACCCATTACAATAAAAGTAGTTACAACCTATATATAAAGGAGCTAATCTTAACCATTGTGATTTTTGATACCGGTTTTGTAAAAAGAAGAAATTGGTGTATTCTGGTTCTTAATGTATTTCTCCCACGCTAAACCATGTGCCAGCCACAGTGTTCTATATGAACTGCCTGTAAGTTAGATACCATACCTGCCGCTACCCGCTTTTATAGATGAGAACACGGAGGCTTGGAGCTGTGAGCTCTGTTGCCCCCTTACCCGCCTGGCAAACTCATCGCTGTCACCCTGACCGGGCTCTCTGCGTGACCAAGGTGTGCCTTCTCTTCCGGCTGACTCTTATGTGTTAAGAGCAGACTGCTGGGCAAGTCCCGTCGCCTCTTTGTGCCTCAGTGTCCTCACTGATCAAACAGGGAAATCAGTCCCTTTCACCGCAGACCGCTGCTGTGAGGATTAAATGAGATGATGCGTGTCAAGCACTTAACCTGAAACAACCTGCCCCCCGCCCATCCCTTCTGGAATATCACACTGTACTTGATCGGAAAGAATTTCCGCAGACGGTCCGGCCGGACCGTCCGCTGTTCCCAGCCAAGGTCATGTTCCCTAACTGGCTCCACCCCACCCCACCCCCACGCCCCATTTTGGCTCCCTCAGCTGGAAGTTTAATTTTTCATAGTCATTACGACTTCCTTAATCAGTGCCATTGAATTCCCAGTCTGAGAAATATATGAATTCCTGTGATTCTGTTGATTTCTGGACTAAAAGATTTAACAGATCTCCGGAGTCACATGCTTCTCTGTTCCCAGGCTTCCTCTTCATAAAACTGAAATCTTAAGGAAATCCATCGGGCCAGCTTTTTCATTCTTAAAGGGTGTGCATTGAAGAAAGGTTTAGCATTATACCTCTGCCCTCGCCAGGCCACAGGAATTCACCGAGGGCCACATACCACGCTGAATTCCCTCTCTCTCCCTTTCTGTCTCTCACCTCCCCACCTACCTACATATTGTCCTCTGTTTTCACTACCATATGTAAGTCCCTTAGAAGGACGTGTTTATAAGATAGGCTCTGGAGCCAGGCTTCCTGGGGAGAAAAGTGACCCCACTCCTTCCTCAGCTGCGTGACCCTGCAAACTGTGTAACCTCCCTGTGCTGAGTTCCTCACCTGTCAAAGGAGATCCTAATAGTACCTGCCTCATAAGGTTATCTGAGAAGTAAATGAATGGAGCACTTAAAACAGTACCTGACCCATGGCGACGTCAGTATGTGATTATTGTTCTCTACGGTAGGTGGTAAACTCTGGTTTGGAAAGGCTGAGTAACTTACCCAAGGCCACACAGGCTGTGAGCTGCAGAGCTGGCGCTGGCTGAGAACAAAGCAGTAGCGGTGGCGGTGCTGTACTGCCTCCTGTTTAACACACGCCGTGTGCTCGGCGAGCGTGGCTGCGCGTGGCAGGACCTCCAAAGAGACAAACGCACTTTGACCATCAGTCTCACTTCTAAGAATTTGACTAGAACTTGAGCAAGTGTATAAAGGCACACGGATAAGGATGCTTATTGCGACGTTATTTGTGATGGCATCGGGCCAGGGCACTTTTTCAGTTAATAGGAGTTCTCTCTGTGGTGCAGCATGTTAAGCACCTGGCTTTGTCTCTGCAGTGGTGCAGGTTCGATCCCCAGCCGGGGAACTTCCATAGGCCATGAGTGCAACCTAAGGAAAAAAAAAAGAAAGCTAGAATATAAAAAGGCTGTTAAAATGTAATACAAACTAAATAAATCGATGTTTCTCTCTGTATGATCTTTTGAGCCCGCATTTTCATGAAAAATGTCAAACTGACTCTTTAAATATCATTGGGCAACAGGCTGTGGGAACTATTCCCGGACTAAAGGAGAGAGAATTGGGACTCGTGTGTTCTCTTCCTCTCACTCTCCTCCCTCTTCTTTTTTTATTTTATTGAAGCATAGTTGATTTCCAGTGTCATCATAGTTGCAGGTGTATAACACAGTGACTCAGTTATATGTATGTGTGTGTTCGCATGTATGTATTCTTTTTCAGATTCGTTTCCCTTATAGGTTATTACAAAATTTTGAGTATCGCTCCCTGTGCTATAGGTAGGTCCTTGTTGGTTATCTGTTTTACATATAGTAGTGTGTATATGTCAGTCCCAAGCTCTGGTTTTGTCCCCCGCCCCTTCCCCTTTGGTATCTTCCTCTCTCTTGACGGCTCCCCTACTCCGAGTACCAAAGTGCCACTAAGTCAAATTCTTAGTCGTTTCACTAATCCTAGGAACTCAAACGCTATTTCCAGAAGGAAAGAGAGTTCCTTCACGGGTGCTGGTGCCTGCCCCACCTGGGACAGGTGGGGTGGGAGGTATACAGCTGGGTCCCCTGCCCATGACTACAGGAGACACTGCAGTTCTCCAGACTCACGCTGCCATGTGGACCGACCACATGGAAAACAAATACCTGGATCGTCAGGCAAAGGTTTGGGCTTCTTTTTTTTTTTTTAATTAAAAAAGTGTTGTGCTGTTTAACACAGAGTACTGTGCACTTCCCTTTGCATGTGTAGACACAACCCTGTTTGAATCTGTATTAAAAAATAGAATTGGCAATGGCTTTTGCTCCCCTCAAGCTTGCCAAAAAGGTTGGAAGTGAGCATGCTTCTTCCTGCCTCTCTTGGCTGTGTTCCCTCTTAGAAGTTGGTGGAGACAGGACCCTTCTCTTCCATAACTTTCCCTTGAGCGCTAAGTGGGCTAAGGGGTGGGTCCAGGAGAAGCACCCCCGCCTTTCATAACCAAGGAGGTGCTGCTGTAGAAATATCAGGTGCTGGCAACAACACTGTGGGGCTTCTGATGAAGTTCCCATGCTGTTTAATCCTTAATCATCCCTCCTGGCGTACTTCCCATTGCTACTGCTTGCTTAAAATTGGAAAGGACTAATTGCCTCAATCTGTATTTTCTATAAAGCTAAGCTCAGTGCAAAACCCACAGGGACCCCTTGCATGATCATCGTGACCTAATAGGCTATTTTATTTGCTTCTAAGAAGCTTCTTCCGTCTTCCCCTTACATTCTAAAATTTTCTTAGTCCCAAGTGACAGTCAGCAGTATGGGAGATACTGACATGTTTCCTGCAGAGAAACAAGATGTTAGCTGAATTCCATACCCTTCTCTCTGAATGGGATTAATTATCAATGCAGTTTGCTGCCATGAACGTGGGTCTTTATGGAAATTACCTTAACTATTTTGTTTTTCCTAAAGACTATTCTGGAGATGAAAATAATCATTATGCCTCACAGCTTCTATACCAAAAAATGTCAGATTGTTTCAGCTAATTAAAATTGAAATTTGAGGGCTCTTGTGATCTCAAATATGTCATTCAAACGTAGGCTTTCTCAGAAGAAAAAGTTCATTGCACTCTTCAGGAATGAAATTACAAGATCCGCCCAAGTTATTGCATAAACTTTTGGTTTCTACCCAAAGGCTAATCCTGTGCACATGCAGAGAAGCCCAGCCCATAGGTGCTGTCCCTGTTTTGCCAGAGAGGTAGCTGTCTCTTCTCCTTGAGACAGCTGAATTCTGCCTTTTGTGAAAATTGCCTTAGACCCACTAATAACCACAGGAGGAAAACATAATCAAACCCTAATAACTGGCAGTGAATTTGTTTGTTAGATCTTTCCCTCTCTTGGAATGAAGAGCGTTTTCCTCCCATTGCTTTCCTTTTGTAGGTATGGCTAGAAGTAAATGCATAGGCAAAATGAGTACATACTATTTAGGAAAAGAATTAGTAGGACACAACTGCTTGAAGGGAAGAAGGATGGAAAATGTTAGGCTGGATGTGGAGAGACAGAAACAGGAGACAGAAGCAAAGGGACAGAGAACCTTAGCCACAGTGGCACTGGGCCAGGATGGATATGCTTACCAGGGGAGGGACACAGGTAAGGTATGAACACAGAATAGGAGAGACGCACCGATTTCTGCAGAAGGCACTTTGCCTTCCCATCTCCGATTACCTGCGCACACCAGCTCTCTAAGATTAATACGTTCCTAAAATAATATTCAGACTTAGAGTCTCACTTCTTATTCATGGCAGTGAATTCTAAGGAATCAGAGCCGGTTTCCAATCCTGAAAGCATTTCAAAGCGGTCATGTAAACAGTCCAGCTCCAACCAGGTAGCCATCCGTGAGCCGAACAGCTAGGAATGCAAGCGTGGGGGTGTGGGGCCCGCCCAAGTGCCGAGAAGATGTTCTCACAGCAAAGAAGGGTCAAAGGCATTCTGTGACTTGTGTGACCTCAGGGAAAGTAACTTCACCTCTGGGAGCTTCTGCCTATCAGTAAAACAGATTATATCTCTTCCTGTAAGGGTCACTGCTCTGCAAACCTTAAACTGCTAGTCAAGGATGTTGGGACCTGTTGACAGTAAGTTTAAGACAAATCACGAGTGTTTATGAGGCTGCCAGAAAAGCAAACTTAATCTTGGATCCTAATAGTATAGGCATGTAAATTAAAATGAGAGTGGTGACAGCCTTCTTCTATCGGATAAAAATCTGATTCCCCTGGAGTGGAGTCTTCAATTTGAGATACCTCAAACGAGATATTGGCAAACTGAATCAGGATATGATGGCATTTAATAATACTTTTTATAGCATACCATCATATCAGTTAGAAAGGCTTAAATAAAAAAACTCCAAGGAGTTCCCATTGTGGCTCAGTAGGTTACAAACCCAACTAGTATCCATGAAGATACGCGTTCAGTCCCTGCCTCACTCAGTGGGTTAAGGGTCCAGCATTGCCAGTGAGCTGTGGTGTAGGTCTCAGGCGTGGCTTGAATCCCACATTGCTGTGGATGTGGCATAGGCCAGCAGCTACAGCTCCAGTTTGACCCCTAACCTGGGAACTTTCATAGGCTGCAGGTGTGGCCCTATAAAGCAAAGGGGGATAAAAACTCCAGTCTTAAACAGGTAGAAATGTATTTATTTTTACACAGCAAAATGTCTACAGACAGATTGTTTCTGGCATTGGGTCATTGACCCAGTGATGTTAAGGCTGGTATCTCTAAGATTTACTTGACCTTTCCTCATGATTGTAAGATGGCTGTCAGAGCTCCAGACAGCTCATCCATGTTGAAAGCAGGAAAAGGAGGAAAGCAGGGCTCCTAGTTTCATCTGTCTGTGTTATCAGAAAAGCAAAATTTTATCTGAGAAAACTCTAAGAAGATGTTTGCTTATATCTCATTCATTAGAGCTATGTTTCATGGTCACATTAATGCAAGAGAAACTGGCAGGTATTGAGTAGAAGGTGTCAAGGAAGAACGAGATCTGTAATAGCCATATTTCAGCCAAACACTGCTATCTGCCACAATTGCTATTATTTCCTTTTCCTTTTTTAGAAAAAAAATATATTTTAGGAATATATAAAAGAGAGAATCTGGTCTAGCTTAGTCAGATATCTACCCTGATCCATCAGCTCTGGCTAAGATACAAATACAACTACAAAATGTTCAGTACTATGAAGAATGTTTATAACGTGCGCTCAAGCATACATACCAAGCTTTAAAAAAAAAAATCACAAATCCACTCGAGGCCTCATTTGCACTTCTTTACCCTGACGCTGTAACCAATCACTACCCTGAATTTAAGATCTATTATTCTCACACATATTTTCACTATATATAATTATAATCTTTCCTGGGCTGTTTTCAAATTTGTGCAAATATTATAACATAGCCCTCTTTGGTTTCTTTTCTTAGCAAATTATGATTCTTGAGAATTATTCGTGTTTATACCTGTGATCTAGTTCATTCCTTTTCACTGCTATATAGTAAGTATTGCTTTGGTGAGTACAGCACAGTTTGTTTAGCCATTCATTGACTGATAGACATTTAGATCGTTTATAGTTCTTTGCTGCTGGAACAATGCTACAGTGAATTTCTAGTACATGCTTCTTTCTGCATATACCCAAAGATGGAATTGCTTGGTCAAAATTCTCTGCAATTTTAGTTTTACAAAGTATTCCCAAAGGACTTTCCAAACTGGTGTATCACTTAGCCATTCAACACAGGGTATTATTGTTTTAATTGCTCCACATTCTCACCAACCATTGGCGTTGTCAGAATTCTCAGATTATGCCAATCTCATGAGTGTGAAATGGTGGTTTTCTCTTTAATTTCCCCAATTACTAGGGAGACTGAGCATTATGTAAGATGTTTACTGACCCTTTGGCTTTCCTCTTTCTTGAATTTCCTGTGAGTATCATAGGCCCATTTTCCCATGGATGTGTTATCTTTTATTCATCATTCATGTCTTTCTATATCCGATTCCCCCAAACAGACTGTGAGCATCTCTAGCTGAGTTCTGGACTCCATCATTCATTCTATTAATACTCTCTGAATGCCTAGGGTATGCCACACCCCGTGGAAACATGGGAGATACAGATCCTTGCCCTGGAGGTTTGTTGTCTATATGGGTCTTCATTCTGGCACAGAAGGAGGTTTGTCGAATGACCGAACAACCAATAGACACAATTCTAAGGAATCTGGGAGCCATCCGCTGCAGTCTTTGTGTGGACAAGTCTTCAAGCTTTCTCTGTACTGCTTTAAAGGGAAAAAGTAAGCGTAGGCAGATAAAAGCTACATGGAAAGACTCGGGCTCAAAATAATCAGATGTGTTCAAATATAGAGTAGTAAGAAACCCATCACTGGAGGTATTCAAGTACAGCCTAATTAACTACTAGCAAACCCATCCAGGAATAGAGCACTGGATAAAGAGTTGAACTAGTAAATTCTTTCTCTAGTCCTTGAAATTTTATAAAGTGCAATATATCACTTCAGTTAATGTTAAGATCCCACTTTAAAAAAAAATCCCTCATAATTATGGGTAAAATTTATATCTGTCCATCTGATGATTTTCATATTCAAATGCCTGCAATTGCTCACCAAATGCCATAAATCTGACCCTTTCTTATGCCTGTGGTTAGTTTCATAAATCGTTTCCTTTATAGCCTTTTCAATTTACATAACCCTTCATATTATGACAGAATGGATTCAACCTTTTATTTCATGCAGATGACCTAGTGTGTTACACCATAATGCTTGAGAAAAGATGAAGAAAGATTTGCTTCCTATCCCAGCATTGCAAGGGACAAAACTAACTCTACCAAACACAGCCCTTCATTACCGGGCATGTGTCTGATAACTTAGAAGCCTAAAGCTTGGAATTAGGCTCTCCACTGGTTTAACACACGTTCTCCCAGCAGGAAGAGACCATAGAATCCTTTATATTTACTCAAGTTGGGCATCTGGTATTCGGCAGCACTAAAGAATCAAAGATCTCTCCCCCTCCGCCCTCTGAATATCCACCTTGTTTGCACAACATAGATTGCTATATGGCGGCTTACGGGATCAGCAAACACTTAGAGTGCCTGCTGGGAATCACCGTGTACTGGAGTCAGGACCTGGCCTGATGTGTAAGAGGTGGAGTCTCTACTCTCGAGGAGCTTGCAGGCTTAGTGAAGACAGAAAGGTCACATGTACCCAGGAGACAAAGACAGCAAGGTAGGTGTGATTGGAAGCAGAGTCTAGTCCATGTAGACATCAATAAGTATATCTGTAGCAAGAGGGTCCAGGGTGACCCCAGAGTTCTGTCTTGTGTGTCTAGACGGATGGTAAAGCTGTTCACTGAGAGAAGGAAGGAGAGAAGGGTCGAGATCGACAGCAGAGGAAGTGGGGTGCAAGGCGAACCGTCGTAAATTCGCCTTGGCCATAGAAGGGACAAGACAACTAAGAGTTGGATGGAAGAATTTAGAGCTCCGAGGAGACACCTAGGTTAGAAATACAAATTTGTGAGTCATTTCTACGTAGGTGAGAAATGAGAAGAGAGAGCCTAGGGCCTTCCTTGTTGAAACGCTGGATGGAAAAGGATATATCCACAGAGGAGGACAAGTGGGTATCACAGAGAGAAGGCAACAGGAGAGGTCGACAGAGCCAAATGCTGCCAAGATGCCAAGGACGTGAGCACGTGATGGGAGCTACTGGATCTAGTTTGAGGGAGCTGGACGAGAGGTGGTAAAGTCAAGAGTTGTGCTGATCCCAAGGTACAGGGTGGGGATGGTGCCCAGACGTGGAGAGGAGGGGGCAGGTATTCTGGGCAGGGAACAGCACTACCTAAAACCCAAACAGCAGAGTAGCCATTGGGGTACCATGTGTGTCACCGTGGAATTTCCCTGTGCCGTCACCTTCCAGGAGGGACCACTGGGGAGGAAGCCTGAGCCAGAGGGCCTTGGATGTCTGGCAAAGAACTTATATTTTCCTCTCTAATAAAAAAAGACTCACCAGGAATTCCTCTTGTAGCTCAGAGGTAACAAACCCGACTAGAATCCATGAGGATGTGGGTTTGGTCCCTGGCCCTGCTCAGTGGGTTAAGGATCCAGTGTTGCCTTGAGGTGTGATGTACGTTGCAGACGAGACTCGGATCCCGCGTTGCTGTGGCTGTGGTGTAGACCGGCAGCTACAGCTCAGATTCTTCGACCCCTAGCCTGGGAACCTCCATATGCTGCAGGTGCAGCCCTAAAAAGAAAAAAAAAAAGAGTACTCATCATCGGTTTCTGAACCTAGAAGCGACTATGTAAAACCATAACAGAGGCTTGGTAGTTCTGGACCATGCGGTCCTTCTCAGTAGGTGGATGGAGGCACACTTGGGAGACATGAAAGAAACCTGAGATCCAGCCACAAAAGACAAAAACACTTTTTGGAGCAGTCAGATTTGTTGCACCGCCTTTGAGCTCGCTTGCGGGAAACTCTGCCTTCCAGGGAACGCCCTATTTGGAGACGTTACTGTCAAGAGTAATAGCCACTGCCTCTCCCCGCGAGAGGAAGAGCAGAAAACCAGAGCTCCGGGCAGAAAGTAGCACATTTCTTATAATTTCTGACTTGGTGAGCGACATAAGGATGGGCTGTATGGGGTTCAGGTTTCGCACAGCAGAGCCTTCGTCTCCTCTGCCTCGGAGACCCTGGTTTATTGGGCGAGTCTGAGGTCTCTGCCTGCTCTGGTGTCCTCAAGGCCTTTAGGGCAGCTGGGAGCAGGGATTCACATCTGTGTGTTTTAGAAACAAAATGCTGTGGTCCTGACCCATCTCCCTCCTGCCTCCCACCCCTAGCAGGGAAATAGAGAGAAGCAAGATAAAGGGGTTTGGAACTTGTCTGTGGGCTGCAGGGGGAGGGGAGCTTTGGAGGAGTCAGACTGGCCGGTGGCAGGGAGAGGGAGGCAAAGAAAGAGAGGGACAGCCATGATATTCCTCTCTGTGTGCCTCCCTCCCTGCACCCGAGTAAACGTGATGACAACACAATGACACCGACTTACCAAGAATTTACTGCCTGCTCAGCGTGGATCTGGGCACTAAGGGTTAGCCAGTGCCCAGCACCTACGTGGTCCCTACCCTTAGGGAATTTGCAGTCAAGAAGAAGAGACAGGGGTTCAAGTAAGCAGTCGGCTGATGTGTGTTTGCAGATATGATGAGTGCTGAGTCATTGCCAAGAATGAGGAAGAAAGGCCAGACCACAGGGGCAGGTGGGGGAGACGATGCCAGGAAGGTCCCCAGGCCTAACTACCTAGCACCCCACCCGTACCCCGCCCTGGATCAGGGTGTAGGTAGTTCTTCTGAAAGCACTGGGCAGCCAAGGAGCATTTTTAAGCAGAGGGTAGACGGAGAGATCAGATTTATATTTGAGTAGCCCTCATCACCAACAGCAATACAGATGTTACCGTGACTGGTCCTGCAGGCATGTCTGCTGGTAGTAAGACGCTGGCTCCTCTTCCTGTCCCCAGGGTTCATCCCTGACCATGGCCCTGTACTTTTTCTGGGGTCAATGGATTCCTTGGCTGCCGCAGAAGGAGAAAGAGGCAGCCGGCAGATGTTCTCACGGAGTAGTGGCCAAGGGAGAACTGCTTTCAGGTAGCTGGCACACACTTAGAAATGTGTAAGTCAGATAAGGGCATCTTGGAACTGTTTGGAGGTTAAACTAGCCTGCTTAAGAATGCCATGCAGATCAGGGGAATGCCCAAGCTACACGGTGCAGTGGAAAAAGCCAGGGGAGAAAACAGCAGAGGCAGCACCCAGCACCCTGAGTGTCTGTGTGCTCGTACAACTCTTAGGTGCACAGAAAAGAAAACTGGAAGGCAATGCACAAAGTTCTTAACAGGACTTAGCTCTGCAAAGTGGGTCCATGGCCATATTTTTATTCTTCTTTATGACTTACTGTGTTTTCCGAATGTCTCTCCAGTAAACCAGTGGCAGTCAGTGGGTGAGCAAGGAAACAGCTTCCACTGCCTTCCTCGAGATCCTGGCTGGAGTTTGAGTTTGCCCCTTGCCAAACACCCTTGTTCAGTGTCAGCTCTGCCCTAGTGATCTGAATGAGAAAATCTAGGTCATACTCACGCATTTTTATCTCAGAGCAACTACTGAGCTTCTTAAAATCTGAGACTGAGGACAGGGCTCAGTCTGTCACCCCTTCCGTCAACTGGTCATCATTGGGTGACTCTCTCAGTACCAGGGGCTAGGATTCCGATAAGAAGAGAGAAGTGGGTCACCACCCACAGGAGACCACATCACTGAGGTGCCCTAAGCCTCGCCCTTGTGTGTTTTATCTCCCATCCTACCTGCCAAGGAAGCCAATAATTTCCTAGGACTTATGTTTTTAATAAGTTTATGTTGCTAGTTGGATCTGGAGGTTAAGGCTAGATTTCAGGATTGGCCAAAAGTAGAAAATAGTTATTTATTAGATACTGGTCCCCAAATTAAATCCACACCCTTGACATGGCCCTGGGACACTCCACATTGTGCCTCTCCTAAAATAATGTCAGTGACATAGAAATTATTCAGAAATGTTGCTTAATGTATTTGTCAGGAACCTTCCAACAGGTGACGAAACTGAAGCCAAGAAGGAGATTCACATAACTGAAAAGTCCACAGTAGTATTAAGTCTTATTGACCTGGCCTGGATCCCATGTTCTTCACTGACCGTCACTCTCCTAGGACAACAGAATATCTTGATTAGCTAGATTCAGGTCAGGTACCAATCCCTAGAGCTGGAGAAATGGTCAGAATCCCTTGGAAGCTCAGACTGAATTTGGAATGGGAATGATTCTCCAGAAAAGAAACAGAAATATTGTTACCACCAGATAAAGGCATGGATGTACATCAGGCAAAAACAGCAGGTGCCTAGAAAACCAAGAGAAGCACTTCGGACCTTCTCAGGGCATTTGCTTCCAGCTGAGTTCATGGAGGCAGCGTGGCATGCTGGGTTCAGAAGAAAAAGACCAGGGTTCTAGAATCACTAGTCCTCCTGCCTGCAGTCTATCCCCAGATCCATTTCCACGGTATTCTCATGGTGATACAGCTAAAATGCAAATCTAACCACACCTCATCTTGGAATTCTTCATTGCCGCCCACCCCACCATCTCCAGTTCCAACCCCATTGCCTGCAGGATCAAGTCCAAAGCATTTGAGACCCTTTGCCTGCTTTTCAGCCTCAATTCCTTGGCCTCACACTGTCTTCCCAGCAGCCTGAATTCCCTGTAGCTCCCTCTCTCTCTCTCTCACACACACACAGCACACTGAGTCTATTCATGACTGCTCATGGCTTTCCCTTCAGTGCCCTTCACCTTTTTATACCCAGCTCTTACCTTACTGTTTCCACCTCATCCCGACTAACTTGACCTAGACATCCTCTCCAGGATGCCCTCCCCTCTGCCCTTCCGTGAGCGTGATCCTACCCAGAACACACCTCTGCACTTAAAGTCTTCTGACTACCCTTTTGTGACTCTTCTGTGACTCTATTCCAGCAGAATAACCACGGCAGAATCTTGTCTTCTTTATACCTGCCCACCCAGGTGCTCACCTGCTCCCTGGCCCCAAGTAGATGTTTATTAAACGGAACGTTTCAGAACTCCGTTCCCCCTTATTGAAGATGAGAACATTGGACAGTATGAGCTGTGAGATTCCTTCTAGGTCTAGAAGGTCACGGATCAGTCTAGCTTTTATCACCAGAGAACAAAATCAGGAGAGAATGAGAGAGAAAGAAGATAAGTTCTGATTTGAGGGCAGACACTGAGAATAAGCCTCAACCAAGAGAGGATACCCCTGCCCAAACTGGGCAGCCCATGAATTCTGATACCTAAGAAGACAAATTGATGAGAAATAGAGCTGTTTTATCTCTAGATGTAAGCTCACCACGCAGAGCAGGTGGACAAAGCGTCTAGCCTGCCCTGGTCACCGAGGAAGCACTCAACAATTTGGTTGGATGGAATGCCGAGACATAATTTTTTTCTCTTTGTTCATCCAGAGGATGGACTGGCATGTACCTGGTAAGGGGAGAGTCTAGGGACATCTGCCATATCATACAAACAGCCATAGACTATCCTGACAGATGCCTCCTGGGCCCACAGTGCGGTCCCCAAGACTTCTGAAAAAGCATCTGCCAACCAGGAGGGAAGGGAAAACACTTGAAGAATAAAAACTGAAGTCCCATAAAATACCGAAAGCTTAAGAGCAATAAGGTAGTCCCACCAGATCATGAACCCCTTGAATATTTGCAGGGAACTCTCATCAAAGTGTTATCACTCACTTCTTCACATTCCTTTGTTATTCTTTTGACCTCTGGTACCCAGAGGTTGAGTTAGAGGTACGTTGAATGTATGGTTCATGGAAAACCTTCTCTGAAAGTGGGGCCAAAACAGTCACTATTGCGTCATTGTTATGCAAAACGATTTGCCCAAGAACTTCCCCATTTTTCAAAAAGTGTATGTCAGTTACTTGAAGAGGGAAGCATAGAAATTAAATTTTTATGAAAATCACATATTCTAGGATGAAACATAATCAAAGCTTTAAGGATACGTTTGCATCAAACTAAAATTAATGCTGTTCGATTGATCTAGCACTGATTTTTAATACTCCAGGGAGAGTTTATCTTCAGAGTCATTACCTCATCATTTGTGTTGCTGGCTTGTGTTTTTATAGTCCCTACGAGTGTGCCAGAAGATGTGTTTTGTCTTATGACTTGCTTTTTTGGTAATATAAATGTCCTATGCTACTTTTAATTTATTCATTTAATTTCTGCTTGGGAGGCCATCGTTCTGTCTTTTCCCCTCTTCTAACTCAGACTTCCTGACAATTTTATGTAGAAAATTAAAGTCACATTCTTTATGAACCTGAACTGATTTTGCCCAGGTCTTGTTTCAGAAAGAATAGCAAAGAGAAATAGTAGATTCCAGGACCTTGAATTTCACAGATTCCTTCTTTGCAGTCTGGCTTGAAGCCATCATATGAAGTCAGAGCTTCTCCCCCCCCAACCCCCACTTTCTCTCTCCTCTTCATCAACCACGTTTAAAGAGTAATCACTTGACTCGTGTCACTGGTTTGTATGACTTTGCTGTGGCTGCCAAAAATAAATCAGTTCAAGGGCTGGTAATTAAATCTGCTGCTTGTATTTTTTTCTCTTTAAAAATCGCTCGGAACCAGAACCGTTTCCCCCCTAGTTCTGGGAGGCGGCATCAAAAA
>PVHT021183659.1:1464996-1492970 GCA_004024745.2 Catagonus wagneri | reverse complement strand
CCTCCCGGAGGTGAAAGGGGACAGGCGGGAGGGGCGGCTGGCTGTCATTCAGCCCCAGTGTTCACATGGCAGTGTCATTTGGCCTCAGATATCCAGATATCTGCCCTTGTTCTTTCTTTCATTTCCTTCGTGTACATCTCGCTCTCTTGTTTTTTTTTTTTTCTGTTTTTTTTTTTTTTCTTCTGCAGTATCGAGCAAAGTAACTGTTGCTTGGTAAATTGACCAGGATAAAAACAAACACATATGAAAAAAGGAAGCCATTTCTACACCCACTCTCAAAAAAAAAAAAAAAGTCATCTTAACGATTTGTTTATTTGTTCCTGGCTGGCTCCATTGGGCATATCTGACTCACCAAGAAAGGGCCCATAGTTTTCCACTTTATGATCTGTAGACGCAGACTTGAATTCCGGTGCATAGTTCTTCACTAATGTTTCCTTCCCAGTGGCCTGTGGCTTCATGATACGGGGCCACACGGTGTCTGTATTAGGATAAGGATTTGGGAGAACAAAGTTTTAGACCCAGCATTGTCTCTACGCAGCTTTTGGCCCCTTGAAATCTGGGGCTCTCAGTGTCCAGTCATGTGCACTTGAGCTCAACATTTCTTCCAGTTCTAACGTGCTAGAGTTTGATGTTTTCTGGCTATCTTCTCTCAACACACATATTCCGTTTTTAGTTCTCTTATGATATCCAACTTCAAATTATTCTTAAGAGAAAGCTAAGCTGGAATTCCCATCATGGCTCAGCGGAAACGCATCTGACTAGTATCTGCGAGTACATAGGTTCCATCCCTGGCCTCGCTCAGTGTGATCTGGTGTTTCTGTGAGCTGCGGTGTGGGTCGCAGACACAGCTCAGATCTTATATCACTGCGGCTGTGGTGCAGGCCAGCAGCCGCAGCTCTGATTCAACCCCTAGCTTGGGAACCTCCATATGACAAGGATGCAGCCCTAAAAAAGACCCCTCCCAAAAAAAAAATTTAAAAAAAGCAAAACGAAAGAGAAGGTTTTTCACTTTGACCACACACTTTTTCTAACATCCATAGGAAATGTGACAATATTGATAGGCGGTGTCAATTGCCCATTTAAAGACATTCCCGCTTTGTAGAGGGTGGCGCCTGCTGCCCTAAGACGTGCTGTGTAGGAGCCAGCGCACAAGTGGCCTTGCTCTAGTCTCACCCCAACTGGGACCCCTCCCCAGCACAGGAGGGGCACGGTAACCAAAGGAAGAGGGCTCTGTCTGAGCCCGTTCCCTCAGCTTCCCCTGCAGGACCCGAGGTAAAACTGAGACCCAGGCTGTTCAGTAGAGGAGCTCCTGTCTCCATGTGGTTTCTGAACGCTTGAGAGGCATGAATTAAGACGTACTGTCAGTAGAAAAATGCACGCTAGATTTCCAAGACTTAGTATGCAAAGGTACGTGTAAGATAGCTCATGAATAGGTGCTCCTATTGAGTCCATCATGAATGGATCAGTTTTTGGACACATCGGATTAAATAAAATATATGATTGAAATTAATTTCCCCTGTCTCTTTTAAGGGCGGTGTCCTAACGTAGATACTAGAAAATGTTAATAGGTGGCTGACGTTCAGACAAAAAGAGATGCGGAGGTTTCTGTGGCTCCTGATTGGCAGTGGCTGCCTGGCTGGCTCCATGGGACGTATCTGACTCACCCAGAAAGGGGCCCTTGATCGGCTAGAGAAATCTACCACGGGAAAGGGGCCCCCAGGAAGGTGCGAGGCCCATTCTGGGTGTGACTAGGAGGAGCACATTCTTCACGCTGGGCAGAAGGAGAGACCCACCTCCAGAAGGAGAAAGTGGTTCTCCAAGCCAAGTTATGTAATTTCTGATGTTTTTACATTTCTTTGTAAAAAGTTCAACAAATTCGCACTGATTTCAGCACAGGAACGCTGCCAGCTCGGCAGTCCCATGCCTAATTTTCTCTCTGACCTGCGGTACTCAGTTCCTGGACTGTGTAAGTTTTTCTTCCTGCGATAGCACTTCTGACCTGCTTGGAAAGGTTACAGTGGAAAACGTGAAACTGCAGCAGTGAGATTACATGGCGATGCAGGAGAAAGTTTGTGCAAGTGGAAACCAAACAGAACCCAAACAGCCTGACGCTCACGCAGAGAGGTGGGGGGGAAATCAATTGACTTTCACAAACATCCTCCTCTCCGAGAGGTCTCTTAAAGAACTTGTGAAACTCTTGGATCCACGCTCTCGGACCCGCTTTACTTCCTGCATCTTTCTCCTGATGGGTTCCTCGCTCCTGCCCTCCCTGCTGACCTCCGGGATCCTGAGCATCTGCTGAGCCTTGCTAAGCGGCTCGCTGTTTCTCAAGCTTTCCCCTCCTTCCACCTCGAAAAATATTTATCTTTCAAAACTCAGTTGCAGCCTGGTTTTCTCTCCGAGGCCTCCCTGGACGTCGGATCAGGCCCCTATATAGGCTTCAGTTCCCACCCACTTAACTCTTGAATTGCACGCTTTGCTTATGTCTTTTCCTCCCTTTCTAGTTTGTAAGCTGCTTCAAGCTGTGGACCAAATACTACTTAAGTTTCTGTCAGCAGTGTCTGCGTAGTTTCTGGCCCATCATAATCAGGTTGAAAAGTACTTGTGGAAAGAATAAATGAGTGAGTGAATGAATAAATGAATATTGAGTTCTATCATTTCAGTATAAAAGACTGGAAGTATTTTAATAACCTAACTGAAATATTAGCAATTTATCCAGTTCTGCAATAGACTGTCATCACCTTTGAACTTTGAAGTCTCCGCGTGGGACTTTAATTCCAAAGACTTAGACAGATGATCTCTTTCTCCTGGATTTAATTTATGCTGAATTCTGTTTTATGGACAAGGGTTCAGGAGGCATGAGGAAAAGGCAGTGCACTGGCATATGGTGGCAGATAAGCTGTGTGGCTGCGCTATCCATCAGTCAGTAGGACGCACACTTGGACTTCTTGGTCTAGGAATCAGGATAAGGGCAGATTCATCTATCTACCTTCTGTTAGGCAGGCCCTCCTGATCAATAAAATGACTTTTGCAAGAGGTTTGGTAAGTGAGAGATTTATTGCTATAACCATGGACAAATCGAGTGAAATATCAGCTAGCCCAAACTGAAATGGAGGCCATTCTATCCTTACAAAGGTCCAAAACAAAAATATGTATTTATTCTCTTGTTTATTTAAGGCAAATTATAATGTGTCAATAGAGAAAACTGAAAAAAAAATTCTTCTTCTGTCCTTACACTTTCTGTGATAGACTCTCACCTTCATGACGGCAAGGATCTTGTGTTATTTTGTTCACCAAGCCTTGACTCCCGTCACAGGAAGTGCTCTTTAAATAGTATTGACCAATTAGAGGAAAGAATGACACGTGTGAGGTAGAAAAAGGCATGTTATCCAATTGTTCTTATAACCACTTGATGTTGAAAATGGCTCATTCTGGGTACATTTTGTTCTCTCAAGAAAACTGATGATATGGTAGACAATAAATTTCACCCCATTCCTTTCTTGAATGTGAAGTTAGAAACATGCTTTACGTCAAGGGGGAGTCAAATGAATGATGGAAACTATTTTCATTCTAGAAACATCAACAACCAAACGTGGAGCAACATTTTTCTGCAAAGGGGCCGCACTGGTAGATTCTTCAGAGTCTGCAGGCTAGGAAGGGAGACGCCGGCTCCCTGAGGGAGGCAGCTGGCTCTGAGCGCTTTATGCGTGACTGGTTCTGTCTCCCTTCCCGCTGAGTCAGCACAGGCTGGGAAAGGTTGCAGGAAGTTTCTGGGGTTCTGAATTATTTGAACCTTTCAAAGCATGTGGAAAACAGAACTTAGGGTGGGAGAGGGCACGTTTCACAGAAGGGAAAGTTACAGCCTGAAGGGTACTTGGTGCCAGAGTTTTGACTGGTTAAAAAGAACTGGTTTGCAAAGAGTAGTAGAAACTAACTATACTCTTAGTGATATTACTCCAAAGTTAACCTAGAAGAAAAAAATAGCTGACAAAACATATTTTACTTAAGTATGAATTCCCAGACTGAAGTTTTTCTCAGTTCACTGCAGAAGTGTTGAAATTTTGGGGAAAAAAAAGTTTATTTTTTAAAGTATACAATATGATGTTTGGATATTTATATATATATAGTGAAATATTACCAAAACCAAGCTAATTAACATATCCATCACCTTACATGGTTACCGTTGTTCCCTCTATGACTAAATCACTTTAGGCGTACTCTTAGCAAATTTCAAGTGTACACTGCATTATTGTAACTCCAGTCACCATGCTGTATATGAGGTCTCCAAAACATACCTACTCTATGACTGGATGTTTGCATCCATTGATGATCTTCTCCTTGTTTCTCCCGCTGCCCAGCCCTGGTAACCACCATTCTGCTCTATTTCTATGAGTCTGATGTTAGATTTCACATGCAAGTGACACCATGAGTATTTGTCTGTCTCTGTCTAGCATAATGTCCTCCAGTTTCCTTCAAGTTGTTGCAAATGGCATGATTGATCATATTTGACTTACATTCCACTGTAAGTGTATGTGTGTATGCATATACAGTAAGACAATGTTCCACTACATATATTATACTATATATATATAATATATATATATTATTTTCTTTATCCATTCATCCCATAGACATTTAGATGGTTTCCATAGCTTAGCTGCTGAATGATGCTGAAATGAACAAGGGGATGGAGATATCTCTTTAAGATAATAATTTTATTTCCCTTGGATACATACACAGAAGGAGGCTTGCTGGGTCACGTGGTACTTCTGGTTTTGATTTTTTGAGGAAGTTCCATAGTGCTTTCCATAGTGGTTATTCCAGTTTACATTTTCCATCAACAGTTCATGAGGGTTCATTCCTTTTTCTCCATATCCCCACCAATGCTTGATACTTCTGATTTTTTGATAATGGCCATTCTGATAGGTATGAGGATGCATCTCACTGTGGTTTTGATTTGTGTTTCTCTTATAATCAGGGATATTGAGCAACTTTATATACCTGTTGACCATTTGTGTATCATCTTTGAGAAAATGTCCGTTCAGTTCCTCTTCCCATTTTTTAATTGGCGTAATTGTTTTTTGGGGTTTTGTTTTGGTCTTGTTTTGTTTCTTGCTATTGAGTTGTATGAGTTGCTCATGTATTTTGCATATTAACCTCTTGTCAGTTACACGGTTTGCCAATATTTTCTCTCATTCCATAGACTGTCTTTTCATGTTATTGATTAATTCCTTTGCTGGTCAGAAACTTTTTGACCTGATGTAGTGCCATTTGTTTTTCCTTTTGTGTTTGTTTCTTTGTTGTGTTTCTTTTGTGTTTGTTTCGTTTTGTTTTTTGATTTGGTTGCCTGTGCTTTTAGTGTCAAACCAAAAAAAAATCAGAGCCAAGACCAACGTCAAGGAGATTTTCCTCTATGTTTTCTTCAAGTTTCACGGTTCCGAGTGTCATATAAGTTCTTGGTCAATTCTGAGTTGATTTTTGTGTATGGTATAAGATCAGAGTTCAGTTTCATTATTTTCTGTGTGGATATCCAATTTCTCCAGCACCCTTTATTGAAGAGCATATTCTTTCCCCATCATGTATTTTTTGTGCTTTTGAAAATATTAGTTGACCTCATACACATGGGTTCGTATATGGGCTCTATTCTATCCCATTGATCTATGTGTCTGTTTTTATGCCAGTACATTCTGTTTTAATTATGATGGCTTTGTAATATAATTTCAAATCAGAAAGTGTGATGCTTCCATTTTTGTTATTTTTGCTCAAGATTGCTTTGGCCATTATGAGTCTTCTGTGGTTCCATACAAGTTTTAGGACTTTTTTTCCTATTTCTAGGATTGTTTTTTCTTTTTCTATTTCTATGAAAATGCCTTTGGGATTTGATAGGGACTCCACTGAATCAGTTAATTTCCGTGGGTAATATGGACATATTAGCAATACTGAGTCTTCCAATCCATTAACACAGTATATCTTTCCATTTATTTGTGTTGTGCCTTCAAATTCTTTCATTAAAACATTTATAGTACTTATCATTAAAACATTTTATAGTACTTAATATTACAATTCTTTCACCTTTTTGATTAAATTTATTCCTGAGTATTTTATTCTTTTTGATGCTGCTGTAAATGGGATTGTGTTCGTAATTTCTTTTTCAGGTAGTTTATTGTTAGTGTAGAAAAATCCAACTATTGGACAAAATAGACTTTAAGACAAAGACTTTAGTAAGAAACAAAGAAGGACATTATATAATGATAAAGAAGTCAATACAACAAGAGGATATAACGTTTGTAAATATTTATGCACCCAACATAAGAGCATTATATCAAACATTAATTAACCTAAGGAGAGAGGTAGCAATACTATAATATTAGGGGACTTAGGGGACTGTCATTCTCCACCTTTATCAAAGTATAGATCATCCAGACAGAAAATTTATAAGGAAACATTGCCTTAAGTGATGTATTTGACCCTATGGAATTAGAAATATATAGAACATTCCATTCAAAAGCAACAAAACGTATTTTTAAGTGCATATGGAACATTCTACAGGATAGATCATATGCGAGCAGGCCACAAAAAAGTCTTAATAAATTTAAGATTGAAATTATATCAAGCAGCTTTTCTGACCACAATGTTATGAAATAAGACATCAATTACAAGACGAAAACTCTAAAATTCACAAACATGTGGAGATTAACCAGCACACTACTGAGCAACAAATAGGTCAAAAAAGAAATCAAAAGCAAACTTTAAAAAAAGTCTTGAGACAAATGAAAATGGAAATACAATGTGCCAAAACTTATGGGATGCAAAAAAAAATAAAACAGTTCTCAGAAAGAAGTTCATAGTGATAAATACCTGTATTAAGGAAAAACATCTCAAACACACAACTTTATACCTCAAGGAACTATAAAAAGAAGAACCAGACAAGCCCAAAGTTAGTATAAGAAAGTAAATAACAAAGATTAGGATAGAAGTAAATGAAATAAAGACCAAAAATACAGTAAAAACTTAAGCTTTTCTTTGAGAAGATAAACAGAATAGAAAACCTTTAGCTAGACTTACCAAGGAAAGAAAGAGGACTCAAGTAAATAAAACTAGAATTGAAAGAGAAGGAGTTCCCATCGTGGCACAGTGGAAACGAATACGACTGGAAACTATGAGGTTGCGGGTTTGATCCCTGGCATCACTCGGAAGGTTGATGATCCAGCGTTGCCATGAACTGTGGTGTATGTTGCAGATGTGGCTTGGATCTGGCATTGTTGTGGCTCTGGTGTAGGCCAGCAGCTGTAGCTCTCATTAGACCACTAGTCTAGGAACCTCCATATGCCACAGGTGCTGTCCTAAAAAAAAAAAAAAAGACAAAAAAAAGTAATTGAAAGAGAAGACATTACAAGTAATACCACAGAAATAAAAAGGATAATAAGGGACTACTATGGATAATTATACCAACAAATTGGACAACCCTGAAGGAATGATTAATTCCTATAAACATACAACCTACCAAGACTGAATCATAAAGAAAGAAAATATGAATAGACCAGTAATGATTACAGAGACTGAATCTGTAATCAAAAATCTCTCAATAAAGAAAAGCTCAGAACTAGATGGTTTCACAAGTGAATTCTACCAAACATTTACATAATTTCCTTTTCAAACTCTTCTTTAAAAAGTGTGGAAGAGGGATAACGTCCAAACTCACATTACCAGGTTAGCATCACCCTGGTACCAAAGCCAGATAAGAACACCACAAGAAAAGAAAATTAGAGTTCAATATCCACAAGGGGAGCATAGATGCAAAAGTCCTTAACAAAGTACTAGCAAACTGATTTCAAGAGCACATTAGAATGACAATACTCTATGACTAAGTGAGATTTATCCCTGGGATATGAGGATAGTTTAACACATGCAAATGCATAAGTGTGATATACCGCATTAACAGAATGGAAGATGAAAATCATATGATCATCTCGATGCAGAAGAAGCATTTGACAGAATTCAACATCCCTCCACAATAAAAAAACTTTTAACAATAAGGTGTAAAAGGAATGTACCTTAACGTGATAAAAAGCCATGTATGACAAGCCTGCAGTGAGCATCATACTCAATGGTAAAAGCCGAAATCTTTTCCTCTAAGATCAGGAAAAGATAAGAATGCCCGCACTCACCACTTCTATTCTAAAAGCCTGAGCCAGAGCAATTAGGCAAGAAAAAGAAATAAAATCATCTAAGAAAAAAAGGAAATTTACCTCTATTCACAGATGACTGATCTTATACATGGAAAATCCCAAAGATACTAACAAAAAACTACTGTTAGAGCTAATAAATGAATTCAGCAAGTTTTCAGGATGCAAAATCAACACACGGAAGTCAGCTGCATTGAGAGAGAGAGAGAGAGTTTGTGTGTGTGTGTGTGTGTGTGTGTGTGTGCGTGTGTAAAATTTTATTTACAAAAGCAATAGACAAAGAATTTGGCCCACGGGCACTGTTTTTCCACTCCTAGTGGCGAAGTCTTTAAAAATACCTGTCTGTAAGCTTTTGTAAGAAATCCGGCTAGATGTTGCTCATGCTTTGATTGAAAGATATGCTTTGGTTCAAGGGATACTTTCCTCTTGCGTTACCAAGTACCAGGGGGTACGTGAGTCTCAAAGATGCCTTTTCAGCCATACCTACCATCACAGCAGATAATTTCTTCAATTTAATTTTTTTCTTTTTTAGCTGAGATATGATTGACATAAAATTGTATTTATTGGATGTACAACATGATTTGATATATGTATTACAAAATGACCACCATAATAAGTTTAGTTAACATCCATCACCACACATCATCATAAAACTTTTTCTTGTGATGAAAACTCTTGATATCTACTCTCTTAGAATTTTCAAATATACAATACAGTATAGTTAACTGTAGTCACCATGCTATACTTTATTATCCCAAGATTTATTCTATTTTATAGCTAAAAGTCTGTACCTGTTGACCACCTTCACCCATTTACCCACTCCCTAACCCCCACGGCTGGCACGCATCAATCTGTTCTCTGAATCTGTGAGTTCACATTTTGAGCTTTCTTGGGTTGGATTTTGTTTTGTTTTGTTTTTTGATTTGTTTGTCTTAAGATTCTACATATGAATAAGATCATGTGGTATTTGTCTTTATCTGATTTGTTTTGCTTAGCATAATCCCCTCAAGGTCCATTCATGTTGTTGCAGTGCTAACGTTTCCTTCTTTTTATGGCTGGATGATATTCCATTGTGATTATATAAAGCATATTTTTTATTCATCCATTTATTGGTGGACACTTAGGTTGTTTCCATGTCTTGGCCCTCATAATTCTACAATGATCATTGAGGTGAAGATATCTTTGAGTTAGTGTCTTCTTTTTCTTCAGATAAATACCCACAAGTAGAATTGCTGGATCATATGGTAGTTCTACTTTTAATTCGTTGAGGAATCACCATACTGTTTTTCATAGTGACTGCACCAATTTATATTCCCAGCAGCAGGGCTTCCTTTTCTCCACATCTTTGCCAACACTTGTTATCTCTTATTTTTTTCTATGATAGCTATTATACAGGTGTGAGGTACCATCTCACTGTGGTTTTGATTTGCATTTCCCTGATTATTAGTGATGTTGAGTACCTTTCCCTACATCTCTTGGCTGTCTCTGTGGCTTTTTTTGGGAAAATGTCTATTCATATACCCTACCCATTTTTTAATCAAATTGTTTGGTGTTTTTTGCTATTGAGTTCCATGAGTTATTTATCTATTATTTTACATTAACCCCTTACCAGAGACATGATTTGCAAATATTTTCTCCCATTGAGTAGATTGCCTTTTCCTTTTGTTAGTAGTTTCCTTTGCTGTGCAGAAGCTTTTTAGTTTGACATAATACCACTTATTTTTTTCTTTAGTTGACTTTGCTTTTGGTGTCAAACAAATCATCACCAAGACCAATCAAGGAGCCTTCTGTTTGTTTTCCCTAGAGTGATATCCAGGCATGCTAAAGTGTATGCATCTGCTCCCACACTGCAGTGTTGAGCCAGCTTTCTCGGGTTGCTTGTCAGCTGTCTGCAAAAGCTCACAGTCACCCAGTGGTGGGGGACACGCAGGAGCCAGCTATGGTTGAGGGGAGGTAGAAAATGGGGCGGGGGGTGGGGGTGCCTGCAGGCTGTTTGAGAGGTCCACAAGCAAGGCTGGCCTCCTGATGGAATCCATTAAGCAGCTAATAGGATTCACAGCCCTTTGTTGATTTCTGAATGCTGGTTCTCTGAGTCCCCACTTCTTGTCTCTGTTCCCAAACTCTCCCAACCACTTAGCCATGATGACCCCCTCAGTATTCAGGGTAAGGGAGAAAAAAATGGGCCTCTTGGATTGCTTTCCATACAGTTGGGGAAGTTGGGCTCTTACCCACTATATTCTCTTCCCTCTGTGAGGGAAACTGGGGCTGAGGAGGTCTTTCTTGGCCTCGGGCTGTGCCACTTTGGGAGGAGGGTGGTACCTGTCAAGTGAAACTTCCTTCTTACCCTCTTCAGTGTGTGTATTCTTGGATTCCTTTTTTCTTCCTCCAGTCAAGTGCTGGAACTTGACTGCTGAGTTCCCAGACTCCTACAAAGGTACTCTCATCCACAGAGGCTATCAAAATCTATGTTCTTTGCGGGAGATGACAACTAAAAACTCTAATTCCACCATCTTGCTGATGTCACTCTTCAGTGAAAGTTTGAGAAAACTTTAGAAATTTTATATGTAAATGTTTCTATCATTTATTCATTATCAACCCTAGCACCTATGTGAGTCATTGGAGATGCTATAGTGTAATGGTTCAAAGTGTGGTCTGTGGTGCTACAGAGTCAAGCTAAGTCTTCCATTTATTAGCAGTTTGACATTGGGCAGGGTTTTTAACCTGTCTGAGAATCAGAACAAAAATATGTATCTTCTTCATAGGGTTGATATGAGGGTTGGATGAAGTAACACATGTAGCATGACTGGCATAAGACAAGAGCTCAAAGTCATTGACTTTTTATCATCATCATCATCATCACAAAAATTAGTGAAATGTATGGTCATTTGGGTTGGGACTAAAATGTTTACCTTTTACTATGAAAAAAAATCATGGTATTAAGCAAAATAATAAGAAGCAAGGTTGTAAGAGGAATTTTATACCTCTATAATAAAAAAATGTTAAGACATCAGCAATATTAATTTTTGTAACAAACAATTAACAGAAACGGTTCATTCATACTAATTACAAGTTTGCTCTTCTGTAATGCTTAACTTTGGGAAAGCTGATTGCATCAAATTTTTGGTCCATATGTTTCCAGCTTCAGTTGTGTCTCTAAATATTCTACAATTCAGATTTTACCCTATCAGTTCAGTGCACTGAGTTCAAACAAATGAGTTTTCTGTGTGTAGAAGGAGCAGGGGAGTCAAGGGAAAGAAGGAGAGAAGAGAAAAGGCTTGTATACATTTACTTGTAACGGAAACGTTTACTAGACGGCAGGTTTGCTGAGAAGTCATCTTAGCTTGTGGGAGATGAGCAAGACCGTATCCATAAGCAACTTTGGAACAGCGGTCAGGACTGACAGATTACACCCTGTTGGCTGGGTCCTTTGTTCCCAGCAATATATTTCTCAAAACCACAGCCCAAGATGAGAGAATAAGTCATGACCATTGAGACTAAACGGATGGCCTGGTTATCAAACTCTGAAGTGTTGCTTTTGAATTTGATTTGGCCCAGTTTAACCTTGAAAAGAGAATTTTAAGGTTATAATACTGAAAAGCCACCAACAGGCTCCTCTGAGACAGTATCTCTTTCCTCACCTAAATTTCTGTATTTTAGTTAACCTATATGTCCACCACGGGAGGAGGGATAAGTTCTGGCAGAATTTTTTTAACTGTTCAAATATTGCAGATTGAATTGGAAAGGCTGTGTTACACAGAGGTTCCCAGACTATGAGATGGCACATCACCTGCTTTGGCTTTGCTGGCTTTAGGAGAAGGATATTTAAATACAGTGTCCAGTCCCCATTCCAGACGTTCTGAAATCACATTTATGGAGGGGAGGTTGGGGGAAGGACTCCATATACTAACAGCTCCCAGTTGTGTTTCTTGTGTGCAGTCATGTTGAGGAACAGCTGCCATAGGACTAAGAGCAAGCAAACCTTGCCTGGATGACCTACAAGGACCCTGTGGCCCATCTTCCACATATGATAACATGGATCTTAACCGAAAGGAAGAACTCTACTTGGGAAGTGGGGAAGGCAAAAGTAAAGGGACTTCAGGCATCTTCTTCATATCTCTGCCTATTCTGAATATTCCAGCTCAAACGTTATCTGTGTTTTTAAACGGGGTTCATTCAGTATTTATTGAGCACTTACTAGGTTCGCTAGTTGAACATCACAGGACAGCCAATCAGGCAAATGTTCACTGACTCTAACACCTGTTAGTGTTGTTAACAAGTGCAGTGGAAGTGAGAGATAAGAAACACTGACTCTTACAGGGGAGAGAAGAAAACTCACAAGCTATACCACAGAAGTTGCTCCCCTGCACAGAAAAGGGAGGGAGGGGTATTCAAAGGCATCGAGACTGTAAGACGTTACTGGTATTTTCAAGAATGATGAAAATCTCCTGGAGCCTCACTGTTCTCCAACAGAAAGTAGAAATGATGAGCTGCTTCAACTGAGAGGACCCAGGAGCAAAGACCTCCCTATGCCTAGGTCTCGGTTTTAAGTATCATCCTCCAATAAAGGGACCCAGGGATGCTCAGAGAAATGACTAACCCTAGAATTGGGGCAGGAAATATATAAGATGAGCCTGTCCAAGGAGCATAGGAGCCACTGAAAGAGCTCCCACTGGGCAAAGGCAGAAAATTTTGAGGAACAAAATTTAGTAGTATTGAATTAGAACCCAAAGTGCAAAATAAATACTCCTAAGTCCACACTGATAGAACTGATGGACTGAATAAAGTAGTGAGGACAAAGAATCAGATCTCCTACGCAGAATTCCAGATAGCATATGTAAATATTCTCAGGGAGGAGCAGCATCACCCCCACACCACTGCGTGCACTCTGTAGAGTGACGTCCCTCCAAGCAGTATGGCATGGAAAGGAAGGGAAAACAGTCACCTTAACAGGGGAGAGACCTGACAAACGCTGTCTCAGCATCCCTATTTTTGAAAATAAACTTTCAACTGTATAATAGATTTAGATTTACAGAAAAGTTTAAAGACAGTACAGGGAATTCCTGATACCCCACACTCACTTCCTCCTGTTATTTATATTTGCAAATGACATTATTTTGTTCTTTTTTAATGGCTGAGTAGTATTCCATTGTATATAAATACCATATCTTCTTAATACATTCATCTGTCCATAGACATTTTTAGGCTGTTTCCATGTCTTGGCTATTGCGAATAGTGCTGCAATGAACATATGTGTGCATGTATCTTTTTCAAGGAAATTTTGTCCAGATATATGTCCAGGAATGGGATTGCTGGATCATATAGTTGCTCTATATTTAGTTTTCTAAGGTACCTCCATACTGTTTTCCATACTGGTTGTACCAATTTACATTCCCACCAACAGTGTAGAATGGTAACAAGAAGGGATTTAATTATGATTTTGTTTCAATAAAATAATTCTTATTTTTTAAAAAAATTTTAAGTTTACTGTTTTAAAATATTTTAAATTATTCTTGGTGTGAGTGTGGGTAGAGACTGATTATGTAGTCTGGACCAGACAATGAAAAGACTCAGAATCTGTGTTAAGGAGTCGGGGTTTGATTCTGAAGATAATAAACTGTTAAAGTTTATTTTAGTAGAAAAGGAGTGTAATTAGATATGAACTTCAGGACTGGCAGTGGAAGGAGGCTAGAATCACAGAATCTTTGAAGTCTGGGCAGAGATGTTCAAAACCGGGCAGAGGCAGTGGGGGGAGGAACCAAGTGGCAGTGACATCCCTCTGCTATGCTGGTGAGGATGGTTGCCCCCTCAACCCCGCACCAGCCCAGACTTTCCTAGAATAGTTAATTCCATATCATTTTAGTATGTTCAGTAAAAGTGGTTCACTGTTGAATGAGCATATGTGAATTGCTTATGTCATCTTGGAGACCTTTTGTCAGTCTACATGTCTGATTGGGGTTAGCAGGGATTTTACCAGGGCAGCCTAGCCCAAGGTAGGGGTTCACCACTCAGCCTCGGTTTCCTTCCCTGTAACAGTGGCATCATTACAGTATCAGCCTCATAGGTTGTTGCCAAGAACTAAACAAGGTAACCAGTGTAAAGCCATGTAGCTCACTGCCTGGCACAGAGCGAGCCCATGGCAAATGGTAGCTATTACTAATGGTGGTAATGGAAGTCGTAGTGAGCTTCCTTGACCTTGCTCAGGTGAATGAATACATATAGTGAAATAAGTTCCTGCTGCTACTCATCCTGGAGCACTGCCTGTATTTGCCCTGGTGAGACCAACTAGATCATTGCGAGTAAGCATCGACAGTTGGGAGCATCTGCTGTCAGTGGCTTTCCTCTTGAGGATTGTTTGTAAAACCATTGTTTTGGTTCTCTGTCTACTTCATCTTAATATGTGGGAAGCACTCAACAAACATTAGTTCTTCTTCAGAGTATTATTTTGCCATGTCGTACTTCTTCTAAGCGTTGGTCCCACAGACTCATTCTTTCCAGTTTCAGGTGCACTGGAGAGCAATTGTCCTTCTATTTGAAATACTCTCCTAGGCCTCCAAAGTTAATTTTGGGGTGCACCAGAGACACTGCATTTTCTGTCAGACTATCCCAAACATACCCTCCAGATAGCATAAAAGTCTCTCCAGCTATTTCCTTTGATGTGATGACAGGCAAACTGACAGAAACTGACTTTTATGAGCATGAGTTGGGAAGGTTCTCTGTGCCCTGCTGTTTTCTGTGACTAAGCTTTCATTGGCAGCTTGAGGGCAGGACCCTGTCCCACCCATACACACATGGGGTTTGGCCTCTGGTGGGTCCTCATTAAAGCTGGCGATCATCACTGTCAGGAAAAACTTTGGGGAAGCACCACCTCTCTTCCTAAAAGCCCCTGGGCAGAGGGTCAGCAACACCAAAGCAAACTTCCCGACACACAGTTTTACCTGGGGTTAACTCTCCCTGTGAAACTCCAGTGCATTAGCCACCTCAGACAGTCCCATTTACTTTTTAGAGAAATGAGGCTATTTTCTTCCCCACCCCACCATTCCAGGAATCTATCTGTAGAGTTATTTTAAAGCAAGAAGTATCTAATAATGAGTAATTTCATTGGTCTATATTTAGCAGCTGGGAAGACTTTTTTTAGGTCATTGCAGAGAAGTTCTCCGAAACTGCAAGTTGGGAAGAGCTGACAGAATGTAGATGTCAGAGATTTTTTTTTCCTTCTAGAGCAGAGGGAATCACCAACAGGAACCAGGTCTCAGAGAGCTGACAGTAGGGACTCAGTTTCCTCAAGAACAAAATGGATGTTACAGTACTGACCCCCAGGACTTTGGTGAGGAATCAACAAGTTAGCAGATATAAAACACTTAGCTCAGTTCTTGGACACTGTTGGTCCATTTCCACCTGTCCACCTGCCAGTCACCTTCATTTCCTCCCCTTTGCTGGAGAGTCTCATGGCTACTTCTGTACTTTAGGCTCCTCCCTCTAATCTCCCAGTTTGCCCTGGTCCTTCCTAAAGCCCAAACTCTGAAGTGTCTCTCTCCATCTTTCTAGACTTCCTTCAGCCTCCACTGCATCCCATGGTTCTAGACTTGGCTCCTACTACCTCCCTGTCAGTCGCTCAGAGTTTCCCAGTCATGCTGTGTACCATCTACATGATAACCAATGCATTGATGGAATAGGTTGATTTATGTAAAGTCATTACACGAATGCCCGAAACATGGTAAACAGCATTGCAGTGATAGCTACTACATGACTATATTGTAATGATAGCTACTGTATTATTTTGAAATATTTTGACCACACGGAAAAGTTCAGCATAGAAAGTAACATGTATCCGTGCCCCAGCCACTCAACTCCGTCAAGTTGTAACTTTATGCCATGTTTTTTCTTATCTTTTTTAAGAAGTGGAACCTTCCAGGTGTTAGTGAGTTGCGGCCCCCTCTGTACACTTCCCACCTCCTCTTTCCATGCCTCCTTTCATAACCAAGGGCTGTGGTCCCAAGTTTTGTGTTAATCACGCCTTTCAGTTTTTATCTGGAATCTGGCATTGCTGTGGTTGTGATGTGGGCCGGCCCCTAGCTTGGGAGCTAACATATGCCGTGGACGTGGCCCCAAAAAGACAAGAAAAAAAAAAAAAAAAGAGTCCTGACACTAAGTTTCCTCTGCTTTATGCTCTGTTACCACTTCACCCCCTGAATGCTGATGCTGAGAAGGTGATTAATTCAGAATGATGCTGTTAATGAAGCCCTAAGAATCACTAACCTCAGACTGAGGAAACACAGAAGGACTAACTGTGGTCTAAGTTGTAATGAGACATTTCCCTTCTCTTTGATATTTTACTGTGACCAGCCATCCATTCATTCAGTGTATATGTATCATGTTCCTACTATGTGCCAGATGGAAAACAGGAATAGCACAAAGACATAGAAGTAAGAGAATAGTTTTGTAAGTATTTTGTAGGCAGTGATATAACATTAATTCAAATTGACTGCCTTTAGGAAAAAGTGCCTATTTCAATCCCTAGAGAAAAAAATTAAATGCCAATAAAGGAATTAAATGGAATATTTCAAAATATCTGATTAGGCTAACAGGAAGCAGGAAAGAACAAACAGAGGAATAAAGAAAAACAGACAAGGAGAAAACAAATAACAAGATAATAGACTTAAATCCAGCTTTACCATAATTACATTAAAAGTGAAAAGCCTGATCCTACTCCAGAAGACAAAGAGGAGGCCACATCAAGAAGGTAGGAGGGGCAATTATGCAATACAGGCAATCCCATAATCACCAGGTGGGCAGTCCAAAGGCTGGAAACTAACTATGTCACAGAGACTCACCTACAGGAGTGAGAGTTCTGAGCACCACCTCAGGTCCCCATTCCTGGGATCTGGTATTGGGAAGAGGAGCCCCTGGAATATTTGGCATTGAGGGCCAGTGGGCCTTCCATGCAGGAGCTACACAGGACTGGGGTAACAGAGACCCCATTCTTGAAAGGCCACATAGGCTTTCGTGTGCACTGGGTCCCAAGGCAAAGCAGAGACTCCATAGGAATCTTGGTCAGACCTGACTGCAGTTCTTAGAGGATCTCCTGGGAAAACAGGGGATAACTGTGGCTAGTTGTGGGGGAAGAACTTTGGAGGCAAAGGTCTCAGGAATAATCATCAGCATGAACTCCTCTAGAGGTGGCCATTTTGGAAAAATCTGGTCCTACCCATCAAGGTTGAGAAGCCCACAGCCATAACACAAACCATGTGGGAACACAGCCCCATCCATCAGCAAACAGGCTGCCTCAAGACCCCCCAGGGACACAGCAGCCTCTAATCATGCCCAGAGACAAAGCCCCACCTACCACAAATCAAGCTTCGGTAACTTTAAGAAAATTGAAATCCTATCAAGCATCTTTTCTGACCACAATGCTATGCAATTGGAAATCAACAACAAGAAAAAAACTACCAAAAACACCAAATACGTGGAGACTAAGGAACTTGTTACTAAAAAACCAATGGATCACTGAAGAAATCAAATAGGAAATTAAAAAAAATACCTAGAAGCAAATGACAACAAAGACACAACAACAAAACCTATGGGATGCAGCAAAAGCAGTCCTAAGTGAGAAGTTTATAGCAATACAAGCTTACCTCAGGAAACAAGAAAAAGCTCAAATAAACAACCTAACATTACACCTAAAGCAAGCAGAGAGAGAACAGATGAGGTCTAAAGTTAACAGAAGGAAAGAAATCATAATGATCAGAGCAGAAATCAATGAAATAGGAATGAAGAAAACCATAGAAAAGATCAATGAAATTAAAAGCTGGTTCTTTGAAAAGAGCCAAGAGCATTGGTGTAGGTTGCAGATGCGGCTCAGATCTGGCATTGCTGTGACTGTGGCATAGGCCAGCAACTGTAGCTCTAATTTGACCCCTAGCCTGGGAACTTCCATATGCCATGGGGGCAGCCCTAAAATAAAAAAAAAATTAAAAAATAAAAAAAAGGAAAATCTTCCAACAAACAGAAGTCTAGGACCAGATGGCTTCACAGGCAAATTCTATCAAACAATTCAAGAAGAGCTAACACCTGTCCTTCTTAAACTATTCCAAAAAATTGCAGCGGAAGGAAGACACCCAAACTCATCCTATGAGGCCACCATCACCCTGATACCAAAACCAGACAACAATACCATAAAAAAAGAAAACTACAAACCAATCTCACTGATGAACATAAATGCAAAAATTCTCAGCAAAAAACTAGCAAACCAAATCCAACAATAAATTAAAAGGATTGTACACCACGATCAAGTGGGATTTATCCCAGGGATGCAAGGATTTTTCAGGATCCACAAATCAATCACTGTGATATACCACATTAACAAACTGAAGAAAGAAAACCATATGATCCTCTCAATAGATGCAGAAAAAGCCTTTGACCAAAAATGGAATACCCATTTCTGATAAAAAACCATCCAGAAAGTGGGCACAGAGGGAATCTACCTCAACATAATAAAGGCCATATATGATAAAGCCAGAGCTAACATCATTCTCAATGGTGAAAGCTAAAAGAATTCCCACTAAGATCAGGAACAAGACAAGGGTGTCTGCTCTCATTACTGCTATTCAACATAGTTTTGGAAGTTCTAGCCACAGCAATCAGAGAAGAAAAAGACACAAAAGGGATCCAAATTGGAAAGGAAAAAGTAAAACTATCACTGTTGCAGATGACATGAAACGATACTTAGACAATCCTAAAGATGCTACCAGAGGAGTTCCCTTCGTGGCTCAGTGGTTAATGAATCCGACTAAGAGCCATGAGGTTGTGGGTTCGATCCCTGGCCTCACTCAGTGGGTTAAGGGTCCGACATTGATGTGAGCTGTGGTGAAGGTTGCAGATGCGGCCCGGATCCCGCGTTGCTGTGGCTGTGGCGAAGGCCGACAGCTACAGCTCCTGTTAGACCCCTAGCCTGGGAACCTCCCTATGCCGCGGGTGCAGCTCTACATAAAAGGCAAAAAAAGACAAAAAAAAAAAAAGATGCTACCAGAAAAGTTTCAGAGCTCATCAATGAATTTGGTAAAGTCACAGGCTACAAAATTAATACACAGAAATCAACTGCATTTCTATATACTAACAATGAAAGAGTAGAAAGAGAAATTAGGAAAACAATCCCATTTACCATCACAACGAAAGAATAAAATACCTAAGAATAAACCTACTTAAAGAGACAGAAGACCTGTACTCTGAAAACTGTAAGATGCTGGTGAAAGAAATCAAAGATGACAAAAACAGATGGAAAGACATACCATGCTCTTGGATTGGAAGAATCAATACTGTCATAATGACTATATTACCCAAAGCAATCTACAGATTCAATGCAATCCCTATCAAATTACCAAGGACAGTTTTCACAGAACTAGAACAAAATATCTTAAAGTTTGTTTGGAAGCACAAAAGATCCAAAATAGCCAAAGACATCCTGAGAAAGAAAAATGGAGCTGGAGGAATCAGGCTCCCTGACTTCAGACTATACTACAAAGCTACAGTCATCAAAACCATATGGTACCGGCACAAAAATGGAAATATAGATCAGTGGAATAGGATAAAAAGCCCAGAATTAAGCCCATGCACCTACAGTCAACTAATCTATGACAAGGTAGACAAAAATATACAATGGAGAAAAGACAGTCCCTTCGATAAATGGTGCTGGGAAAACTGGATAGCTACATGCAAAAGAATGAAATTAGAACACTTCCTAACACCATACACAAAAATAAACTCAAAATGGGTTAAAAACCTAAATATGAGACCAGATACTATAAAACTTTTAGAGGAAAATGTAGGCCCAACACTCTCTGATATAAACCACAGCAATATCTTCTCAGATCCACCTCCTAGAGTAATAACAATAAAAATAAATAAATGAGACCTAAATAAACTTAAAAGTTTTTTGCACAGCAAAGGAAACCCTAAACAAAACAAAGACAACTCACAGAATGGGAGAAAATACTTGCAAATGAAGTAACTGACAAGGGATTAATCTCCAAAATTTATAAACACCTCCTGCAGCTCAATACCAAAAAACAACACTATCAAAAAATGGGCAAAAGATCTAAATAGACAGTTCTCCAAAAAATACCTACAGAAAGCCAAAAAACACATGAAAAGACATTCAACATCACTAAATATTAGAGAAATGCAAAGCAAAATTACTGTGAGGTACCACCTTACACCAGCCAGAATGGCCGTCATCAAAAAGTCTACAAACAATAAATGCTGGAAAGGGAGTGTAGAAAAGGGAACCCTCTTACACTGTTGGTGGGAATGTAAATTGGTGCAACCACTATGGAAAACAATATGGAAATTCCTCAAAGAACTAAAAATAATATTACCATTTAATATGGCAACCCTACTCCTGGGCATCTATCCAGAGAAACCATGACTCAAAAAGACAGGTGTACTCCAGTGTTCATTGCAGCACTATATTCAGTAGCCAAGACATGGAAGCAGTAAATGTCCATTGACAGGGGAGTGAATAAAGAAGATGTAGTACATATACACAGCGGAATTTTACTCAGCCACAAAAAGGAAAGAAATAATGGCATTTGCAGCCCATGGATGGACCTAGAAATTACCATGCTAAGGGAAGTTAGACAGTGAGATACTAATGTCATATGCCATCACTTACATGTGGAATCTAAAAAAAGGATTCAGTGAACTTCTTTGCAGAACAGATACCGACTCACAGATTTTGCAAAACTTATGGTTTCCAAAGAGACAAGTTGGGGGTTTGGGCAATGGGCTGGGGATTTGGGATGGAGTTCTATAAAACTGGATTATGATGATTGTTATACAACTATAAATGTAATAAAATCCATTGTTTTTTAAAAAAGAAATAATAAGCAATTTTAAGAAGGTAAAAAGCCTAAACCTCCAATTAAGAGGCAGAGATTTTTACACTGGGAATAAAAGCAAAACCTATTTGTTGTCTATAAGATACACCTTTTTATATAGTTAGGTTAAATGCAAAAGGATGGGAAAAAATGTACCGTGCAGACTGTGAGCATAGGAAAGCTAATGTGGCAATATAACATCAAATAAAAATGACTCAATCAGGAGAAACATCAGAGATAAAGATAAACATAATGATAAAAGGATCATTTCATTAGGAAGACATAACAGTAATAAATGTGTATTCACTTGAAAATAGAGGTTTAAAGTATTTGAAGCAAAACTGACAGAACTACAGTGAAAATTAGACAAATTCAAAATTAGGGTTGGAGATCTAACCTCCCTCTTTCAGTAAATGTTCAAACAAGTAGACAATAATTAATACAGCAAGTGTTTCATATAGAATATCCAAATGATATTAATCATATTGACCTAAATGATATTTGTAGACCATGTGGAATCACTGCAGAAAACACATTTTTTCTAAGTGTATATAGAACATTCACCAGAATATACAATTTTCTCAACTATAAAATAAGTCTCCATAACTTTTAAAAGATTGAGATGAGTTTATTCTCTGACCACAGTGAAATTAAAGTTGAACTTAATAATAGTAAAACATCTTAAAACTCCCCTAAATAGTTTAGAACTAAATGGTACATTTTTAAATGATTCATGGGCCAAAGAAGAAATTGCAAAGAAAATTAGAAAATACTTCAAAATGAATGCTAAAGAAAATAAAGCATATCAAAATGTGTGGGGTATTGGTTAATCAGCATTTGGAAAGAAATTTGTGTATTTAAATGCTTATGTTAGAAAAGAAAAAGGGAAAAAATCAGTGATCTAGATTTATACCTTAAGAAATTAGAAAGAGAAGAGCAAATTAATACCAAAGCACATATGAAGAGATAAATAATAAATATGAACAAAACTCAATGAAATGAAATGAAAAACAAATAATAGAAAAATTTAACAAAACATTCTTTGAAAATATTAATGAAATTGATAAACATGTAGCAAGCTTGATTAATGAAGAAAGAATGAGAACAGAAATTACAAATATCAGGAATGAGAGAAGGCATGTTATTACAGCTCCTAAAGACATTAAAAGGTAATAAGAAAATATTAGAAACAGCAATATACCTATAAAACTTGACAACTTAGATTAATTGGACAAATTCCTTGAAAGACACTTGTTTTTCCTTAAAAGATATTCAAAGCAATCCTAGTAAAAGTCAAGTAGGCTTTTTGAGGAAAGTCATATGACAATTCCAAAATGTATGTAGAAATGCAAAAAATCTAGAATGGCTAAAACAATTTGGAACTAGAAGAACAAATTTGGAGGACTCACACTACCTGATTTCAAGACTAATTGTGAAGCTATAGGAATCATGACAGAATGGTACTGGTATGAGGATAAACAAATAGATCAGTGAATCTGAATACTGAGTCCAGAAATAGACCTACACATTTTTTCAATTGATTTTTAACAAAAAACTCAGGGTAATTTATTGGGGAAAATAAAATATTTTCAGTGATTTGTACTGGAAGAATTGAATTAGAAAGAAAGGTAGAAAGATAAGAAGGAAGGATGAAAGGAAGGAAGAGGGAGGGAGGAAGGGAGGGAGGAAAGAAGGAAGGAAGAAAAGTAGAAACTTTGAGACATCACATACCATATACATAAATTAATTCTAAATGAATCCTAGAACTAAACACAAAAGCTTAAACTGTAGACCTAAATAGGAATATGTCCAGGAAAAGAAACTTGGGATAATATCTTCACAAGCTTAAGAATATGAATATTTCTTAGAAGACACAAGAAAAACATTTAACATAAATGGTAAATTAGACTGCATAAAAATTTAAAACTTATGCTCATCAAGATGGGGTAAAATATTTGTAGTATATATATATATATATAACAAATGATTTGTATCAAGATATACAAAGAACTGTTGCAGATCAATAACAAAAAAAACAATAAAAATAAGCAAAAAGGCTTGAATACCTCATAAAAAAAGATGTATGAAGAGCCAATAGCACATGAAAAAATGTTTAATACTTTTAGTTAAAACTGTGAAATACCATTTCATATTCACTAGAGTCACCTAAACTCAAAAAAGCAATACCAGTTTCACTGATTTACATGCAGCTGTCCAGGTTTCCCAGTACCACTTCCTGAAAAGACTGTCTTTTCCCATTTTATATTCTTGCTTTCTGTCTTAAAGAGTAGTCAACTGTGTCTGTGTTTATTTCTGGGCTATTCTGTTCCTTTGGTCCGGGTGTCTGTTTTTGTACCAGCACCACAATGTCTTGGTTATGGTAGCTTCGCGGTTTTGTCTGAAGTCTGGGAGAGTTATGCATCCTGCTTGGCTTTTGTTTCTCAGGATCGCATTGGCAATTCTGGGTCTTTTGTGGTTCCACATAAATTTTGGATTGTTTGTTCCAGTTCTGTGAAAAATGTCATGGGTAATTTGATAGCGATCACATTAAATCTATAGATTGCTTTGAGTGTTATGGCCATTTTAATATTAATTCTTCCAATCCAAGAGCATGGGATATCTTTCCATTTCTTTGAATCCTATTTAATTTCCTTGATTAATGTTTTATAGTTCTCAGCATATAAGTATGTCACCTCCTTGGTCCGGTTTATTCCTAGGTATCTAATTTTGGCAGGTACAATTTTAGAAGGTATTTTTTGTATTCCTTTTCTAATATTTCATTGTTAGTATACAGAAATGCAACTAATTTCTAAATGATAATCTTGTATCTTGCTACTTTGCTGAATTCATTGATCAGTTCAAGTAGCTTTTGTGTGGAGTCCTTAGGGTTTTCCATATATAGTATCATGTCATCTGTATGTGGTGATACCTTTGCACCATGCACGAAAATAAATTCAAAATGCTTTAAAGACTTAAACATAAGTCAAGACACCATAAAACTCCTAGAAGAGAACATAAGCAAAACATTCTCTGACATCAGCCTTTCAAATGTTTCCTTAGGTCAGTCTCCCAAGGCAATAGAAATAAAAACAAAAATAAACCAGTGGCACCTAATGAAACATAAGATTTTGCACAGCAAAGGAAACCATTAAAAAAAAAAAAAGACAACCTACGGAATGAGAGAAAATGGTTACAAATGATGCAACTGACAAGGGCTTAATCTCCAAAATATACAAACAACTCATATAACTCAACAGCAAAAAAACAACCCAGCTGAAAAATGAGCAGAAGACCTAAGCAGACGTTTCTCCAAAGAAGACACATAGATGGCCAACAGGCACATGAAAAAATGCTCAACATCACTAATTATTTGAGAAATGCAAATCAAAACTATAATGAGGTACCACCTCACACCAGTCAGAATGGCTGTCATTAATACAACTGCAAATAACAAAGGCTGGAAGGGTGTGAAGAAAAGGGAACCCTCCACTGTTTGTGGGAACGTAAATTGGTACAACCAGTATGGAAAACAGCATGGAGGTACCTCAGAAAACTAAATATAGAACTACTATATGACCCAGAAATCCTACTCCTGGGAATATATCCAAACAAAACTTTGATTCAGAAAGATACATGCACCCCTTTGTTCACTGCAGCACTATTCATAATAGCCAAGACATGGAAACAACCTAAATGTCCACTGACAGATGAATGGATTAAGAAGATATGGTACACATACGCAATGGAATACCACTCAGAATGGATGGACGAGAGAGTCCTGCTGTACAGCACAGGGAACTAACTATGTCCAATTCCCGTGATGGAAGATGGTGAAAGATAATATGAGAAAGTATATATAGGTGCCTCCCACAGGCCAAACCTAACCTGAAAACTCGAGCTTCTGGGAGGCGGAGCCTCCAAAGCAGAAACAGAGCAGTGGGCTTGGAGCTGAAAGACATTTGATAATAATCAGCAAGTTTAGGGAATGAGCCCTGGGTCTTTCCAGCTCTGCCATCAGCCAGCTGTGACCTTGGACATGTCACTTCCCATCTCTGAGTCTCTTTTCCCTTTCTTCAAATGTGTAAACATCTTTTCGATGTTGCACATACTTCACTGTATGTCCTCTAAGAAGCCTTCTCCAACCTCCAGTCACTTAGGGCGATTCAGTGCCTCTCCTATTGCTCACACAAAGGCCTCTTTTAACAGCTTTATTAAAAATTACCTTTTTTAATTTTTAATTTTTTGTTTCTTTTTAGGGCCACACCCATGACCAATGGAAATTCCCAGGCTAGGGGTGGAATCAGAGCTACAGCTGCCAGCCTATGTCACAGCCACAGTAACAGCAACATGGGATCTGAGCCACGTCTGCAACCTACACCACAGCTCATGGCAAGGCCAGATCCCCAATCCAGTGAATGAGGCCAGGGACTGAACCTGCATCCTCATGGATACTAGTCCGAAACGCCACCATGGGAACTCCCAAAAATTACCTTCATAATTGAGAAGAAACAAACATACAATTAAAAGCACACAGATCTTAAATGTTTGGTTTGGTGAGTTTGGGAGTCTTAACAGTTTTATACACCCATGCAATCACCAGCCCAATAAAATTTCCATTTTAACAGTGGCTAAGTCTACACTTCACTGGCATTTAATCTCATTCACGACATGTGCGGCCACAACCACGATCTACCTCTTAGCATCACATTGCACTTTGCTTGCCTATTAAAAGTCTGAATCCAGAGTTCCCATCATGGCTCAGTGGTTAACAAATCCGACTAGGAGCCATGAGGTTGTGGGTTCGATCCCTGGCCTTGCTCAGTGGGTTAAGGATCTGGCATTGCCGTGAGCTGTGGTGTAGGTTGCAGACGCGGCTCGGATCCCGTGTTCCTGTGGCTGTGGTGTAGGCCAGCGGCTACAGCTCCAATTAGAACCCTAGCCTGGGAACCTCCATATGCCATGAGTGTGGCCCTAGAAAAGGCAAAAAGACAAAATAAAATAAAATAAAAGCCTGAATCCCCTAACAGAGATTTAAACCCTCAAGGGCTAGAATCATGTTTTACCCCAGTGGCACATTTAGTAAATACTGGTATTGCCTGGTTGAACTAATGAATGAATGAGTGAATGTCTAAAGTCTCACTGAATGTGTCTTTTTATGTAGTAACTGTAATAGAGTCATCTAACTGCTCTTTTATTCCTCCTCCTTTTCTCAAGTGTTTACTAAGTATCAACAGGGTGTCTGTGCTAAACTCTATAGCTATTAAAAGATGACTCGGACAAAATTCCTGCCCACAAGTCCACAGCCAGGTTAGGGATCCAGCAAGTAAATACTATGTAATAAAACAATTAATCTTAGTGAAAATGTGAATGGGGGTGTGGGGGGGTAGTTAAGGTTGCAGAAATGAGGTTATGCCTCATACTGCCTTGGAGCATCAAGGAGGGCTTCATAGAGGCCAAAAAGCAGGGTTAGTGGGTTGAATGATAAGACGTGGGGGTGCAGAGAGTCTAGGGGATTTCTTTAGGGCCAGAGTCAGGGTCCTTTTTTCTCCCGGAGTCCCACTTTGTGCCTCAATGCCTGAGACTATTTTTAGCAGAGAAGTGAGATCATGACACTTTAAATTTTTTAAGCTGATGGGGTTTGCTTACTCCTTGCCACCCCACTTCCTCTTCATTAGGGTTCTTCCTTATTTCTCAGTGCTTCCCTATTTCTCAGTGTTTCCCTTGGATTAGTGTCTCCCCTTTGTGCATATGCTTTCTTTAAATGAGTGGCTTCTGTTATTTGTGGTGTCTCATAAAAGGTCTTTGTTTAAGACCTTGGGATTTTCCCAAGGAAAGCAATCTAAATCTCCAAAAAAGCAGTGTAAGTATATATATATACATGTCCAAAAAAGTACCTGATGAGTGAATCTGTACCTCCTAGCTGCTATGCGTGCTTACATTCACACGCACACACAGACACACACACACGCCCACGCACACACACACACACACATGTTCTGCCATGCACCACTGCCCTCCCCGCCGCCTCCTGCATCCTACTTTCCGGTTGTATGTAGCTTAAGAACTCAAAACACTAAGAAGAAGTTGTCTGTGGTCAAAATCTTGCTCCCAGACTTTAAATAACTTAGGGACCAAGACTCTCTGGCTGTTTGGATGGATAGATAGATGGACAGACAGATGGATGATGGAGACAATCAAGCTTCTGCAACCGTGCTAAGGCCAGCCTTAATAACATCCCTTAGTCGCAGTTCCCTTCGTGGCTCAGCAGAAAGGAATCTGACTAGGAACCGTGAGGTTGCGGGTTCGATCCCTGGCCTTGCTCAGTGGGTTAAGGATCCAGTGTTGCTGTGAGCTGTGGTGTAGGCCGCAGACGCGGCTCGGATCCCGCGTTGCCGTGGCTGTGGCGTAGGCTGGCGGCTACAGCTCCGATTAGACCCCTAGCCTGGGAACCTCCACATGCCATGGGTGCAGCCCTAAAAACTACAAAAAACAAAAAAATAAATAAATAACATCCCTTAGTAGGCAACTCAGAATGAGGGTTGGCAAGTATGACAGCAATAATCACGCTGATAATGGTATACTGGAAGTGCTCCGACGGAAGAATTAAAACTTGAGTGGCCGGGGTTCCCGATTGTTTACTTGTTCACCATATGGATGAATCTGGAGGGAAGCAGAGATAGAGCAAAAGATCCCAAGAAGGCGTTCCAGATCACCCACAAAGAGGTCTCAAAACATGTCCAGAAGATTGGATTAAGATGGCGGAATAGAAGGACTGGAGCTCAACTTCTCTCCCGAAAAACAGCAAAAATACAGCCAAATGCCGAGCAACCTTCAACCAAATGGACTGTAAACTTCCAAAAAAGATACTCTGCTCCAGAAGACACAGCGGAGACCACATCAAGAGGTAGGAGGGGCG
>PVHT021183659.1:1444879-1463996 GCA_004024745.2 Catagonus wagneri | reverse complement strand
ACACCATCATAGTGGGGGACTTTAACACCCCACTTACAGCAATGGACAGGTCATCCAGGCAGAAAATCAATAAGGAAACACAGGCCCTGAATGAAGCATTAGATCAGATGGACTTAATAGATATTTATAGGACATTCCATCCAAAAGCAACAGAATACACATTCTTCTCAAGTGTGCATGGAACATTCTCTAAGATTGACCACATCCTGGGTTACAAATCAAGCCTCAGTAACTTTAAGAAAATTGAAATCATTTCAAGCATCTTCTCTGACCATAATGCTATACGACTGGAAATCAACAACAAGAAAAAAAAAATGGCCAAAACTTGAGTGGCCGGGGAGTTCCCTTTGTGGCTCAGCGGTTAATGAACTCGTTAGGATCCATGAGGATGCAGGTTTGATCACTCAGTGGGTTAAGGATCCGGTGCTGCTGTGGTATAGGTTGTAGTCGTGGATAGGATCCCACGATGCTGTGGTTGGCCAGCGGCTACAGCTGCAATTTGACCCCTAGCCTGGAAACCTCCATGTGCCCTTTGAGGGAAAAAAAAAAAAAAATGAGTGGCCAGGAGTTCCCATTGTGGCTCAGTGGGAAGAACCCAACTAGCATCCATGAGGATGTGGGTTTGATCCCTGGCCTCGTGCGATGTAGGTCCAAGACAGTGCTTGGATCTGGCATTGCTGTGGCGTAGGCTGGCAGCTGCAGCTCCGATTGGACTGCTAGCCTGGGAATTTCCATATGCAGCAGTGTAGCCCTAAAAAGAAGGAAAAACAAAAAATGCCCTGCCAGACTCTGGCAATGAGATTCCCAAGAGCTGGGCAGGGTTAAGACTTCATGCTCTCCGTTCAGTCGTTGGGTTGAACATCTACCACGCAGTCTTCTTAGGCGTCACCCTTTGTTCAGCCCTTACTGGGCGCCCTGCTGTGAATACAAAAGAAGTATCAAATGGCATCCTTCATGTTTTCGGCTAATCCATAGCCTAATTAAGTGACTGGGTGAAAGATAATGAACCCTAAACGCTGGGAAGTATCCATAAGCGCTTTTCAGTAAGGTCCTTTTATTTTCTACTTGAGATAATATTAAGTAATAATAAGATACTACCCACACTGTTTCTCAGGTTCTAACTACAGAGCCCCTTACTTGAGCTGTCTTTGAAATGCAAACAAGACCATGCCCTCTTTCAGGAAGCACAGGCAGAGAGGCCCATCCGCAGAGGATCTCAGTGGAGCTGGAGGGGAGAGGACAAGCCTCTCTTTTAACCCAAAACGATTTATCTAGAAAAACCTATAAAGATGTCAAAGAGTTCTCAGATTTTCCTTCCCCCTTCTCAGTGTCACAAGAGAAATTACACATGACATTGGAAGAGCCCAAGCGTCCCATTACCGTGCAGCCCAAAATTCCCTCTTTGCCCGTATGAAAGAGGGATTGTCACGGGACAACAGCCAGGAAGACTCCCACAACACACACAGCAAGGTTGTCAGAAGACCCTGGCTTCTGCCCAAGGGAAATTTGACTCTAGTTGCAGAAATGGGAATAACTTGAAAGTCCTACAAGCCAAGGATGAAAAGATGGACCCACTTAATCAGCTTCTCTTTTGAAATGAAGGCGGAAGTGTTAGACAGAGACGCTCTAAGCAGAGGTGCAGGGGCTGAACGGGCAGGTGAGTTCACCTTGGAGCCAGAAGTCTAAGCAAGCAGAAGCGGTGAGGCAGCTCCTTGTGCTTGGAACACATTTCCCCCAGACCACTCATTAATCCTACGGATTCAGTTGAAACATCATGTCCCCAAAGAAACCTCCCCACTCAATCCTCTCCTCACCTCCGTCACCCCGCTTCTAGCCCTGGATGTGGAAACTTGTTCAGGGTCCCCCGTGTGTGCCCTCATCAAATCCTGTTATTTACGCCATCACGTTTACCGCATTTGTAGTAAAATATTTATGAGATTATCAGTTGCCGCTCTCGCTCCCTGGCTGGGCTCCAGGTCCATGGAGGCAGCAGTCACGTCCATTGTTTTCTTACTGGCCTTGCTTTCAGTGTTCACACAGTGCCTCGCTGGCATCAAAAAATAAATAAATGTTTCTTGAAATGTTTAATGAGAAGGAACCTTTACTCTGCGAGGACACAGCCCTGAGAAGCCCAAAACGCAGAGCTTGGCATCAGAATTGAGGTTGCTGCACCAGTTAACATTCCATGAGCTGTAGGAGGGTTCCCTTTTCTCCACTTCCTTGCCAACACTTGCTATTTGTGGTCTTTTTGGTGATAGCCATTCTGACAGGTGCGAGGTGATATCTCATTGTGGTTTTGATTTGCATTTCCGTGACAATTAGCGAAGTTGACAAACTAGTGGTTAGCAGTGGAGAGGGGTGAGGGAGGGGGAAGGTAGGCAAATGGCATTAAAAGATACAAACTTATGACAGGGTCACTTTGCTGTACAGCAGAAATTGACAAAATATTTTATGTCAACTATAATAGAAAAATTAAAATCTTAAAAAAAAAATACAAACTACTATGGATAAAATAGAGAAGCAACAAGGATATATTATAAGGCACAGGGAATGTGGCCATTATCTTATAATAACTTTAAAGGGACTAAAATCTAGAAAATTATTGAATCACTATGTTGTACACCTGAAAGTAATAGAATGTAAGTCAACCGAATTTCTATTAAAAAAAAAGATGACGAAAGCACGTTGGTGTTTCCGTGCCTGAAGAAATACCACATCGTCTGATTTGGAGCCTGGGGCCCACTTCCATCCAAAGCCCTGAGCAACCGCAGCTCTGCTGTCCCAGTTCCTGTCACAGGACACCTAATGGTGAATTCTTGGTTACCCACATACGTCCCCGAAACAAAGAGCAGGGGAAATGAAGCAAAGACTATGTGCCTCATGAGCAGAACTGTTCCTAAATGGTGCTGCTCAAAGCCTCAGAAAGGAGTCAGTGAATTAAAGGTTTATATTAACCTCATTTCATATTGCTTTTCATTCACAGGAAATTGTTTTCATTTTCCATGCCCATCTGTTTGGTGTTGACTTCACTGGCTGTTTTAAAAAGTAGCTGCATCATGCTGCTTTGTTCTGGGTTATTTAGATAGAAAAAGGACCCCGACTGGTATTTTATTAGTTGCTATACCATAGTTTGTTTTCAAAATATTGGATTTTTATTTAAAATTTAGGATACTATACACATCTTCTTTATTTGGGAGTGAGAGAAATATTTTTTAAGAACATCATGTTCAGGAGTTCCCTTGTGGCTCAGCGGGGTTAAGGATCCGGCATTGTCACTGCTATGGATCTGGTTGCTGCTGTGGCATGGGTTTGATCCCTGGCCCAGGGGAACTTCCACATACCATGGGTGCAGCCAAAAAAAAAGAAAAAAAGAAGGTAAAAAAAAAGAACATCATGTTCAAATACATAAATAAGTAAAACACTTCCCTTCTCTTCAATTATCCTATACTTTGTCTTATATATAATCATTTTAGATAGCCTGGCTGTTGAACTGCCTGGTTTTTCTCTACTTTTTGAGAGAATAAGGATTTTTTTATGGAATAGGTAGAATATTGCTTTGAAGCAATTTGGACCTGACAACTTGCTGTTAGGGGCTGTTTTGGGCATTGCAGGATTTTAACCTCTACCCTCTAGATTCCAGAAGCATAAACCCAGCTATAATTATCACAATCAAAAAATATCTGCTATTATTGCCAAATGTCCCCAGTGGGCAAAATCATCACCCTTGAGAGCCACTGGTTTAGAGGGTGTTAGAGGCTAGAGGACTGAGTCTGTTTCCTCATCCTTCAAGAAAGACAGACCTAGATAATCAAGAGCATCGTTGGCCTTTTGGGTCATGTATTTTTCCAGTCACCAATTTGGTCTCCTTACTTTGGACCAGATGCAAAAATCCTTCAAGGAGTCCCATCCCTTGGTGAAAACATAGAACAGAAGCTGTCTTTCCAAAATGCCCGGGGCTTCCCTCCCCAGACAGTGGAAAGGACACTGTACGGTGATCTGGTCGGACCAGCCGTCTGCCGCTCGTCCCTCGTGTGATCCTGGGGGTCGCACGCTTCTCATCTCTACGAAGCGCGGGTCCTGGGCCCCTCTCAGTGAATGGTTGGAAGAATCAAATCAAAAGTGCCCACTTTTGATTTTAGCAAGTGACAGCATCAGATCAAGTAATACCTGTCAATGATTTGCCCTTTCCTGAAAAAACCACTTTGTCCTGAAGGAAAGAGTCGAAACAGAGCAGAGTGTGGTTACCGTCCGGTCTTTGAAATCCGACCAGCCAGGAATGAAAGCAACACCCACCATTTAGCAGCTGTGTAGTCAGTATACCACCTAGGACGTGTCACCCTCTGAGCCTCTCTTTCCTCATCAATAAAATGATCACGGTATCTACTATATAGGGGGATTGAGAGAACTGTACTGTAGAATAGATGAAGGCACTTTTTACAAGTGTCCAGCGTAGGGGAGGCACCCATAAGTCATGTTTACCGTTGATGTTATCATTTTTATGAATGTAGAAAATGGAGTTCCCCCTGTGGCTCAGCGGGCTACAAACCCGACTAGCATCCATAAGGATGCACGTTTAATCCCTGGCCTCGCTCAGTGGGTTAAGGATCTGGTGTTGCTGCAAGCTGCAGCATAGGGCACAGATGCGGCTCAGATCTGGCATGGCTGTGGCTGTGGTCTAGGCTGGCACCTGCAGCTCCGATTTGACCCCTCAGCCTACAAACTTTCATATGCCACAGGTGCAGCCCTAAAGAAAAATAAATGCAGAAGATAGCATGTGCCATCTGGCTCATGGGAGTGATACTTGGAGCAGAGTTTCCTTTAGGATCCCTAAACCAGAGATCTAATAGGAACTGCCACTTAAATTGCTTTGCTAAAGTCCAACAGCACTGAAGGGCATGTTGGAAAGGTTCATCCTTTGCCAGGCTTTGAACTGTGTTTTATTCACATCTATATTCAAAGCATCTGGCAAGGGGATGGCCCAAGTAGGTAACATTCAATCCTACAGGTCAAACTTGTGAGCATCTACTGAGTGCCCAAAACAGCTCTAGGGTCTGGAAGTAGGAGCCAAGATGAGCAAAAACAGAGGCCCTTGTGGAAATCACAGCCCTATTGCCGAGATGGCAACTCGGAGACTCACAGGGAATAGGCTGATGTCAGAAAAGCCACACAATCTTTTCAGTCTCTTTAATTTTCCCCTTCGTGAGAGACACATGGTTAGAGAGAAATCATTCTCAACTTTGGGAAAACAAGCGTTACAAGAATAATAGCAGGAGCTCCCGCTGTGGTGCCACAGGATGGGCTGAGTCTCTGGAGCACTGGAAGGCACGTTCAGTCCCCAGCCCAGCACAGTGGGCAACGCAGGTCGCAACTGTGGTTCAGCTGGCCCGGGAACTTCGCAGGCCACAGGCCAGCGCCCTCCCCCACAAAAAACAAATTCATCGCAAACGGCAGGTGTCGTGGTCTCTGTTTTAGAGAGACCATAGGGAGTGGAAAGAAGTATGGTTCGTAGAGAGAAGATTGTCATAATAGGGACAGTAAAAGTGGCACAATCTTCGAATAGTTTTAAGATTTCTGGCTCAGATCAGCTTGAAGAGAACTGATATTTAACAGTAGGTACTTGTAGTGGACAGAGGGTGGCGGGAAGTTGCGAGGGCCGTGAGTTAGGTACAGCGTGACCCCCAGACTGGGCTGCAGGAGCCAGACTCCCTGGCAGTGTAGGTGATGCCACACCGCCAGGAGGAAGGTAACGACTGGCCTTCTCTTTATAAAGGTATTTTTTCAGAATTTACCCAAATGATAGAGATGAGGAAGGGAAAAAAAAAAAAACTTTCATTCAATCACCTTGAGAAGGCTGTCAGAAAATTCCTCTCTAGATGATTTTAAGCATCGTGTCCCCATAGGAAGAGTCCAGTAAGATTCAGCATCCCTGTGCTGATTAAATCCCGAAGTTTTTAGAACAGTTAGTTGTCCGGCGGACCAGTTAAATGGCCGGGGAGGGCCTTAACCTCCCGGATGCCTATGACTGGAGCCTTGCCCGGGCCCTGTGGTCCCGGGGGGTGCTTCAAGAGCTGTAGGATCAGGCTGCTCCCAACTTTTTTTCTTTTTCCTTTTTTCAAATTTTGCTCTTTAGGCTGAAGAGTCACAGAACTCTGGAAGAGGAGCAGAATGAAGGTGGGATTATAAGGAAAGGCCAAGGGACCTAAAGGACATTGAGAGAATTCAAGAGAGCTTGGGGTCGTTGTAGTTCTAAAATAAATGCAAAGCGAAGTTCCAAACTGTACCTTATTTACTTCTCCATAGGACAACGGCTGGGACATTTTTCATTATGAGGTCTGTGGCATTTTAACATGTAAGAAAATGTACAGTTTGGGGGTCTTCAGTCCTACAGGTTTCAGAGTTGTCTGGTTTTTTTCTTGGCATACTTCTAGAAGCGGGTATAAATTGAATGCTATTTTAATAACCTTTATGGTACAGTATTAGACACTAGATGCAATTCATTATTTCCAACCCCATATTTATTTCCCACCACTTACCACTGCTTTTACATTAGACTTCTACCCTGTAGGGAGAAAAATGGGTCTAAAATATAAAAGCCGGCCCTTTCTTTTTGCAGACATCCTGTAATTAGTTCAAGTTTTCATCTCTTCACAGCAAGATCCTGCTGCACAAGTTTTCTTTTCTCAACATGTTTTTGCCAGATGTTTCCACCAAAAAAAAAAAAGTGGTGAAAGGCCAAGTTTTTGTGTGCATTGGTGCATACGACTTCATCCTTAATGACGGCCTCAACACGCCCCTCCTCCTTAATTAAATGAATTAGTTCTCCCCCCAGTTCCTGTGTGAAGAGCATGTGTGGTCTCTGTCTTCACAACCTCTCAGCATTTCAGCCATGTGTGACTGTCCCCTGAGCCCTCAGAACGAGTCAGAATTTTGGTTTCACTCACATTCATCCTATGTTTTTTGGCACAACAAACCCAAAATGAACACTTTAGCCTTTTGACCAAAGAAAACACCGTCACTGGAAATTAACACATGAAATTGCTGCTTTCTTTTTGGTTATAGTTTTGTCTGATTAAGGGATGGTGTTTCATGCAGTGTTGCAATATTTTTTTTTTTTTTTGTCTTTTTGCCTTTATGTAGAGCCGCACCCGCGGCATATGGAGGTTCCCAGGCTAGGGGTCTAACAGGAGCTGTAGCTGCTGGCCTTCGCCACAGCCACAGCAACGCGGGATCCGAGCCGCGTCTGCGACCTTCACCACAGCTCACGGCAGCGCCAGATCCTTAACCCACTGAGCAAGGCCAGGGATCGAACCCGCAACCTCATGATTCTTAGTCGGATCCGTTAACCACTGAGCCACGAAGGGAACTCCCAGTGTTGCAATATTATGGTCAGTTGGAATCCTTATTAGCAGTCAGGTTCTGTCTACTTTGTTTCACATAGCAGGGTTTTCAGCTTTGCTAAAGAATATGTCTCTATATTCTAAAATACACCCCCCTCTGAAAAAGGAGTTCCCGTTGTAGCTCAGCAGGTTAAGAACCCAGCTAGTATCCATGAGGATGTGAGCTTAATCTCTGACCTTGCTCAGTGGGTTAAGAATCTGGTGTTGCCACAAGCTGCAGCATGGGTCACGGGTGCTGCTCAGATCTGATGTTGCCGTGGCTGTGGTGTGGGCTGGCAGCGGCAGCTCTGATTTGACCCCCTAGCCCAGGAACTTCCGCATGCCACAGGTGCAGCCCTAAAAAGACAAATAAAACATTTTCCACCCGTATGACCTGTCTCTGCCATCCACACCAGATTTTGTAAGCATCACTAGTGGAGGTGACCTTAAGAAATCTGATTCAGTCCCCTTATTTGGTAGCTGGCAAAACACAGGGAGTTGTCCCAATTGTACATCTGATCCATAATGATATCTTGACCCTCATTCTCTATTCCACATCTGCTATAACAGATGGCACTGAATTTTCATATGGAAACCCAGAACAGAACAACAACAAATTCCTGTCACCCTTTATCGGGGACATAGGCTTAGTATCCTTGATGGGGCTGCCCATATTTACCTCCCAACAGTGGTAAGTCAGTATTTCGCTCCAACTGCCTCGTGGGTTGGGCTGATGGAGCCACACTCTCGTTTAATAAACTTGGAATATACTGTGATTATTAGTTCCCACAAGGATGGGTTGCATACACAGAGGAGATGGAGTTCTCTTGTGGTGCAGCAGATTAAGGATCTGGCATTGTCACTGCAGATGCTCAGGTTATTGCTATGGTGAGGGTTCGATCCCTGGCCTGGGAACTTCCACATGCTTTGGGCATGGCCAAGAAAAAAAAAAGAGAGAGACAGAAGGAGAAAAGGCTTTAGAGTTAGATATGAGTCCAGATCTCAACTTTACCTTTTATGGAAATGATCTTGGGCAAGTTATTCAATTTCTCTATGCCTCAGTTTTATCATTTAAGAAATCGGATTAGTAATAAGAACTTCTTCAGTGAGATGCTGTGACGGATGAATAAATGCATTGATGAGCATAAAGAGCAGATAGTGCGATATCTGACACCTAGCAAGCACCTGACATTTAGCTTTTGCTATTTGGTTTAAATCACAGAGGTGGGTGGCTGCCTGGATACAGAGGTGGGGAGAAAGGGAGCAGAAGAGAGTGTCACAGAGGAGCTTGCAGTTTCAAGTCCAAGTTCCTAGACATTCCTAGTCCTCACCAAATCCTCTTACCTCTCCTCCCAGACATGAGAGACACGGCACTTCCTCCTAGCCCCCTAACAGTTAAGTGGGGCCAAGGCCAGGACTAGGGTGAGACCAGGAAGTTGCCTAAGATGAAAAGTGTATGAAACCACTCGCTTTCAGGGTCCCACAAGGGCCAGTCCTGTGCTTGCACAACCCAAAGAGCTCGTGCCTCCTTAGATGTCACACTAAGGGCTTCGCTGCTCTCGGCTTTGTCCCAACCCCGAGTAAAGCCATGTGACAAGGTCTGGCCAGTGAGCTGTACCTGGAGGTGACCCTTAAGAAGCGCACTGGATGATCCTCTGTGTCATTTTCCTGTGCCTCGGCAGCCAAGGAGGTTGCCGGTTCTAGACAGTGCAACTCAGTGGCTCCGTGTCAGTAAGGTCTCTCCCAGCCTATGTGGACAGGGAGTATGATCAAGAAATGAAATTGAGAGTTCCCGCTGTGGCTCAGAGGGTTAAGAATCCAACATAGTGTCTATGGGGATGCGGGTTTGATGATCCTCTGTCCTCGCTCATCGGGTTAAAGATGCGGCGTAGGTCGTGGATGTGGCTTGGATCTGGCATTGCTGCAGCACAGGCTGGAAGCTGCAACTCCAATTCAGCCCCTAGACTGGGAACTTCCATGTGCTGCCGGTGTGGCCGTGGAAGGAAGGGAGGAAGGAAAGAAGGAAGGAAGGAGGAAGGAAGGGAGGAAGGGAGGAAGAAGGAAGGAAGGAAACTGTGTTGAGCCACTGAGATCTGAAGTTTTGTTTTGGGGGGGGGGAGTTGCTGCTGTTTTTCTTGCTGCTGCAACAAACTTAGCCTATTTTTATTCTCATTAGTAGTGTTATTCCAATCAAAATAAATCCCTTCCTTTTTGTCTCTCTCTGCCTGTGTCATGAACCCAGGCAGAGTGAGGTTTAAATGCTGGCCTTGACCCTTTTCTAGTCATATTTTCCCTGAACGTCACTCAGTTAATAAAATGGCACTAATAATCCATGGCTCACAGGGTTAATAGCTGTGGGATTTTTTGGGGAGTCTGCATCCTAGCTGGCTGTAAATGGGAGTACTATTCCTGGAAAGCTTCTCAGGGACAGGGAATAACTCTATACCCCGAAGTCTTCAGTGTCTTGGCATGTACAAATGTTTAATAGGTGTTTGCTGATTAAGTAAAAGACTGCTTTACAAGTTATAGCAAATTTTGTACAGAGTAAAAGCTATGAGCCGTCAGTGGACCAAGAAAGTGGCCCAAATTTTCTCCTGTGTCTCCCCGTGACTCTCTTATTCTTTCAATTCCTGGATCAGCTGGATTGTCAAGGTCACTGCCCATCTTCTTTGGAATATTATTAGATATTAACCCATATGGTGTCAAAATTATAGATAGACCTGGATGTGTTTGCTTCCGCCACTGTTCTGACTACTGTCGCTCTTTTTCCTCATCTGCGTCCCCCATTCTACTGTAATTTCAAATTTGTGAAAGATTTTACAGCTTGGCTGTTCGACAGAATGAGATCTCACTCTGTATTATACTGACTCAGTGGGATTTCAAGCGACTGGATTCAAACCTTGAAGAAGTTGCGAATTTCTTTTCTTAGCCTTTAGGTGAGATTCTATCTCTTCTTTCTAAATTAAGTAGACACCCCCTGGAGTTCCCCTGGTAGTTCTGATCAGGTCTCTGACTTTCTCAGCCTTCCGTCATTATCCCCGTCATCGCCATCGCCATCCCCGTCTCAGCAGTTTGGTCCTCTGTTACTCTGCCTCTGCTCTAAGAGCTTTGCATGCCATGTGTCAATTAAGCCCCACCACAGCCTTGTGAACCGTGCTAGCTTTCATCCTCTTCTACCAATAAGAAAACTGAGGCTCAAGAGAACCAGTAACTTATATCAGATGTAGGGAACTAAATATCAGCGCTATGGTTAAACTCAGGTTCCATTTGACTCCAAATCCTGTGATCTTACCTCGCTGTTGCTCCGACGTAGCAAGAAACAGACAAGAAGATCTCAAAGCAGGCCCAATTTCTGCCTGTTTCATGAAGTTTGAAAACACATATTTGATATCATACTAGGTGAAGTTAAGTCAGACAGTGAGACACAAACATCATATGCTCTCATGTATATGTGGAATCTTAAAACAAGGATACAAATGAACTCATTTGCAGAACAGAAACAGACTCACTGACTTTGAAAACTTATTGCCAAAGGGGACAGTTTGGGGGGGAGGTATGGACCGGGGGGGGGGGGTTTGGGCTGGAAATGTTCTAAAATTAGGTTGTGTTGGTGACTCGACACCTATAAATATAATAAAATTAGTTGTATTTAAAAAACATATCTGAAAAATGGCAATGATGGCTGATATTCTGAGTATTTCACTAGGGATGCGAAGTGGAGAATAATTGGTGACCCAATCTGAAGAATCGAGTTTAAATAAAACATTACTTCAAAAATCCCCCCCCCATTTCTTTATAACCTAGATTTTTTTTTAATGGCCTTACCCGCAGCATATAGAAATTCCTGGGCCAGGGATACAAGCTACAGCTGCAACCTGCACCACAGCTACAGCAACACCAGCTCTTTAACTCCCTTTGCTGGGCCAGGGTTCAAACCTGTGCCGCCACAAAAACACCACCAGATCCTTAACCCACTGTGCCACAGCAGGAACTCCCATAACCTACTTTTTTTGTTTGTTTGTTTTTAGGGCCACACCTGCAGCATATGGAAGTTCCCAGGCCAGAGATGTAATTGGAGCTACATCTGCTGGCCTATACCACAGCCACAGCAACTCAGGATCGGAGCTGCATCTGTCACCTACACCACAGCTCACGGCAATGCTGGATCCTTAACCCACTTAGCGGGGGCAGGGATCGAACTCGCATCCTCATGGATGCTAGTTGGGTTCGTTACCATTGAGCCACGACGGGAACTCCTGTAACCTACATTTTTAAAAGAACAGAAGGAGGAGGCAATTTGGCAACACTGTTTATTGGGAGAAAGCATTTTTTGTAAAGTCATATTTAAAGATGTGCGTGATTGGGGTTCCCGTCATGGTTCATCAGTAATGAACCCAACTAGTATCCATGAGGTTCGACCCCTGGCCTCATTCAGTGGGTTAAGGATCCGGCATCGCCATGAGCTGTGGTGTAGTTCACCAATGAAGCTTGGATTCAGAGTTGCTGTGGCTGTGGTGTAGGTCGGCAGATGCAGCTCTTATTCAACCCCTGGCCTGGGAACTTCCATACGCCACTGGTGCAGCCTTAAAAAGCAAATGTAGGAGTTCCCGTCGTGGCTCAGTGGTTAACGAATCCGACTAGGAACCATGAGGTTGCGGGTTTGATCCCTGGCCTTGCTCATTGGGTTAAGGATCCCGCGTTGCTGTGACTGTGGTGTAGGCCGGCGTCTATAGCTCCTGTTAGACCCCTAGCCTGGGAAGCTCCATATGCTGTGGATGTGGCCCTAGATAAAGCAAAAAGATTTAAAAATAAAAGCAAAAAGTAAATAAATAAAATAAAAATTTGCATGATGAGATGAAAAATTGGGAAAATGTACAGTAATATTCTTTGGACTAATTTAAAGCATTACACTTTGTTAAAAATAATAAATTTTCTTCCAAAAAAGACCTTTCAAGCTAAATCTCTTTACCTCTTGAGGTTGAGCGTCTTATGTTTGTTGGCCATTTTTATCTCCTTCTGCATGAATTGTCTATTTATAAAACTTGCCATTTTCTATTGAACTATATATATGTGTATATAGATAATTTGCAAGAACACTTTATGGAAATTAGACTTTTTGATTGTCATCATATTGTATTTCTCAAGTTTGTGGTTTGTACTTTGTTTATGATATGTTCTATACAAATGTATAATTCATTTTTATGTTTAAAAAGGTAGCTTTGATGCATCCTGTAACAGGGAAAGAATTTGGATGTTCAGTCTAGTTTCACAAATTCATTTTGTGCCAGGACCAGAAGGCAAGGAGTCACTGTATAATTTGTGAGGCAATTTGCAGAAGGTTTCCTGTTAGTCTCCGGGCATCATTAAATAATAGCCATGTGCTGATCTGGCTTCTTTCCACATGAGGCCTTAAAGGCACTCTATCAGCACTCACATCAGTTTGCAATGCCTGGTTGGTTAGAACAGGTGTTAACACCAGCCCATAAAACTACTGCTACTTTATGGGTTTGTTGAAATGTCAAGTGATTTGCTGCTGTGAGAAAGCATTTAAGAAAGAGAAGGGTGAGAGAAAGCTGAAAAGGAGGAAGAGGGGGGAGATAAAGAGGAAAGGAAAGAATAAAAGAAAAGAAAGTTAAAAGGAAGGAAATAGGAAACGTAAAAAGATAAAGAAAGAAGCAGGAAAGACGTTATTGAAAGAAAATGGAAAGGGAAGAAAAGGGGGGACAGCATTGAAGGAAAGAAGAAAGAATCAAAATATAAGCAAGGATCAAAGGATAGGTGGGTGAATGGATAGATGGAAGGGAGAGGGGAGGGCGGGGGAGAGAGAGGAGGGAGGGGGAGCGGGAGAGGTGGGAGGGGGAGAGGGAGGGGGAAGGACGGGGAGAGTAGGGGAGGGAGGGGGAGGGGAGAAGAAGAAATGAAGGAGGGAAAGAGAAAGAGAAAAATCAATATATGTAAAACTTCAGGCTAAATTCATTTCAACTATACACTGAATCATAAATCATAGGGATGAAAGAGAATACAGATGTCGTTTAAATCTAAAGCCCAGAAAGGTTGAGTACATTGCCTCAAGCTCACACAGCATGTTCTTAAGAGAATGAGAATCAGACTCCAGCTGGGTCTCCTGACTTCCAGTCTAATATACCTCTTCTCATGCTCGTTTGTTTCACTGGAAACTTGCTGTCGGTTTGAGCTGACTTCAGACACCTTCCAACATGAATAATATTAAAACCAAAATTGGGCCTTTTGCTAGACCAGAAAATCTTACCCCATATGTTTTTAATTGTAACACATTGTCTTACCAGAACTTGACCTATAATGTGTAAACATCAAAAAGACAAGTAAGCAGTTCCTTCCTATTTAAAAAAAAAAAAAATTAAAAGGGAAAGTTCTCAGCCACCTATAATAGTAAAATATATTTTGAAGGAAATGACTTAAGATAACTTAGGAAAAGCCCAAAGTCTTCAGTGTTTGGTAGAATTTTTATTTTTATTTTATTTTATTTGCTATAGATACCTGAGGAACACTGTGTCTTTTTCTATTGCTGTTTGGGGCCAGATAGTCAAAGAGAAAGAGAAGCAGGAGGTAGATGGAATTGCAGCTGGCTTTTCATTTGGGTGAAGGCGATTCAAGCTCAAGATAGGACTCTCCTGAGAAGGGAAGCAGATAGTGAGTTATTGAACATCAAAAGGAAAAATTACAGATCACTGGAAAACCAAAGTGCTTCTCCAAATGCCCTTAAACACAAAAAAAGATCCCCCTTCACATGAAGTAAAGGTGCCCCTCATTTCTTGCAGTCAGGAGGCAGGACTGAGTGAGAGCTCAGAGGGTTTTTTGTTGTTGTTGTTTTTGCTTTTTTTGCGGCTTATGGAGGTTCCCAGGCTGCAGCTGTAGCCACCGGCCTACACCACAGCCACAGCAACTCGGGGTCCGAGCCGCATCTGCGACCTACACCACAGCTCACGGCAATGCCGGATCCTTAACCCACTGAGCGAGGCTAGGGATCGAACCTGCAACCTCATGGTTCCTAGTCAGATTCATTTCTACTGTGCCACAATGGGAACTCCTGAGCTCAGATTTTCTTTCGGTCCCATGATTCTATAACAGTTAAAAAAAAGGAAAAAAAAGGAAAAGAACAACAAAAAAGCTTTGCCCTAATTAACTGGGCATTGCTTTAATTTTCTATTTTACTTTGACCATGGGGAACTCGCTTCTTTCTGTTACTTTACTTTGGATGGCACTGCTATATTGTCTTAGCTGTTTAGAATTTGTGCCAATGAAGCCAGAGCATTTAGTTTCATTTATTCATTCATTCAACAAATACGTATTGAGCTACCTACCCACTGGGCACTGTTTTAGATATACAGGCACGCAGCATCGACATCATAGATTAGATATCCTGCCCTCACAGCGTGGGCACTCTGGCGAGTGTGCGGAGGTAGACTGTACATAATTTGGAATGATGACACGTGGTGTGTCAGGTGGTCATAAGTGCTGTGTTGTAAAATGCAGCACGGGGCTAAAGGGAGGGCTGGGCAGAAGAGGGGCCTTAATTTTAGGTCGGATGATAAAGAGCCAAGTCAGGTGGTCTCTGCAGCGAGAAAACACTTGAGCAAAGACTCTAAAGCGGTAAGGAGACATGAGTATACAGGTTTTGCTTGGTTCTAATAACCTTAGCAGACACCAAAATCCATGGATGCTCAGGTCCCTTTTATAAAATAATCAAGTTGCCATCCGAAGTTGGTTGAATCTGCAGATACTGAGGGCTGACTTTATCTAAGGCAGCTGTCAGGAAAGCAGAACAAACATGAGAAGAGACTTCTGGGCTGCACCACGGAAGCACTTCGAGTTGGGGGTTGGGGGGGGCTCAGAGAGGTCAGGGTCCAGCACCAGCTGAGTAGCCCCTGGAAGGACCTGGGCTTTGTGAGATGAAAAGAAAAGACGGTGTGGATGCCTGTGCAGGGCACCGTGATCCCCGTTTTCACACTATCACATTGGCTGCTGGGGGGAGAAGAGCAAGAAGGTGGGGGGTGGCGCAGAGCCACCAAAAGAGACGATGCCAGTCCCGGCGGGAGATGACGATTTGTGTCCTGACAGTCGTGGTGAAGGAAGTCACAGCAGATGCTGATGTACCGAGACTAGGAATACCAGGATTTGGTAGGATTGCCTGTGAGATATGAAAGAAAAGGTGGAGTCAGGTCGATTCCAACACGGATCTGCTGATCTGCATTGCATTGTACAGCCACATAAATTCTCACTGTCCACCAGGACCTTCTTCTCTACCTCCACCCACCCCAGGAAAGGTTGTATTTACAGCCAGTTTGTTAATTCAAGTTGTCTGCCACTAGGACTTAGAGCATCTAGTCTGATTTTTCCCTTTACATGAGTTCACAGAGTCCAGGCTGAATTTAAGACTGTAATTGTAACTAGATTTTTGGTTGTTATGTGTTTCTTCTTTCTTTTCTATTGTTTCTAGGATTTTATTTATGTTTTCATGGCTTGATAATATATGAGCCTTTGTTGTCATTTTTAAACTGGGGAAGCATATTTTGGGGGGAGGGAGAGATGAAGGAAATGAGGGGAAGATGGATGGATGGATGGATGGATGGATGGGAAAGAGATAAAGGGATAGAGCTAGGCAAACAGGAGGAGTGTGAGAGAGGGAGAGAGGGAAAGATGGAGAGAGAATATGAAATGACTAAATAATAAATAGTTAAGTTGAATTTGAAAGTAAAGACGTAAATGCAAGGACACAGACAATGGAGAGACAGAGTGAAAGAATGTGATGGATCAGGATAGACTCATTACCTCTTTTGGAACTATCAGAAAAAAAGAGAAGTTGCTCACCGCCACTGCAGCAGTAGTGTGCCCCTAAGATGATGACAAATAGGACCTAAGGTAAAAGTTCACATCAATTTATTTTGAGGCAAAGGGTAATGAAAGAGAGAATAAAATTTGAGACTAAGAGGACAACCTAGGTTTAGCAATATGCTAACTCAGAAAAATATTTTTTAACTCCAAGAAGGAGGACAGCATCGTAAATTTATCATCCTGAAAAGATGGCAAGATAGGATAAATAGTAGCACCAGATGATGATTTTGGATGTGTTAAGTTTATCACCTTGAGACCATACTTCTTTATAGCTTCCCCCCTCCATCTCCTTGCATGATTGCTTTTAAGAATGTATCTAGTAGAAAAGAGGAAAAGACAAAAGTGAAGGAATCAGAGTGAAGAGAAAATATTGATAAGCAAATAAAGCCAATGAGAAAAGTAATGCACACTCGCCTCTCTCAAAAAAAGGGGGGGGGGGGATGAAACATGAAGTTCTATACTCACTAGAGATAATCTGTAAGTTTGCTTTTGAGCTTCCTACTAATCAACCAAAAAGGAAAACTTGATTATGTACAAAAAACTACAGTTTCTATAAGATTAAAATAAACCATCAGTATTGGGAAAGCTAGGACTAAAATCTAAAGAAACTATGCTCTGTGGAGCCACATAACATGGCTTAAGACCTTGACAATATTCTTACAAAAAAGGTAGTAACATGTTTCTTAGAACCAGTTTCTCCTTAGGCTCTTAATGAATTGTCCATCTTTTCCAGTTCCTAAGCAAAACATCATCTCTTAGTTCTTGTAACTTTTATGTCCTGTTAATTTTTTTGGAACAGTTACAAAGTTACCATAAAATGACCCTTGGCACCTTGGCAACAATTTGACCTGGCTGTTACTTTGTATGTGCTGGTTAATGGGATAGGAGGGCATGTTTCTAAGTGTGATCCTGCAGATGTTTTATGCAAAACAACGACATTTTTGCAACTTTCGCCATTTGACTTGTGTCAAACAGCCTTTCTGGAAACAAACCCATTTGACAGATTCCACTCTGATATGGACTGAAGGCACTAGATGGAAACCTTCTGATTGGGACCGAAGCCAAGACTGCTGGTTCCACGCGCTGGCTGTCCTTGGGCTGGGGCAGTTCTGGAGGTCACCATCACCAGTGTCAATATGGCCACCTAACTGGCCCCTCACTTGCTCAACCATTACACGTGTGCTTACATCTGAGCCTATTTACAATCTAAATGAGTATGGGTCACAGTGATCAGGGCACTGTGCTAATTTAGGGACTGCATTTTAGGGGCAACAAAGGATCTGCTCATGGTTTACTCATCTTCAAATTATCTATAAATTGTGCACGCTTGTATAGCCCCTCCTCAGGCAAATGAGGAAGTCCCAGCTAAAGTTAACGTATAAAAATCAAAATGAACATTTTTTTTTCCTGGTACCTGCTGGGTGATAGAGAAGGATCATCGATGGAAAAAAAAATTGCCTCTGGAACGCACGATTACATTTATTTTCACAGGGTAGTCAGAATGGGGGGGGGTGCTCTCAGCATCTCCAAAACCCCCTCCCTCTTCCTCCTGTCTTGCCTCCTTTCCCCCTCACTCTGGTGCCTGTGCAGACATGTGAGTCGCCACTAACTACTTTCACTTCTGCTGGGGAAATTACAGCATGCTTCTTTAGAGGATAGAGAAAAGGAAAAAAAACCTTAGATTTTCTGATACCAAGTCATTGGACTTTGGAGAATCAATAATCTGCCAAGACCAACAAAACCAGAAAATGCCCACGTGTCTTAGAGGCTCTGGGGCACGAACGGGAAAGGAATAAAAACGGCTGGGAAAGGGAGTAGAATAAGAAAGAGAAAGAGGTGAAGACAGCAACAAACAGTGCGGCATGAAAATCCACCCACTCAGCTGTTCTACGAATCCTTGCTGAGCGTCAGGAAGTGCCTGGCACGAGGCTTCACTTGTTAGTTTCCACTGGGGTCTGACTCTGGAAATATCTGCTGAATCAGTAGCTCTCAGCTGAACCAGGAAATTCACCCAAATCAGGAGCGTCACGGTATTAATTAGGGTCACTCTGAAAAAAGCCATAGGTGAGAGAAAGAATCCTCAGATCTGAATTTTTCTCTTTTATGAAATTCCCTGCTTCACGTTCAAAGCCAAGAACTCACCGACGGTCGCGGTTTTATGGGCTTCCTCCGGAAAAAAGGAATCTACATCACTTCTAGGCTAGATTTTGTTCTTCTGCCGTTTGAGAGCGCCAGCCCAGAAAGGGGCCAGCTTCCGTGAGCAGAGCTGCAGAAGCAGGTGCATTTATGTCCCACAGACCCTAACTTTGATAAGCACTTAATGAATGTCTATACCGTGCAAGAATGGAGAGAAACAAAGCACAGTTCCCACCCTCCTGGAGCTTTTGTTGTAATTTCATCAGGAGAATTTTCTTCTCTGTGGCGTCTTCCCTCAAAGAGCAAAGAAGTCTTGTCCGAGGCTGCTTCAGCGAAGTGTCAGGGAAGGAAGGTAGGTGGTTTTTTTCATTCCTATTCTGCAGATGGGTAAAGTGAGTTCGAACAGGAGTCAGGTTACTTGCTAAAGATCACCCAGAGGTCAGAGCTTCGGAAAAAGAAAAAGAAAAATTATCGCAGGACTGATATCATGTGCTGGGTAGTTTAAACCAAAAAGGAAGAAGATATTCTTATCTAAAAAAGAAATGTGAGTTTCTCGGTTTCATTTATTCAGCAAGTGGGGGCCGGGTACTATTCTAGGCAACGAGGCTATAGCAGCAAACCAAGCCAGACTCACACGGTGCCCGCTCACATCTAGATGCGAGAGCCAGACCAGCGCGTCTTTTTAAAATATATAAGGTGTCCGGTGAAAAGTGCTATGAAGAAAGTGAAAACAT
>PVHT021183659.1:1409325-1444779 GCA_004024745.2 Catagonus wagneri | reverse complement strand
AGGAAGTTCAAGAGGGGCAGTGCGGCTGGCTCTGACACCGAGTGAAACCAGGAGCCCGCTGGGGCTTTTAAGTCAAGGACCTGCCATGACCTGGCTTACTGTTACCAGGATCCCTCGGGCTGGCATTGGCTCTGCAGAAGCCAGAAGGCAGTCAGGACGCTGTTGCCATCCTGTAAATCAGAGAGGGTGAAGCCTGGTCGGGGTGGAGCTGGTGAAGGTGCTCTTTAGTGTGGAATCTCAAGGGGGGTCTGTGGGATCGGCTGAGGATGGGGTAGGGGCTATGAGAGAAAAGAGAGGCCTACAGATCAGAAAATTCGCTGAGCTGTCGGTCCCTTACAACCTCATATTCCAGGACACCCATTGGGGCCAAAGAAAACACCCTTTTCTTGGACACTTGGGCTTCCAGCCTGGCAAGACGCCTTGCCCCCGTTTCTAGTGGAGAGTCCAGGGCATGGGAGCAGCCCTCTCTGCTCCCCAGGGTCTTGGCTGTGAATCGGGGATGGTCGTGTCTGCCCCACCAACCTCAGAAGGAACTCTGGAGTCTAGGCAGCTCGGGCTTGGGGATTCTGAGCTAAGTCATCAGCACCTTCAGAGTTAACTTTATGAGTCAGCTGAGTTGCCTTTGGGGTATCATTAATAGATTCCAGGAAGCTCCTCTGCCCAAAAGTCTCCCTCTAACAGCCTCTCATGTTGAAAGAATTTCACAATTAGCCTGATGCCGCCCCGTTCAGGCACCGTGGACCCCAGACATCCTCCTTTAAAACAGAAACCAACGCAAGCTGCTGTCGGTTATTTGCCATTTTAGATGAATTTGCATACCAAGCCACCTTCCTGCCATCACAGCTGGCTTCAGTGTGAACGGCAGGAAGGAAAGAACAAATATGGGCTAGACGATACAGCACTGGGGAGTTGCTGAGGGTCCTGCAGGCAGCCTCTGGAGACCCCTTGCTGGGACAGACTCCGAAAACAAGCTCTGTCTGCGGTGACGTGTTATCCAGACTGGCCTCACATCGTGGTGTTTCTCTCATCTAATAGAAAACGCAGGGCACCTCCCTGAAAGAGTTACAGCAAATACTACGGAAGCCAAACTGCTCCAGAAGGATGCCGAATTTGTCGGCACTCACATGCCTTCACAGCCCCTTCAGCTTGTTTTGCTTAAACAAATTTGCCCCAAGCATCTCGCATGTCTCTAATTCTGAGTGTTCCCTGCTTTACCTCAGCCTTTTAAAGAGTCTCTTCCCCCCAAATACTTCTTGAAATGCCATGGGGTGCGGACACGTGGTCAGAAATAATTTAGCGGAGTGTCCCCACCGTGGCAGGAATCCATGGATCTGGGCTTGGGTGCTTCCACAGAGATGCCGCTCAGGACTAGAAGTTGGTCCCCATCCCCCTGGCTGTCACCAGGGCTGTGACCACTGCCTGCGATCCTGCTGGTGAATTTGGAATACTCGCCGGTGTCCTAGACCGGAAGCCCTCGTTACCTTCCTGTTCAGCCAAGAGAGGACACTCAGGGTGACATTCAGCTAGAAGTCCCCCAGCAGGTTTGCTCTACTTCGGATGTCACAGGGCCCATGGTAGAGGGGCAGGGAACCAAGCATGGCACTTGTCTGCCCACTCCTGACAGCTCTCCCTGTGCTCTGGGTCTCTCCCCCTTTGAAAGTCTGCTGCTGCCTCCTCGGCGGCTACGACCATCTGCTCCAGGAGCGTCATCTCTGTGTCCGAGCCAAGACCACCAGGATTCAAAGGCAGAGAATGCCCCTACTGCTGCACACCCACCCAAGGGCCCCACCTCAGAGGCACTGGAGTCCCCGTGCCTTCCTATCGTTGTAGGGTCACCATTCTTCCAAGTCACATCCACTGCGCCTTTCTCCAAGGCTGCAAACCTGCCCCTGGGCACCCGGGTCAGGGCAAGCTCTGGGATCCATCGAGAGACTACCTGTAACCTCCGCTCTCCACGAATGTTGGCCTTTAGTCCTGGGGCTGCAGTGCCACTTTCCTTCTTCCCTCAGACACCTGTTCCTCCAGCATCCGTCCTCCACCAGGGAGGAGGCTCACCGTGCAGACTCCGGTTTGCAGTGCACGGGTAGCCGGGGTTCCAGTCTTTGGTCCGGAGGTTCCTAAGCCCTCCCGCTGAAAATCAGTAGAAACCAATGAATGCACTGGAAAAGGGAACGCTTTGCCTTCCTCCCCCAAGCTCCAGAGCCACCGTTTACACCCGGTCCTGGACTCTCTTGATCTAAGCCACATCTGAAGCTCTTCCCTCTTTTGCCCTGAAGTGACACCAAACAGCACATCCCTTGAAGCTTCAAAGACTAAAACCTCTTCTCCCCACATCTCTGCTCAAGAAACATTGTAAATGGTTGAATTCACAGGTGTAGCTGATACCAGTGGTGAACGGGGAGTTCCTAAGTGGAAAGCAGAATTATTTACAAGTTCACAGTGGGGAGGTGTTTTTAGTGGTTGCATGTATATGCTCAAAGCTCCCAAACGGGGTAGGACCTTGCTGAGGAGGCAGGCTGTGAAATGTAGGCTGCCAACCTCGCTCCTTAAAATAACATGCATTGTGAAACTTTCCTCCTTCTCAAAGTAGTATTTATTGGAGGAAGTAGAAAAGTACAGAAAGATATATTGAAGGAAAGAGTAATAGCCAACTATCATCCACTTCTGAAAGAGAACCGTGGGTAATGGCTTAATCCACTTCCTGTGAAGTTAATTTAACATAAATTCATATCTTTTAGAAAACATAATCTAATATAAAGGTGTGAAATACATAAATATATACTTTTAAAAGGTAGTAGTATTATCTGTGTTTTATATACACACAACATATACAAACTCATACATATAAATAAGTATGTATTTTCATGTAAGTATAATATAGTAAGTATACATATTATTTTACTGTGAGCCTTTACCCAGGAAATTATAAAATCATGACTTTGCATGGCAGCATTCCGTCTTGTGGATGCAACAAAACTGATTGGACTATCGTCCCGTGGGTTGATATTAGGTTGCTTTCCAGTTTTTTATTAGCACACAGTGCCTCTCTTATTCTTGGTGAGGTAGGACATAATCTTAGGAGCAGAACTTCTTTCTCAGGGGATAGACACCTGGCATTTTGGGGGTATAATGCACGCAGACAGCCGGTTGTCATGTGGTACCCAGGTTCTAGGCTTGTGACTGGGCTGGAGAGCAGGTGGTTGCCATGGTTCAACTTTTGCTTCTGTTTCTGACGCGGGGGGATCCAGACACCCAACTCCTAATGTTCTTCTGAGTTGAAGTGGATACATAAGCTGTTCAGATCACTTAACTTTCCTGCTTCAGTTTCTTTATCTGGAAAACTAGAACAATCTCATCTTTTTGTAAACTGTAAACTACTATACAAGGATGAAGTATTAGTTTAACCATACAGTGTGCTTAGAGAGCCACAGCACATTCATTGGAGCTCTGCCTCAGAAGGCTGGTTTTGATTTCTCGATCTATCATTCATCACTAGTTATTATGTAACTTAGGCAAGTTACTTAACTTCTCTTTTCCTCCACTTCCTCTTCTGTAAAATGGACAGCAAAAGCACTTACCTCATAGGTAAGGATTCGGTTAGGTCATGCATTTAAATCGTATCATGTCTAGATAAGGCAAAAAGACAAAAAAAAAGCATGGGAGAGGGGCCCTAGATAAGGCAAAAAGACAAAAAATAAATAAATAAATCATATCATGTGCATTGGTTACTATTATTGTTATTACTTATTATTAAGCAGTGAATTCAGACAGTGTGAACCTGGAAGGTCATTGACTTCCAGCTGAATGTTCTTAAAGCACTGGCGATGGGAGTATGTCTACATCAGGTAGTTAGAAATGTTATCAAGATACCAAAGTAACTTCGAAAATGCCAGTCAAGTGAGTAAAGTCAGTGTTTTTCAAAATGTGCGCTGGAAGTTGTCAGTTGTGCAATGAGTCCCAGGGACCTAGTGGGGACAGCGTGCTAATCACGTCTCAGGTCCCCTGCAGTGAGCTGTTACCATGTGACCTTGTGGGCCATGTAGTCTCCGTCTCAACCACCGACCTCTGCCACTGCTGCAGAAAACCACCACAGGCAATATGCGAACAAACGTTATGTGCTGTTCCCCAGTACAACCTTACAGAACCTTGCTGCCGTTTACCAGCCCTGGGATTAGAACCTGGCAAGCAAGGAAGAGCTGGGCCACATCGTCGGAAGGGCGGAAATTGCTGGGTGGGAAGGACTTCGTGGACCTTAGCGCCAAGTCCACTTTTCACCTGCAGAGCAGGAGGAAAGGCTTTCAGAGGGCTCTGGAAAGGTATGACCAGGTTCAGATAAGCCCAGCCCTCATTCGACTAGGATTTCAGCTTTTTATCGCCATGCGAACCCCTGGTCCCACTTCATTACTTCCTCTGTAGAGTCTCCTCCCGGGGAAATTCAAAGCAAGCTCCTGACTGAGAGGGTATCTTCAGGCAAAGACCAGCAGCCAGACGCCAAGGCGCCTCTTGAGGCAACATTGCTAACCTGGGCCTTAGTGCTAATCCGCAGGCAGAATTGGAACCCCAGATCTCAGCCCACACCCCTCTCTTCTTGTCAGATTTTCACAAACTTCAAGAGATTGACATAGTAAGTCAGAAGCCCAGCTTAGTAACTATCAATGAAAAACAGTTGCCCACTGACACACCTACGCTGGAACAACACGACAGGAGCCAGAATCGTCACGGCTGGCGTTTGCCAACAACGTGCTGAGCGGAGTGCGAAGCACTTGACATGGTTACCTTGTTTAATCCTCACCACGAGCCTATCAGGTATCACCTCCGCTGTGGTTACACCCCTTGCGGAGAAAGAGATTAACTCGTGGGATGACAGATCTCGTGAGTGGTAGAGCTGGGAACTGAAACGTGTGGTGTAAGTCAGAGCCTGGGCCCTTGGCTGCCACAGCCCGGTGTCCCTTAGAAGGCAGCTGTGCTCTGCCGGTCCTGGCGGACCCTGACTGCACGAGGGGAAGAAAGGCGGGCCATCCAGCTTTAAGGTGCACTCCCCTCGCACTCACCATCGCCTCCTACCCACGGGGACAGGAATTCCCACGTCCCATTATCTCCTGGATGGGGCCCGAGAAAGCATGGCTGAGTTTTGTTTTGCCAACTTCGTTTTCCTTCTGTATCAGGTCTTAGCTGCCATTCTGCCCCTTTAGATGACTTTGCATCTATTTTATGTGAATTGCATAGTCAGACCATGAGAGTAATTCCTTCCACCCCACCCCACCCACAGGGCAGTCCCCAAGATGATGAGTCATCGACACCTAGTAGATGCAGGAGGCTTCAGAATCTTCATTTACATCCTCATTGTTGAAGAAGGAGGGGGAGGGGAGGAGGAAAAGAAAGAAAGGGGAAAGGAAAGGAAAGGAAAGGAAAGGAGGAAGGAAGGGAGAAAGACAAAAAGAGAGAGAAAGAAACAGTATCTGCTATGGAATGGTCAGTAAGAACACAGCTGGTCCCACTAAGTAATGAAAACCCCACGCTGTAGACCAGGGCTCTTCCTCTGGGGTCAGAAATGTGACACTTGGCAAGCTGTGCTCCGGAATTCATTGAGGTGACCATCTTAACTCTTGAACTCCTTCAGAGAAAGCAGAAACAAAGGAAAAGCTCTGCTCTGGTAAACCAGGCCGGGCCATGTGATTTATGAGTTGCAGCCCCGTGGACGAGCCCAGCCCTGTGTTGGCTAACGCGGGTGCTCCTCCCACCGGACAAGCCAGGTAGTGGTGGTGGGGCTTCGCCGGGAAATGTGTTGCGAGGAGGCAGGGATACACGGAGCCCCGTGGGCCGGCCCCAGATGCACAGCTGCTGAGTGCGGGACCAGAGCCTGTCCGTCTCTCAAAATGACTAACTTGTTCCTTGGAGGCAGGATTTGACCCACGAAGTAGTGTACCGTAACGTTTTAACAAGATTTGTTTTTTCCGAGTGCTGCTATAATGAGCAGATGAATTTTCATGTGGGACTTTAAAAAATGAGTCAAAGAAGTCGTAACGATCGAGTCCTTTTAACTCGGCTCTCCCTTGATCCCTAACTACTCTAGATCATAATCTACATGAACTTTAACTTCTCATCTAAATTGGAGCATGTGTATTTTTACAAAACAAATATTAATGGAATAACTCTCGTGCTTTATTATTTTAGCTGATTTGTATCAATGTATCAACATTCCAAAGACAATAGAAAGCATATGTTGTTGGCTTTTAATAATTTTTTATTATTACTATTGACATAGAAGTCACATGACAAACTTCACTACATTAAAATATACAATTCAGTGGGTGTTAGCATATTCTTAATTTCGTACAGCCATCCCCACTCTCTAATTTCAGAGCATTTCCATCACCCCCACAGTAAAAATCTGTTCCTTTGAGCAGTCACTTGCAATTCCCTTCTCTCTAACACCCACACCCAGCCCCCACCCACCGGACAACCACTAATTTCTATCTCTATGGACTTGCCTATTTTGGACACTTAGTATAAATGGAGTCATAGAATATGTGACATTTTGTGTCTGTCTTCTTTCACTTAATGTAATGTGTTAAAGATCCACCCATGTTGTTGTGGTGTCGATAATCAGTATTATATTCCTTTTTATGCTGAATACAATTCTCCTGCATGGATATACCAGATTTTGATTATCTGTTCATCAGTTGATGGACATTTAGGCCAGTGGCTACAGCTCTGATTCACCCCTACCTGGGAATCTCCATATGCTACAAGTGCAGCCCTAAAAAGTGAAGGAAAAAAAAAGGAAGGCACTGTGACCCTTGGTTGGTATGTGCAACTTTGAAAAATGTTTATTGCATAGATCAGATTGATTTAATCTCTATCCTAACTCTGAATGCCAGAGTCACTTCTTCTTTCGGGCCCTCCCTCAATCCCTTCTCCTTTCTAAGAAAACCAGTAACTTCTTCATTCATACACTGTACATGTATCTATCAGAGTACCTGAAACACTTCATTGTATTTATTTACTTGTATGTCTAGTTCCTCCATTAGGCTACAACTTCACAAAGGACTAGAATTATTTCCACTTTGTCTCTGGATCCCCAAAGTCATGTCAGAGTACATGGCCAATGTGTGTTTATGGTGAGGAGAGAAGACGGCAGGGAAAGAAGGGAGAATACTTGAGAAGGTAAAATGGAAGTGAAAACAAAAGAGAAAGAGAAAAGAAAGCTAGCACTTACTAAATGTTTATACTGCCCCAGGTATTGTTTTAAGAGAAATTAGCTCATGCATTCTCACAGCAACTCTATGAGATAAGAAGCATTATAATCTCCACTCAGCAGATGAGAACATGAGCCCACAGAGTTCAACAACTGCCCAAAGCCACACAACTAGCAAGTAGCCTAGGCAGTCTGACTCCTTGGTCGTGTTCTTAAATACTATGCCATAATGCCTCTCAAAGACTAAAATAAAGATTCCTGGGCTCTGCCCTAAGAGATTGGTTCAGTGGGTTTGAGGTGGTGCCCAGATATCTGGGGAAAATTCCTGGATGACTTGGTGGAGAGCTCAGCTGGAAACCAGTGTTGTAAAGAATGGCCAAATAAAACACTCTGGAGGGTCAAAGCTGAGAGGCTGTTGTTGAGATGTCACACTTGGGGGGAAGAACCAGGAAGAGTAAGAGAAAACTGGGGACCGGTAAAGACGAAGGGGAAAGAAGAGCCCAGCTACTCATAGTCTAACCAAGAAGTAGAAGTGACCAAGCAGTGAACACATGTCACCCACTCCCGACCTTGGCACCCAGCTGGCCCTGGCTGTGAATGTGTGGCATATTCCGCAATGACATGTAGTTTCTACCAAGTTCTTATCATACCTAAAATCATAGGATTTCAGAGCATCCTATGAGCCAGTGAATGAGCCCTAAGGACAAAAAATAAAAAAATAAAAATAGTAGCAGGAAGAGCTAGCATTTATTCACGGCTTACTATGTGCCAGGCTATGCTCTAGATGCTTGGTATATAAGAATTCAGTTCTCACAGCAACGCTATGCGGCTGGTACTGTTATCTTCCCTCGTTTCACAGGTAAGGCATCTGTTCCACATGGAGCTTACAGAGCTTGTCAAGGTCTTCTAGTAACAAACGGCAGAACCAAATTCAAACCCAGGTCGTTTTACACCAGAGCTCACGCTCTTAGGCTTCCAGAAGATAAAAAGAAGGAAGGAGAGGAGTTCCTGTCGTGGCTCAGTGGTTAACGAACCCAACTAGTATCCATGAGGATGCAGGTTCGATCCCTGGTCTCACTCAGTGGATTAAGGATCTGGCGTTGCTCTGAGCTGTGGTGTAGGTCACAGACATGGCTCGGATCCCTAGTTGCTGTGGCTGTGGCGTAGGCTGGCAGCTACAGCTCAGATTTGACCCCTTGCCTGGAAACCTCCATATGCCGCGGGTGCAGCCCCCCAAAAAAAAGGAAAACGATAAAAAGATGAGGCCATTCAGGGCATGATGTGGAAAAGCTACTTGGAGCAAATTTTCATATGAGAAAAATGAACACGTGAAGCTTTCTAAAGCCCCCTGCTGCTGGCCCAGCTGTGACAAGAATGTCAGGAGGCTCGAGAGGGCCCGGAGGGCACTTAGCTCCCTCCCTCCAAGAACTGCAGGAGCCACTATGGGTAGCTGGTCATTTGGAACCCTGTGGCAGTGGAGACAAGCCAGGACTGCTACAAATCTCTGAGACTCCCAAGTTAGGGCTCATTGAGTTTCTTTTTGGTAAATTTCATTAAAAACAACGATCCAGAAAAAGAAGGTATTTGTTCTGAGTTATCCAGGTAGGGGAAAATAATTTTTTAAATGACCACGATTTTGGTAGAAGAAAAGTTTCGATGGTGCTGCCAGGGGCTCTGAAGGACCCTGGTCTCCAGAGGTGTTAAAATGTGTGAAAGTTCTGGAGGATACGCTTTTGCCGCTGAACTGAGCATCTTTACAGACAGTGCTTGGCTGTGCTTCCTGATGGGGGCAGGAGTGGGGAACCTCCGGGTCGGGCCTGTCAAGCCCCACACTGTTGACATTTTAGGCCGGGTAGTTCTTTGCGGCAGGGTCTGTCCGGTGCATTATGGGGTGTTTAGCAGCATCTCTGGCCTCGACCCGCCAGGTGCCAGGGAGATTTTCCCTTCCAGCTGTGATAAGCAGGCATTGCCACATGTCCCCTGGGCAAAAATTACCCCCAGCTGACAACTACCGATCTGGGTGAAACCATGTTAATGAATGACTCCTCAGTGATGTCTTCAGGGCATTGCCTGAAATGTGTGCTTTTTAATAGCAGTGCTTCACATATTTGGGTGTTATTCCTAAAAGTATTTATAAACAGGAGTTCCCGTCGTGGCTCAGTGGTTAATGAATCCGACCAAGAACCATGAGGTTGCGGGTTCGATCCCTGGCCTTGCTCAGTGGGTTAAGGATCCGGCGTTGCCGTGAGCTGTGGTGTAGGTTGCAGACGCGGCTCGGATCCTGCGTTGCTGTGGCTGTGGCGAAGGCCGGCAGCTACAGCTCCTGTTAGACCCCTAGCCTGGGAACCTCCATATGCCGCAGATGCGGCCCTAGATAAAGGCAAAAAGCCAAAAAAAAAAAATTATAAACAAAATGTATCAGCTAGGAGGGCATGACTGTGTTTGAGTCCTTGAAAGAGGGAATGGAGGCCTTACGTTCTCAGTGTTAGTAAATCGGTAATACCGCTGCTCTTATTGCTATTAACTATTTCTACCGCTGTTATTGCTGTCAAGCTCTGTGCTAAAACGAGCACAGATAATCTCGCTGAACCTCACAGCTGCCCCGAGCAGGAATTGGACCACTGTGCCTATTTAACAAACGGGGAAACTGAGGTAATGGGTCAAGACCACACAGCTAGAAGCGTTCTTTCTAGTTCTGCCCAAGTCCAAGCCAGTTTCTTCCTCTCGGCGTGATCTTTATCTCCGGGAGGCTCAGACTGTATCTCTCTCCGCCCCTTCTCCACACTAGCTCATCCTTTAAGTCTCAACCTGGCTCCCCCAGAAAGCTCCCTCGGACCTCCTTAAGCTCCTGCCACACCCCGTGCACATCCTTATTGTGGGATTTACTGTGATCACATCCTCTGTTTGTGTTGCTGACTCTTGGCTGGGAGAGCTTGAGGGTCAGAAGCGTTCCTGATTTAGCTCTACCCCCAGTGCCTCACATGTAGGCCCACCGTCGGAGCCCAATTAATATGGACTGTCAAGTAAAAGCTTTGTAGCTGGAGTTAAGGAGAAGAACAGAATTACTGCTGTATGGGTTGAAATAGATGAGGAGTGAAAGCCCAGGGACCCGAGAAGACAAAGACAGTTGAAAACAGGGAAAGCAAGTTACCCGAGAGCATGTAATTGGGGGTGGGGGAGGGAGGCAAGAAGGGAGCCCCAAAGTCAAAGCCAAACCGCAGTCCCCCCGTCCCCCTGCTCGGTGCTTCGTCCACTGTGTTATACAAACATTGATCGTGAAGGGCAAGGGGTTTTGATGATACCGATATAAGTAAACAAGCGAATTTGTAGGTTGACACATGGACAGCAATAAATTCATAAAAGGTAAATATTGACATTGGAAGATTATGTATCACTATGCTTACTGTGTAGAGGGCTCGGCTAGGAGTCAGGAAAGCATGAGTGTTCATTTTAATTCCTTGGAAAAGCAGCGAGACTCCAGTCAAATCATTCCATTTCTCTGTGCTTTTATTTCTTTTGGCTGTACAATTCTGCTGGTTAAAGACCATATGATCAAGTTCTGTGCTTTTAAGTGTCTCTGTCTGTGTGAGCATGCTCAGTTGGATGTGGAAAAATCTGTGACTCTCTTGGGTTTCATTAGGATAGAAGCCCACCGTGGTCTGTAACTTGTGTGGCTGATAGAATTAGAGAACCCCGGAGTTTTAAGGAGCCTGATAAATCACCTAGTGCAAATTTCCAGCTAGTGCCTGACTTCCTTTTACAGAATCCCCAGCAGGTGCTCATTCCATGATCCGCGATGTAAGGAGGAGGCTGGTTCAGTCTGAAGGAAGCTAGTGTAGTGAGGGTGTGTGTGTGTGTGTCCTTTCGGATGGCCGTGCAGCTACATGTCCGTCTCACTGGTTTCTTTACAACATCAGTCATGAGTACAAGGCTTACTGACAGCAATCATCGCATAACATAATTGCACTTATGAATAAATCCTTAACATAGAACAGCTTGTTTAATTTGTATAAGAACCTTTTGGAGCAAATACTATTATTGTTTCTTTTTTGGATAAGAAACCAAGATTCAGAGAGGTTAACGAACTTGCCTAAAGACACATTTCTCCTAAGAGGTAGGGTCTCTAGTTTACTTCAGACAGAGCTGGAGCGATTGATAACTAAATCAGCGTTTACTGGATCCAACTAATGCTGTTTCTATTTGCCACCGTGCCCTATTCCCTGTTATAGATGAAAGTATAAAGCTTACATATGCAAAACAGTGCCAATATTTGTATAAGTTTTGTGGATTTAATTCAACTGAAGGATTGGTTTTTCCTATTATTGGAGGTTTCCCTTCAGCTATCAAGTTTGAGTTTCAAAAACACGAATTATCATACAACATAAAAATATTTTAACATATACTTCGCTAGATCATATTTACAGATATTGTGTTTAAGTTAATGTATTGTCAAGTCTGCTATTGTCAAAATAAAGTATAAGACTGGATCAGTATGGAAAGTAGAGTAATAATTTAGGCTTTCCTAAAGAGAAGCTAGATACAAGACATTTCTTTTGGAAGATTACCTGGCTTTGTTTTTTCTTTTAAAGCACAACCTAAGATAGAGAAGCAATTTCTATATTAATTTAAAAATTGGAAGTCTGAGGCAGAGATAGCCGGAATTAACTGAAGGTTGATGTTCTCATTTATGGACCTGTATTTTATATAAAGGAGTTTGACCATCTCACGTAGTCAATCATTAATGAGAAACTCTAGCCAAACTCACGAAGCAGGTAAAGTTTATTTTTAGGCGTTCAGTTGGCTTCTCTCTCTGGCTTCTGCTTCTACTTTGGGGTCACCCCAGATGCCTAGTAACCTTAGCCTGCCTCCCTCTTCCAGAAGGAGCGATGCCCTATGTTTTAGACTTTTTCTTCTTGTGTTAGGACCCTTTCATATGCAAGCGTTGAGGCGCTAACACCATCTGGCTGAAGGAAAAGAATTTATCAGAGTGTACACTGCCCAGTCTGAGGGTCTAGACATGCAGATTATGCATTTGGGAATCTGTCTAGATCCAGATCCTTCATATATATATATATGAAGGATCTGGATATATATACACACACACACACACACACACACACACACACACACACACACACACATATATTTTTTTTTTTGGTCATTTTGGTCATATATTTTTTTTTTGGTCATTCTCTTTCTATGGAGGGTCTAAGTGGTAGAACACAGCTGTTCCTAGCTAGCATTTTGCCAGCCTAGCTACTCCTGTTGAAAAGGGGCAAGTGTCTGAATATTCCTTGAAGGTCTAGAACGAAGGCTCATTTGTCCCTGCCGGGTACCCGTGCCCATCTCTGAACTAAGGCTGAGCCTGTCCCATCTCTAGAGTTTGGGATGGAGTTAATCCCACCGTAAATACATGGCCTCGGGTTGGGAAGAGGACAGTTTTCCAAAGGAAAATTGAGGTTCCAGTACCGCCTGTGGAGAATGAGGGTGTGGCTGGCACCAACAGTATCTGCCCCCATCTGGGCATCACAGAAGACATAGCAGGTACTCTCATAGGATGGAGGCTGATCATCACAAGCACTGATCCCTTCCCAGTGACTCTTCCCAGGTCATATGCTAACCAATCCTCATAATATAATTAATGTAAGAATGGAGTCAGGAAAACTGGGTCCCTAAGCGAGGCATGAGGGCTTTTCAGGTGGCCTGTCCCACATGGCCATCCATGACTCCTGCTCTAATTGAATTTTTCTAGACTGCCTAGAGGAAGAGAGACGTAAGGAGAAAATGAGTCGGTAATGGACAAGCGGCTTTTTAAACAAGCCCATTAATGTGGCACATTTGGGTGCGTACCGACTGGTATGAATTAAAATTGCCTGAGCAATTCTATACTACAGAAGTAGAATTGCTCCTTTTCACGCCGGTGCATCAAGATAGAGGTACAAAGATATTCATCACAGCATGGCTTACAATTGTTAAAAACTGGAAACAACTCAAATATTCATCAGTAAGGGGAAGGTTAAATAAATTATAATATAGCCAAATACTAGAAAACTGTGCTGGTGTTACCTGAACATATATGGACACAGAAAGATGTCCAAAAACATTTGATGAATGAAGTTGGAAAAAATGTATAGTAAAATTCCATTTTTTTAAGAAACAGTATGTGTGTGCCTGCATAGACAGAAAAGGTCTGGAAGAATGCATACCAACTTGTTAAAATTGTTACACCCGCAAAACAGGATCAAGTGAGGCAGGGTTTTTAAAATATACGTTTCTGCCTTCTGTATGTTTGGGTTTTTAAAAATGAGTCTGTATTTAACATGTATTATTTTAAAGTATTTTTAAGATCGAAGTAATATCTAAAATTACGTATCATTCTTCTAATGCCATCCACGTAAAAACGGTCCCTTTTCTTGGGCTCCCCCAGTCTTCCCTCTGGAAAGTCTTTCCCTGCTGGTCACACTCAAAACTCATACCCTCACTTCTCACTGCACTCGCTTTGCTCTAAAGAGTGACCCAGCCAAGACTTATAGCCTTATTAGGCGTTATTTCTAATAAAAAAGACTGACTTGTAAGGCATACGTGGAATGTAGTAACAGAATAGCCACTCGATAGCCTTTTACTTCTTTCTTTTTTCATCCCCCTCACAATTTATGCCCTCACTCATTCCAGAGAGGACTCAAACTCTTTATAATGCAATTAAACTTAGATAAGACGGATAGGTAGGTAGAGAGACAGACAGATGTGGAATGAAATCGAACAATCTGAAACAGTTCAAGGGGGCTTTTCTGGTCTTATGAACAGAAACACATGTGAAATCACAGAGAGATAAAATAGGAAGTGAAAATCAGGACCAAGGAAAGAGAAATAAAAATATGCTGGACATCATTCAATAACTATTTGCTGATGGTAATTATAGGGATGGAAAACCCATCAGGCCTATGGAGCTAAAATTAATCAGCAAGTATTCATGGAGTGCCTCCTGCTTCTATTACTGGTTCTGGCTTCCTGCCTACCTAGGGCCTGGTCTGGAGACATTTGCGTGACAGTCCGCTTGTCAAGACTGAAGGAGCAAAATAGGCAGGCAGAGGCTCGTAGTAACTTCTATAACCCATCATATTCACTGGGGTCCCTGGCAAGCACGACAAGTTCCTTTTGTGAAAGACTATAAACCAGCCTAAAAGTTGTAAACATCACTGCATCAACTGAAAAGGGTCCGATTAAGTAGAAGTACTATTTCTGCAGAGCTATTGTCAATTCATTCGGGCACTATTTGAAATTTCTTTTTCTTTTCTCCCTCCCTCCCTCCCTCCCTCCCTCCCTCCTTTCTTTCTTTCTTCCTTCCTTCCTTTCTTTCTTTCTTTCTTTCTTTCTTTCTTTCTTTCTTTCTTTCTTTCTTTCTTTCTTTCTTTCGCTTTTTAAGGCTGCACTTGTAGCCTATGGAAATTCCCAGGCTAGGGGTCAAATCTGAGCTGTAGCCGCTGGCCTACACCACAGCCATGCCAGATCCGAGACACGTCTGTGACCTACACCACCGCTCGTGGCAACACTGGATCCTTAACCCACTGAGCAAGGCCAGAGATCGAACCTGCGTCTTCATGGATACTTCTGAAATTTCTTAAATACAAATCCTCATACCTTTTCTTTCTAAGTCAGGAAGGGGAGTCAGCAGGATTTGTAACAACTGTACTTAATTTTCAGGGTTGTTTCCATTGCAGACAAACATTTTAGGTCATGACTAATTCCCATATTATGTAAAACATGATGTTTGTGTCACCATTAATATTTTGTTAAATCACTCTTGTAGGGGGCATCTGTTGTTTTCCGCCTGGCCTTTTCTCCTGCTTTAATTTAAAAACTCCATTACTGGAGTTCCCGTCATGGCTCAGTGGTTAATGAATCCAACTAGGAACCATGAGGTCGCGGGTTTGATCCCTGACCTTGCTCAGTGGGTTAAGGATCCAGCGTTGCCGTGAGCTCTGGTGTAGGTTGCAGACGCAGCTCATATCCTGCGTTGCTGTGGCTGTGGTGTAGGCCAGCAGCTACAGCTCCGATTAGACCGCTAGCCTGGGAACCTCCATATGCTGTGGGTGCGACCCTAGAAATGGCAAAAAGAAAAAACAAACAAACAAACAAACAAAAAGCTCACTTACTGACGGGAGCATCTCTCCTCTCCCTCTCTTGCTCTCTCTCATCTGTATCCCACTCGTAGATGTCAGTGGTAGGCACTTGACCTAGACCTTGCCAAGCAGAGTCTGCATCCCACACATCTCCTGGTCATACTCACTGATGTAGGGAAGAGCGTGTCACTCAACTAGACCCATGAAGCTCCTTCCAGAAGCATACACTGAAACATCCAGAAAAGAAGAACTTGCTGTCCACTGCTGTTACTAAGAGTGTTTTTAATCCAGGGGCTGTGGGCCACCAGGTGGAGATAACCTTACCAGGAATAAAGTCAAAACAGAGGAAAGGAAAGCTAAGAGACAGGCCAAGTCCTTTTGGCATCATTTGAGCCCCTGACTGCAACCATGCCTAAAACTAAACCTCCTCCTGACTTTTAAATCAATCAATCAGTTTTCTTTTTTGCTTTAATAGTCGAGTTTCTTTTAAATCCACCAAAAAAAAAATGTCCTGATAAAATAGACAAGGCAAGCTTTCTTTGTGTTATTTCCACGAGAAATCGCCAAGCAACCTGGAGGGGACCCTTCATAATTCAAATGGATCATGCTCACCTCCTAGAAATTCTCCCTGACGAGCATTTCCACACCCAAACCTACCTCCCTCTCTCTAAACACCCAGGTGACTTCTTCATGCATAGGTGGTGCCGCTCGTTTCCACCTGATCGCAAGACTTGTTACTGTATCTGTTTCCGTTGTCTGCAGAGCTCAGATCGTATCTTACTCGTTTTTACATATCCCTGCAGCCTTACACTGGGGCCTAACATGTGACACTTGTTATTTTGTTGTAGAAATTGTATTTTGCCGAAGAACTGTATGAATGGGAGAGGAAATGAGTCGAAAAGTCCCTTCTATTAATAAAAACTCCATGATTAATTGAAACTGTCAATAAAATAATATCAGAAGGCCACAAAGTAAACCAAGTATATTCAAGGCGAACCCTCAAAGGGTCAAATATTGGTGGCTGTTCAGTTGAGAAATTTTCTTTTTTCTGGTTATTAGGATTGAAAGCCTGGGTACATGGGGAGGAGACGCTTCTCCCTCTCTCTGTCTGTCTCTCTCTCTCACACACAAAACATGTACTATTTTAAAAATCCCATACAGTTTAATAAATGTTAAAACTGAAACCTACAACCTGTGCTGCATACGCTAGGTTGTAGGTGGTTAGGGAGGAAGCAGGGAGAGCCGTGGTGGCCAGAAGCTTGCTGGGTTATGGTAGAGGCCTTCTTTTGTGACATAGCAAAGAATAACAAGATGCTGAGAAGTATAGAAACCATTATCTGTGTAGTGCGGGGTGACTGAGTTAGAGTGTTTTGTGATTAAAATGGGCAGGAAAAAAAACCCCACTGTAGATTGGGACTGGGGTGACCAAAGCCTCCCTCTATGTGGGCCAGAAATCTTAATAAAAGTTCTAGATGAGGAGTTCCCATCGTGGATCGGCAGTAAGGAACCAGCTAGTATCCACGAGGACCAGGGTTCGATCCCTGGCCTCGCTCAGCGGGTTGAAGGATTCCATGTTTCCCTGAGCTGAAGTATAGGTTGCAGATGCGGCTTGGATCCCACATGGCTGTGGCTGCGGTGTAGGCCGGAGCTGCAGCTCCCATTCCACCCCTAGCCTGGGAACCTCCATATGGTGAGGGTGTAGCCCTAAAAAAAAGGGGGGGGAGTTCTACATTCCTATGAAAATGCCTGAGTTTTTGAGTTTCAGTCATGACCGTTACCGGTGTTGGGGGTTTCCTCCTGCCTCTCCCAGGGCAAGGCCATCGAGCCTACCTGTCTCCATATGCTTCAAAGAGATGAACTTGAGCTCTGGAGCTGCCTCTGCTTCCTTGTCTCCTTCCGCATGCTGCTCCCAACTCCTTACCTTAGGGGTGGCTTTCTGCGCGCTCGCTTCCTTCAGCCACGGTGCCTTCTCAGCCTCCGCCAGCGGGTCTTCCTTTAGCGCAGACTGTCCCTGAAGGTCCGTCTCTTCCAGGGAGCCGCTACATGGCCTCCAAAACGCTTCCCTTGTCCCACCTGGCTGCCACCGCCCCAGTCCCATCTTCCCCTGCACCGTGCCTCCTGCCCAGGCCCCACATTGCCTGTGCAGTGAGCTTTCCTGTAATAAATGGGAGCCCGTCCTTAGCCAGGCTGCTGGTAAATGTTTAACAAGAGCCAGGAGGGAGTATCTCTGGATCTATTGTCCGTTTGACCGACAGAAAGAATGTAGAGCCCATAATTTACCAAAAAATAATAAAATCTACAGCACTTTTTGCAATAAATTCTGTATAGCCCGTTGATTTTCATGGAATGGCTTCATTGACTTTTGCCAGACTCCTGTATCCATAGTCAACCAACAGCTGCAATTCATTTGTGTTTGGCAAAAGCAGATTGTGTTTGGTTAGTATTCGATTTGGCAAAGCAGTCGCTCATGCCACTGAAGTTCAAACATGAACGGTGGTTGATTTTTTTTTTTTTACATTAATGGAGGAGATGAAAGTGAAACAAAAAAGATGTCTGCTTGGACTACACTCTGTTAATGCTACGAGTGCTTCTTTGCTGATCTGATAGTAGTTTTCACGTGCTGGAAAAATATTCCTCCATTTGTTGTGTTCATAAACAAACACACTTTGAAATTCAAACTTTATTGTGAAACTCTCTCACTTTCTTAGGTTTAGACAATCGGCAAAATGAACCAAGCTCTGATTTTCTTTTTTAATCTTTTTAGGGCCGCACTCATGGCATATTCAGGACCCAGGCTAGGGGTCGAATTGGAGCTGTAACTGCCGGCCTAGGCCACAGCCACAGCAACGCGGGATCCGAGCCGCGTCTGTGACCTTCACCACAGCTCATGGCAACGCTGGATCCTTAACCCACTGAGCAAGGCCAGGGATCGAACCTGCCTCCTCACAGATACTAGTCAGATTCGTTTCGGCTGAGCCACAACAGGAACTCCAGTTTTCCAACCGCTATGGTGTAAATACTCCACCATGATCGGTTTCAAACTACAGAAGTGACGTCTCCGAATGCAGAGTGGGCAAGGTGCTCCACAGCGTTATCCTCACGCAGGATGGCTGGTGTACAGAGCGTACCGAAATAACTTCAAAGCATAGCTGATGGCACAATAACTAAGAAGTGAAGTTTTGAGCATTCATTACCTTTGTTTTTAAAGTATTATTTTATTTCATTGCGAGTTTCCAAATAATGTAGTTTTTAATCTTGGCCGTGATTAACGACAGACTTAGAGAATTCCAAAAAATATAGCAATCAGCTCCCCGAGTTAGCACAGCTGGCTCCACGCATTTCTCTATAGTCATTCCTCTGCTGAAACCTTCTGGCCACCCATTCTACTGATTATCCAGAAAATGTGGGAAGAGAGGTCACGACAATGTGTGATAAAACTAGTAATTACTTTTGTTGTTGTTGTTGTTTGTCTTTTCTAGGGCTGCACTCGCAGCATATGGAGGTTCCCAGGCTAGGGGTCTAATCGGAGCTGTAGCCGCCGGTCTACGCCACAGCCACAGCAATGCAGCATCCAAGCAGCGTCTGCAGCCTACACCACAGCTCACGGCAACGCCAGATCCTTAACCCACTGAGCAAGGCCAGGGATCGAACCTGCAACCTCATGGCTCCTAGTCGGATTCGTTAACCACTGCGCCACGATGGGAACACCACTTTTGTTGTTTTAGTGATGCAAAAATTCTGCACATCCCTCCCTGTTTTCCCAAGCTTGGCATTTAAAAACTATATTTGTATGCATGATCCTATTTGACCTCCAGGTTCCTGTGAGATAGTTGGCGGTAGATATTAAGCTTCCTTTACGGTGAGAAAAACAAAGCAGAGAAGTGAATGACTGGCCCCAGCTCACTCAGTTGAATAAATGACAGAACAGTATTTCACGTTTAGGTCTTATATTGAAAAACAAGAGGCTAGAGAAAATTTCATTGACTAATACTTCAAATTAAAAAGGGGTAACAGAGGTCAGAGTTTGCTCTAAACTGTGGTCATATCTTGTTCATGGATCCCTCTACCAGGACGTTTTGATCTTTTAACTCCACCGTTTCTAACTTAGGATAAAAAAAAACAAAGCCCAGTGCGACCTAATAAAGAAATAAGGTGTAAGCACTGAAATGGAAACGTAGGTTCTCGAAAATGAGCTGAGAGCTTCCACCTAGAAATGGAGCAGATTGAAACAATCTCTACCAAAGAAACATGGGACAGAAAAGGAGATTAAATTAGAAGAGGAAGAAAGCTAAGGGCATAATGGCCAGCCACAAATGCCACAAATGAAAAACAAAGTATATAACACTTGTTAAAATTATTCCTTGCGCTGGCTCCATTGTCTCCCAACTCTCAAAGCATTAGGTTACTGCTCACCGCAGTGTTTATCTCATTTATCTGCTGATATTTACCTCAGCTTGGAGTCAGGTGTTGTTTAAACTAAGTGCTGCCACCATCAAGAATATAGACTTCCCAGTAGACTCATAGAGCATATCATGCTTGTGAGTACAAACTGTGATACGGTAGGTTGCTTATGATGAACTCATTGAAAGCATCATGAGAAGCAGCAAAACACCAGGGATGCTGGTAACAATTTAGCATTTCCCAGTTCTTGTGGGAATGTTAATTCCAATTACAAAAAGACATGCCAAAGTGGAATTCATTATGATTAAGAACTTGCTGTTCTAAGTGTGAACTGTTTATAAAAGGCATGTCTGGTGTAAAATGCAAATACTGAAGCGGAGAGAGATGGGGCGTTCAGAGCTCAGCTGGCCTCCCCGAACCTCTTCCACTATTAAGTTAAGCAAGAATAGAAATGTTTCCCAAAGTCAAGGCAGCATTTTAAAGAGGGCTCCAAGAGATAGGATAGCTACAGAAATAATTTTTATCTGTTGCAAGTTAGAAAATCAGCATATTCAGTGAGCTGTCATATTCAAAATTATTAATACACACAAAAGTGATAAAAATTTGATTCCAAGTCACATCTACTATCATAGATTTAATGTGGGGTGTGGCTGGATAGAAGGACAGAATAGATGGGAACTGCAGCAACAGACAAGGAATCCTGGCCTATAGGAAAATAAGTTACAAGGTATCCATTTATAAAAGGAAATATATGTGATAAACAGCAGTGAAAGTGAGAGCGAATGTGGTACACGCTGTGCTCTTTCTTCATCAGGCTCTCTCTTAACCGACACTACTGAACGCCTTCATCTTAACTAACTAGGTTCTCCCTTCTCCCTGGAAAACACACCGATTGATGCCCAGGGTGGGGGTGAACACTGGGGCCAAGTTTACTTCCTAGTCTCTACACATTGCTCTTCCCACTAGTTACCATCTATGTGTAGCAACACTTCCTGGTGTTGTTTTTTTTTTTTTTCTCTCCAAACATGTTGATTCCATTTGTATTGTTTTTGTAATTAGTTGATTTAATTAGATATTAAGTAATATGATGAAATGTGAGTAATAAAATAGTTGTTGGTCTATAAAATCCAAATGGAAAAACACCCTATAAGCAATAGCTGTCAAACAAGGTGGATGGATCATAAAAAATTTAGAAATTTACACACATATTTTATTTTGTATTTTAATTTCTTGCTCTACTTTAAACTGGGAAATAGTTAATACTACGTATTAATAATAATTGCTAGTGATGACTGAACACTTAACACGCCCCAGGCATCAGTCTAAGCCCTTCATATATACTGAATTTGTTTAATAACGAGTTAATTCTATTATCATCCCCATTTTACAGATGATAGAAACTGAGGCACAGAGAGTTAGGTTGCCCAAGGTTACCTTCTTCATAGAGTTAGAGGCCAGCCAGCCAGGCTGGCTCTTAACAGGTATGCTGTAAAGATACAATGTGGGCGTAGTTTATACATGAATGAAGACACGGGAATCTGGTCATTGGGGTCTCAAAAACTTTAGCCCTTCATCAAAGGATTATGAAATGAACATTCCATCATAGGTCCTAGGTTTTAAAGCTTAAAATTTACAAGTATAGTTTTCTTTATGCTTCTCTTGCTTTAACTGACTTTTTAATTTAATTAAGTACCCGTGCAATCGCTTCAGTGAGGTTACGCCTTCCACAGAGCTGCAGGGCGGTGTGGTGGTCTCACACAAATACCAGGATGGGAGTTGAGATCTGTATATGCTGGAACAGGGATTTCCTGCAGATATTTGAGGAGGAGCATAGAAGGATCTATTTGATGATTTGGAGGAGAAATCTGGCAGTGAAGCCTGGATTTTTTTAATGGGAATGGAAATGATAAAACATGTGAACAGAATGGGAGACTTCACTTGGATAAAATATCAGTTGCTGTATAAATGTAAAAGGCAGTTCGGTTACTATTCAGATTTAAGGTTTGATTGACTTTAGGATATAGTCTCAGACCCTTTCCATGCATGCATGCATTCACTCGTTCATTTCGCAAACATCTACTGGGTACCTACTACGCACTAGAGATATAGCGGTGGAAGAAGACAGACAGAGGCTCTGCCATCCCAGATTCTTTATATTCTAGTGGGGGACACAGAAATTTAAGATACGAATCCAGAAATAAAAAACTATTGTAATGTGCTACCAAAGTAAAGTACAGGACACCAGAGGAACAAACAGTAATAATTCTGTGCTTGTTGTTTGTTTTGGGGGAAGGAGTACTCAGGTGCTTAAACATTAGACAATAAAAAACGAGCATCTTGAGTAACATTTGCATACTTTCCATTAAGGCATTTGGCCTCCACAACAACGGTAGGTGTGATATTATGTCCGGTTGACTCAGCGTTGATTCTAGTTGACTGCTCGCCGAGTGCTCACCACATACTGGGTTCTGTTTTGGAGTAAGACATATAGCGATGAGCAAGACAGAAAACATCCTTGCTTTGACTGAGTTCAGATGTATCGCCTTCATTCCCACCTCCACTTTTAGGACAAACATAGTCTCCCTCAGATGGGGATTCATCCTATTTCTTCTCTTTTAGTAGTCACAACTTCCCAGGTTTACAGACTAGTAATTTTCATATCTAAAGACTTGATAGTATATGTAAAATACTTTCAGTGGTGCCTGGCAGATAGTCCACATTCAGTAAAAGGTTAACTACTGTTAGAATTGCTTTATTATTATAGCGCTTACTCTCAGGTCCTTTCTGAGTCACTGATTTCGTTTCTCCAGTTAAATTCCATCCACACTTAGGGCAAGTCTATCCTGGGACTTACATACTCTTTCATGGAAGTTACGAGATCAGTGAAGAAAAACCTCATTAATATTGTCTGTTTCTACTCTCCATGTTTAGTTGTGTGTCCTTGTATATAGCTCAAGCTCTGTAAGCCTCTGTTTCCTCAAGTTGGAAAATTAGAACAATACCTATATATTCAGCTACTGTCAGCAGAAGTGGGCAGCAGAGGGTATGCGTGTGGTATATGCAGTGGGGGAGGGAATCAATAAATGCTAGCCATAGAGCTTAACGATTCTAACTCTGAGAAGTAGACACTGGGCCCATCTACAGTTTATGTATCCTTTCAAATGAACCTGAAGACTCACGAATGAGATTTTTTTTTTTCCTATAAAATAAAAAAGTTAGGCATATTTAGACCTCTGAACAGAAAAATCAGGAAAATGCCACAGTTTGGCTCCATTGAAAGTGTTTCCAATAGTGATTGTTAATTTGAAACAATGTCTTCTTCCATTAAAGTGATCCACTGGGCTTGCAGGAAAAGAAGGAGTGGGGAGAAAGTTAACTGGGAACTTTTGTAAAAGCAGATATTATTTAAAAGCAGGGTACCCACCACCTAGAACTTGAACAGGTAAGACAGATGAGGTGGATTTTTTTTTTTTTTAAAGCATAGATTCAACTACGAAATAGGTGTATGGTATGGAAAGCAGTATTGTATTAGATATCTATTATGGTCCCTTTACATACATACGTGCAAATTATTGTATATAATGTATACTTAACATATAAATACTTCCTAGTATAACTGTCAAGCAGATGTACGAGTTATTTAACTCACTTTTAAAACATGCATAACATTTGAGTCCTGAGATTTTTCCCATCAAACTTGGTTGTTTGGGGACCCAATGCTCTGAAGCCATGTGATTTTTAGAATTTGAGACATGTAAGGTGGAAAACCTGGCAAGCAGGCCGAGTAGCATCGTCAGAGTAAACTCTCATTTAGTGTGGACTGTGAGCACCGAGACCAGGGCCTTCCTATTGACTTGCGCCAAGGGAAGAAAAGAGGAGTCATCCCTTCTGGATTCTGAAGGGGATTTGTTAACAACTGGGTTGCTCAGCGAGCCCTTCATAGAAATTCTCCCGCTGAGGGGGTTCTACGTAGGCAAAGGTCTAAGTTCCCTTCTCTTTTCCCAGGCAGGGAGCTTCTCTTCCTTTTCCAAGATGGCGGCCCCGGCGTCATCTGTGGGCGGCCCGTGCAGATCGCCTCCGGACAGGAGGCTTGCGAATAGCCTAGTTCTAGCCTCTCAACTCAGATGACACACGGGGCAGCCTTCACCCCTCGGAACCGAGGAAAGGTGACTTGGACTGCCCGCGAGCGAGAATCTTGGCCAAGATGGGGGACGCACCGCCGGGCGGCGTCACCGACCTTTACCAAGATGGCGGCGGGCGGCTTCCGGCACGCGCTTCCCCAATCCTCTGCCAGAAGTCGCGGCAGAGCGGCCGCCGCCAGTCCGAGCGCGGCGGGAGGAGAGAGTAGCAGCAGCTGAGCGCCGGGGCAGGGCAGGGTGGAGCTGCGGCAGCCTCCGCCCCCGTCAGCAGCTGGCAAGCGCTGTCACCTGTGGGGGCGCAAAAGTTCCCTCCCCCAAACCCTAAAGCAGCACAGCACAACATTTCCCCGAGTCACAAAAATCGTAATATGTGCGGCCCAAGGTAGGAGGCTCGGTCCCAAACGTTGCCCAAGCCCTCTGGACGCGGCAAGCTGGGGAAGGGGGCTGGGGCGGGGGGCCTCAAGCGCGGACACCCCTCACCCCACGCCCCTCTCTTTGGGGACGGGCCACGTGTTTCCTTTGAGCAGAGGAGGAGGCGCGTAACGGGCACAGCTGGAAGGAGTTTAATGCTGACATTTTAAAGCTGCGTGTGTTCTGTTTTATTTGGAGGGGCAGGGGTCCCACGAACACGAAAGGGTGGGCGACGCATTGAGAGTGCAGCAAATGTCAAGATTCGGGGGCGAGGGGCCTCCACGGGAAGCTTGGATGCAGGCCCTGAAGGGGGTGGAAGGAGAGGTCAGGAGTTGGGGGGTTGCGGGAGGGGAGGAGGGTGTACTTTGCAAGCGACTTACTGTTTCGCCTGTAACTTGATTTGGGGCCTGCCACCTCCTGCTTTCCTTTAAAAAATAATTAAAAAGTGCAAAGAAATCTAGTTCGCCGGAGGTTTTGCATTTGGCGTGCAACTTCCTTCAAGTGTGAGCGCGCTAGGAGGGAGGGAGGGCTGGGGGTTGAACTTGGCAGGCGGCGCCTTCTGCCGCCGCCGCCGCCTCGCAGACTCGGGGAAGAGGGTGGGGGACGGTCGGGGCGCGGGGAAGGGTGGGTTCTGCTTTGCAACTTCTCTGCGGGTGCGAACGAGCGGCGGCGGCTGCAGAGTGGGCAGCCCAGACGATGCGGGGGAGGGGGACCCGCCGGCACGCGACTCTCCCCGGGCCCAGAGTACGTATGCGCGGACCCCCTCCTCTGCCCTGGGCTCCCTAAAGCCTCCCCGGAGGGCGTGTCTGGCCGTCCAGTCCCGCGAGCGGCCGACACGCTGCGGCACCGTTTCCGTGCAACCCCGTAGCCCCGTGTGAAGTGACACACTTCGCGCAGTTCGGCCCGGGGGCCGCGGCGCGGACCACCTCAGCGGCTGTGCTGCGGGCCGCGCCCCGGCTCCCCCAGCCAGCCCGCTGTCACCCGCTGGGACGCTGGCGGCGGTAGCCGCCGAGGGGCAGGGCGAACCCCGGAGGAGTGGGTCCGGAGTCGCAGAGCTGGGCGGGGGCGGGAAGGAGCGGCGAGAAGAGAAACTAGAGAAACTCGGTTTCCCTCCGCAGCCCGTCCCAGAAAGACCAGGTCGGCCACCGCCGCCTCTTTTTTTCCTGGGTGGGGGGGTGGGCGTCGGGGACGGAGCTCAGCGCCGCGCGCCCGGGTGGGGGCCGTGCCGGGGGGCCGCCGGCGTGCAGGCGCCGTCGCGGCCGGGGCGGCGGGGCCGGCGCGCAGGGCGTGGGGGCGGGGGCCACGGCCGCCCCTGCAGTTGCCGAGCGTCGCCAACAGGTTGCACCGTTCGCCGCCGCCGCCGCGCGGCCCCTCCGGCGGGGAGCGGCCGGGGGTGGAGTGGGAGCGCGTGTGTGTGCGCGAGTGTGTGCGCGCCGTGGCGCCGCCCCCGCCCGCCCCCAGCTCGGTCCCGCTGGCTCGCCGCGGCCGGGCGGCCCTTTCGCGTGTCCGCGCTGCCTCCCCTCCTCCTCCTCCTCCTCCTCCATTTTGCGAGCTCGAGTCTGTGACTGGAGCCCGAGTCACCGCCCGCCCGTCGGGGACGGATTCTAGTGGGCGGAAAGAGACGCCGCGGCCGGAGCGGCTGGAGCGGCGGGGCGCCGGCAGCGAGGACGCGCGCCCGGGAGCCCCGGCCGGCCGAGCGGGGCGGGGGGCTGCCTGTCAGCGGGGAAATGGGGGACTTTCTTCAGTAGGGGCCCTCCCCTCCCCCCCATGGAGAAGGGGGCGGCTGTTTACTTCCTTTTTTTAGAGGAAAAAAAAATCTCTCCCGCTCCTCCTGCTTTCACACGCCAAGTTGTTTATCTCGGCTGCGGTGGGAGCCGCGGACGGCGGCGGGTGAGCGGCGCCCGGGCAGAGGTACGGGGAGGGCAGAGGCGGGGAGGAGGGGCGGGGGGCCGCGGCCCGCGCGGGCGCCCGCTCCCCGGGGTGCGGGCTGGGGCCCGGAGGCCGGCTCGCGGCCGCCGCCGGAGCCTGCAAACTTTTATTAGCCTCGGGGAGTGGGGGTGGGGGCCGGCGAGGGCCCGGCGGCGGTGACGAAAGGGCAGCGGGCGGGTGACAGCGCTGGCCTCTTCCTCTCCCCGGGCCGTGGTCCCCCGGCCGGGCCGAGGGGGAGGGACCCGAGCTCTCATCCTGGCCGGGAATCCTTGCTTTTCTTTTTTGGTCCCCAAGTCCCCCCCCCCCGACACCCGTTTTTCGGGTGAACGCTGAGCTGCATCTGGATTCTACTGGCCCGAGTCTTGCCACTCCACCGAGAGCGCCCGAGCGCGAGCAGGGTTTGTGTCGAGGTGCCAGTGCGTCTCCTTTCTGGCGGGCGCGCGGGGTGTGTGTGTGTGCGCGCGCGTGTACACACGCAGGGGACTGACAGCCTGCCACTCGGAGACTTGGGCCAGGGCTGGCGTTATCTGGTGCAAGTGGGCGTGTCGGAGGAAGAACTCAACAGGTCTGAACACATTTCTCTTTTAACCCCGCACTTTTTTTTCGCCCCCCTCCCCCGAAGGTTTGTTCTTTCGCGCTCGGCATCACTTCGCGTCTGACGTTTGGAAGTGGCCCGTTTCGAAAAAAAGACCCTCCCCAGCCGCACGAGTTGCGTGGTGCGGTTTTTGACAAGCGCTGGCTTCACGGTTGAAGGTTGCAGGCTTGCTAATTGCAGCCCTGTGATGCCGCCTAAGACCCCTGGCCGTGGTCATTAAGGCCGATCACTGTGACAGGGTTATTTGCAATGTAAACGGGGGTATCAGGTCGTTTGAGGGATCGTTTCGTTTTATGAAGTACTGTTTTGGTTTCGGGTTTGAAGGCAGCTGTCAAAGCGGCCTGGAAATTCATTAGGCTCCACTTGATACCTGGTGTTTAGAGATGTTATCAGATAACCACGGCGGAGGGGCGGGGAGATAGGCAGTTAACCTTAAAGATTGTGTAGTGACCAGACCCCACCGGCGTCTGCCTTCATCACACTCCTTGCGTGAGGGCCAGTAAAGTTGATGCTTCGTGAAGTCTCCGTTCAGGAAAAGTTTTCCTTTCATCGGGTGGGATTTGACTGTCGGGTCGCAAACGTGCATATTAAAGTCTTTGCCCGCCTCTTGAAACATCGTGATTATTGAGTCTGCTAATAACCTAACCCTCGTGAGAATAGGCTCAGAATTGGAAGTCTGGAATGCAGGGGAAATTATTCTGAGCATTTTATTAGATATTATTTTACTCGGATTTATATGAATGTGATTCTGGGATTTTTTTCCCTCTATTTTTCAGTATTCCGATATTTGGAAAGGAAAAGTCTTATTTTAGAGATACAATAGTGTTTACTGAAGATTTTAAGCAGTTTAAAAACGTAATGTCGCTTCGACTAGATTTATTGTGTCCTAAGCTTGAGAGAGCTATTTTTTGTTACAGTGAAATTAGCTAAAATTGTAGTGAGAAGCTACTACGTGTTCTGTTTTGTGCAGTCTGAATTTTAGTTAACCTGTATTCAGTGTCTTTCATATGTTCAAAATTTGAAGACACGCCTTGTTAGGCATAATCATTAAGAAATATAAATTAAAAATAAGAGCCTTTTCCTAGCCTATTGGCAGATGAGCAGACCATTATCGTTTATTTTTCAAATAAAATTTATGGTTCCCCAATAGTTGTACGAAACCGTTTGGATGAGCGGTAGGAGGGGAATTTGGAGATAATTAGAGAATTCTTAGTATAGTGTTTATCAAATTGTATGGGTATTGGGTCTCAGAAAAGCAGACAGCCTTGACTGGTTGAAAAGAGGTATGAATTTCAGTGGTCATACTTCTTTTTTAATTAAATACTTTGACATCAACTTGAACCTTTAGAATAATCAGATGTATTGAATTATAATGTCTGTGATTAACAGAGTTCCCGTTTTGTGTGTGGCAGGGTGAGCAGCCAAGCTTCGTGTGGTACAGTTTTATCCTTAGTTGTGCAGATGGACGCATGGAGAGGGAGCAGGGGACCCAGGTTTTTATGCTACACCGCAGAAACTACTGATAACAAGGAATTAGAGTTAACTAAAAGGCTCATTTACCAGGCTCTTACTAATCGGATCACAGAGATAATGTGACTTTATAGCTTATTATGTTCTCCCTCTTTTTTGTAGCTGATACTCACTGATGGACCCCAAGGAATCATTAAACCCCCCCAGTAGAGAAGAAATCCCCAGCAGCGTGCTTGGCCGAGAGAGGGTGAGTGTGATGGACTTCTGTAAAAGCCTGAGGGGCGGAACTACTGTGAAGGTCCCTGCATCTTCACCCTCACTGGCTGCTGGTTCTCAGTCAGACTCCAAGCAGCAGAGACTTGCGGTTGATTTTCCAAAAGGCTCAGGAAGCAATGCACAGCAGCCAGATCTGTCCAAGGCAGTTTCACTCTCCATGGGACTGTACATGGGAGAGACAGAAACAAAAGTGATGGGAACGGACCTGGGATTCCCACAGCAGGGCCAAATCAGCCTTTCCTCTGGGGACACAGACTTTCGGCTTCTGGAAGAAAGCATCGCAAACCTCAATAGGTCAACCAGTGTTCCAGAGAACCCCAAGAATTCAGCCCCCGCTGCTGCTTCTGCTGCTCCCGCCGAGAAGGAGTTTCCAAAAACTCACTCCGATGTGTCTCCGGAACAGCAGAACCTGAAGGGTCAGACTGGCACCAACGGGGGTGACGTGAAGTTGTTTACCACAGACCAAAGCACCTTTGACGTTTGGAGGAAAAGACTCCAGGATTTGGAGTTTCCTTCTGGGTCCCCAGGTAAAGAGACAAGTGAGAGTCCTTGGAGCTCGGACCTCTTGATAGATGAAAACTGTCTGCTGTCTCCTTTGGCGGGAGAGGATGATCCCTTCCTTTTGGAAGGAAGCTCGAACGAGGACTGTAAGCCTCTTGTTTTGCCGGACACTAAACCCAAGGTTAAGGATAATGGAGAGCTTCTCTTATCAAGCCCCAGCAGTGTGCCACTGCCCCAAGTGAAAACAGAAAAAGAAGATTTTATCGAACTCTGCACCCCAGGCGTAATTAAGCAGGAGAAACTGGGCCCAGCTTACTGTCAGGCCAGCTTTTCTGGGGCAAACGTAATTGGCAATAAAACGTCTGCCATTTCTGTCCATGGGGTGAGCACGTCTGGGGGCCAGCTTTACCACTACGACCTGAACACAGCAGCTTCCCTTTCCAAACAGCAGGAGCAGAAACCTATTTTTAATGTCATTCCACCGATTCCTGTTGGTTCAGAAAATTGGAATAGATGCCAAGGATCTGGAGAAGATAACCTGACTTCCTTGGGGACTTTGAACTTCTCTGGCAGATCGGTTTTTTCTAATGGCTACTCAAGGTAAGATGAATGCTTTCTATTTCTTAAGAATGGTACCTTCAAGGTAGATTGGTAGATTGAAACATTCATTGATTTCAGGTGATTGATTTCAAGTGTCCACCAATTCATGTGTTTTTTCACGCGGGTAAGTGTAAATGGCCTTTTGAAAATCGGTGTGGCAGGTAACCTAAGTGGTTTGTCTGTCCAAAAACTTAGTTTTTTTTTTTTTCTGAAATAATGACATTCAGTATCCCACTGACCAGTGATGGAAAATTTTGTGTAAAAATTTAAGGTTATATTTGCTCATTAACAGGTATCTTAAGTACAAGCAATGTAAATTCAAGGAGGTATGATGTCTGGAAATATGTTGATGGTGCATATACTCATTTAAGCTGTTTTAGAATGCTTCTCCATGACAAGGAAAAATAACCCTTAATACTTGACATAAACACTGTGCTGTATTTGTACATTTGTGACATGCTGGCCTGAGGAGATTAAAGGGTTAAAAGGCAGACTAACAGTGAGCCCTTTTCTTCAAACCTAACCTTCTGTTGAAGAATGTGAGTTCTGAGCTTGCTAAAGCAGTACAGTTATCAGTGTCCCTGACCAGAGTTTTAGACATGGGACTTGCCCACAGAACTCCTGGCCCAAAGTAGGTTAAGTTGTGTCTGCTGATGGGTCTCTTTAAGAAAGGAATTGGTGGCAACACGTGCTTGATCTTACTTTCAAACGTTCCTAGGGGAGTTCTCAGATCTACGACTGATGGCTGACGTTGGTAAGCTGCAGTCTCCGCCGCGTTTGATTTCCTTCTCTCTCTTCTCTTTTCTCATTTATAAGTATATTGACATTTCTGTTTGACCTCGAAGAGGACTGTTAAAATGGAATTACGAGGAAAAAGTTCTAAATTTAGGTGTATCTGTCCACATGGTTTAAGTTCATTGTCCCATACCCCCACCCCCAATCCAGATGACCGTATATCACTTTTTAGGTGTGAAGGAAATATGAACATGTAAATGTAGTGACACAAGATTGATTAATCAGTGGGGTTTTTTTTGGGGGGGAGGAGAACACGGTGATTTCTTTGTACATCAGTGCTTTTAAGTTCTTAAATGTTAGTCCCTCCTCCCATTCAGTAGTCATTGAAGATTTTATTTAAAACTCTCTTCAAATTACTTTCTCTGCTAAAGTTCTAATACTGAGGTGTCTCTTCCTTGCTCTTTAAGTTAGAAGCTTTTCTTGTTGGAAATAATTAGATTGAGGCTGTGTTCTATTCCTTTAAAAGACATAGATGTTCCTTAGCAAAAGTTAAAAAAAAAAAAAATCCTTCGTTCTTGTGTCTTAATGCAGACTACTTACTAATCTGTTATTCAGATACTGTCTTTTACTTAGACGAAGACTACTTCACTTTGTTATTGCTGTCATTCTGAATTAAAGATTGAAACGTTTTCATAAGGAGATTTGAGATGTTATCACATAAGCTGTTGTGTTAAATGTTAAAAGACATGCTGTGTTTAAAATTTTTCAATTTCAAATTTTGGGCCGTGGAATTCCTGATGGAATGTGCTTGGTTGTCTTAAAAGAGTTAAGTACAGTTGGTTTGACTAAGCCATCTCTAGGAAACTGTTATATTGATTTATAAAACGTAATTGTGCAAAGGAAGAGAAAATCTTAGGCAAGGCTTTGTGATTATGAATGATTTTTGTTCTGATAATCAGCATAGTAGGGTTTTCATTTTCCTTACTATAAAAAAAGCATTGTAAATCAACTATACTTAAGTAAAACTTTAAAAATGAAAAAAATACTTCAAGAAGTTAAATCAAGGAATCAGTTCACACGCACATACAAAAGGAATGGGAGAAGCACTTACCATTTTCCATTCACTGGAAGCTTTCATTAAGCCCTGTAAAATCTGGAATTGGAGAATAAGTCTTAAATGAATCATTTAAGATAATTTTAATATTTTCTAGTAATTTATAACATTTAAAGTGTGTGTCAGCCTCATAACAGCCATATGATGGTAGGCAAAGCAGTGATGTTATGACTCTTTCAAGAGTCTTTTTAATAACCAGTGAAATGACTATTTTATGCTGATGTGTGATTTGGAATTATAATCAGTAGTTTTTGTTCTAATGAAAAGGTGTAATACTTTTACAGGATCATTTGAGAAAGTTTGAAAATTTTATACCTTGAGGCATTAAGGTTGAGAACTGTGATCACCCAGAACAAAGCTTCTTCCAAATAAATTGAAACAATGTTTCTCTTTTACCATCACTGAATTAACCTATTGTTTCCAAACAATAGCCCTGAAATAACTAAAGTTGGTTGCTTTCTCTATATGTTTTAATGTGGTTCTAGCCAAACATTATGACCAGTGACCCTGAGTAATCAGCAGTTGAATCAATGCGTTGAGACCATGATTATATTGAATATTGACTTTCCCACTTTAGATATAAAAATGTCAAATCCTCCAATGACTTGCGTTCCATTTAAAATTTTTAAAAGCATAAGTTGTAATTTGACTTTTTTAAAGTGTAACCTAAAATTGCTTTTCCTCGGTATGCTTAAAAGATAAGTTATACTCTGTTTTGGGGGGAAGTTCCTTCTGGTGTGTCAGCATAGCACAACATCCAGTTATTACATTAAATTGTAAAATTATTTATGTCATGATTGAGCATTACAGGTCTTTTCTTTTTTAGGTTTTAAGGTCATCGATAGTAAAACAAAAGAAACCTTGTTGATACTCAGATACATTCTTTAAGTAAATTGAACTAGCCATTATAACTTAATATGCTTTTTAAACACTGAAAGTCAATAATAAACTTAGCATAAACTTGTAACATTGATGAAGACACATTTTTGCGTAATTTGGATTTTCAGCATAGTTTTACTTAAGTACTGGTGACACTGCCGAAAAGAGGCAAAGAAGTAAATGGTAGTTGGTTTCGGGAATTAAGAGCTTTTGTTGGGATTATATTGAAATTTTAGTGTTAAAAAGTTGATCGTTTTCTGAAAGATAAGATGATTGGAGAGAAAGAATGATTCGAGATGAATTTGTAAACACAGTCTTAGGTGGCTTAGAGGACTCTGTTGATTGGCATTTAATGAAGCTATAAAAATTTATGTATGTTTTAACGTCTCGTTATTCATTCCATCTGTGTCTAATTCTGTTAAGATAATGGGAATGGCCTGTACAAACACAGGATGATTCTGTCCCTTTTTCATTCATTTTTCTTAACAACCTTGTGCTGAATGTTTTCTCAGAGAGGAGGCATAAGGAAAAAGTTATTAGGATTAACTCCCCCTCTTATTAGATAGTTTCTTCCTACTTTTCCTTTCCTTCTAAAATTTCTGGCAGCGAATGTTTCAGTGTTTTTTTTTTTTAGCTTAATATTTCTGATATTCTCTGATAAAAAGATTTCTGAATACTGGAGGAGGTTTGCTTTTATTTATTTACTTACTTATTTTTAGGTTTATGCTAAGAATCTTCTCCCCCACCCCCCTTTTAAAACCCTCTACTTCATTATGGCTATATTATTTGTAAAAGGGGGGGAAAAAAACACGAGCTAAAACACCATTGTGTGTTCAGGTGTGTCAGTTTAGTGTGGAATGACTCCAATAAAGAACTCTGATTAGCATGTGGTCAGATTTTATTGAAATCACTTCTTGTGATGTTTCTTTGGCTATTCCATTATATTTTTATACTGGATAGATAACTTGTATTTATCAGTTATTCAAAATGGTAAATGGTATTTTGGTTTTACCTATTGATGTTACAGATAATGTAAAAATCTGACTGCCTTCAATATTTTATTGACTGTCTATAAATTCCGTGAAAAACTTACTCTGAAATACACTTGCGTAAATGTAGGTTAAATGCAAATTGTATTCAGAGTAAAATTCATTTGTGGGTAGAAATCACTTTAGGAGCCTCTGGAGATTTTCATGAAAGAGAGAAGGAAAAGGGTTGTTTTAGTATGAGTGCCTCATGTGGACGAACATATGTATTAATGGGTTTGTTATATAAGTCTAAATCTACTCTGGCCTGCAAGTGATTGAAACAGCCTAGTTGTTGGGATATCTTAATTGACATTTGGTTTAAAATAAGTCTGGGGTATATTTTTTAAAACATTTTTTTTTTCTTTTAAAGATCACACCTGATTTTACTGAGTAGTAAATTCTTATTATGTGCTACTGTCGATGTGAGCAAATGAAACAAGCAAAATAGATTTGTGCCAAGTAGCATTTACCCTTCTAAGGACATCCTGGTAATTGTGTATTACAGTATTTACAGATATTTGCCAAATTAATGGGCACTTGCTTCCATATTTCTGAGTCATGGAAAATGTATATTGGTGAATCGTGTTGTGAAAAACTTTAGTATTTTGTTGAATTAAGCTATAACTGAAAAATCAATTACTTGGTGACCTTTTTAGAATGGTTTAAAAGCCCATGCTCTCCTTATTTCTGCAATTTCAGAAAGGCAACTGCTTTAATTTTCTTCTGGCTTGTTCTACTTGGGTTTTGTATTTTCCAAGCAAATAAAAATATTCATATGGAGAACTTCCGTTTAGGGGAAAAAAGATCCACCAAGTGTTCCTTTCTCTCTGAACCGCACTTGATCACTTTTTCGCTAAACTGCATTAGAGTGAGTTTTAACGGTAATTTTTATATTGATTTAACCCTTTGATTTCGTGTATTTTAGAAAATAAATGATTTCATAGTAGTTCAAAATTAGTTGTAGATTGTGAGTTCAGCCCCCAGACGCTTAATTTTGACAGGTCGCCTTTTTATTCCTCCCCAGGACCACAGAGGTCCCTGAAATACAGGTTTCCAGTGGAGTCTAAATTAATAGGTAGTAGAGGTGTGCAGCGTGGAAGTTTGGAAATACCGAGAGCAAAATTCCCAGAACCAGTTTGGTTTGGCTGTCATGAGTTTAGAGGAGCGCCCCCCAAAAAATGGGGGGCTGTATTTATATGCAAAGGAGTCCATTAACCAGTATCACAATTCAGTTTCTTTTATTTGAGGCAAAAACCTAAAGCTAATTGTGGCAGCATAACCCTGATGTTTACAGGGTGACATTGTCTTTTGCGATACTGTATTACCAAAAAGCGATGGAATAGAAATTTTAGTTTATTTAGCTAAGATCAAGTTTGTGTTTTTCCCATTTTTATTTAGGCTGCTGTCTAATCAATAAAAATGTGATTACTGGGAGGTAGGTGAAATAGCAATGACATCTTGTGTTGGTAGAACCACTTCGTATTTCCTAATGCACTGTCACATGCGCGCGTAGCCATCTGACGGTGGAGTGTAACCCTGTTCTTTGGTAATGTATTTCCATGGTTGTGTATTTTCTGCTAGAACCTTGAGGAAATAAGTTCTTATTTAATGGTACGTATATTGTAAATTATGGCATTCTGTAATTTCTAGACACTCACTTAAACCATTTACATTGCAGTATAGTCTGTAAAGCCAGCTATTTTTAATGGAAATGTGATGTTTTCTGGTTTTATCTATAGGCCAATTTACATATTAGTGACTTATCTTGGTAGAGCTGCGTGCTTAAACACTTTTTCAGAGTAACTCAAGTATTGATTGTGAGTGCTTTAAAAGTCCTTTTGACAAAGTTCCAACAAGATTAATAGTGTCTATAATACAGGTTTAGTGAAACTACCTCTTATTTTATAAGTTTTTAATTCACACTGTGGGATACCACGCACACCTACACACACACACACATTATGCATGTGTACATGTGTATGGAAGCATTTAATGATATGTTTAGTTGTAGGTGTTTAGCACATTATCTTTGACTTTTTATTTTTTTAGTGAACAGTG
>PVHT021183659.1:1305530-1408325 GCA_004024745.2 Catagonus wagneri | reverse complement strand
GAAAATAAACCCAGATTTGGTAATTTTAACAAAATAATAATTTAAAGTAACGTAGTTGGTGGTACATAGAAAATACGAGATAAACACCACTGTTGGTAGAGCTTAGGGGGTGTGGCTCTTGGATTCTCGGAGCTCGCTTTACTCTTAGCTACAATGACTTTAGAGCTTAAAGGGACTTGAAGGTTCATCTTCTCCCCACACTCTGTTTTTTTCAGCTAAGGAGAGGAGACCTATAGAAAGTATCTAGAGAAGGATGACAGAACTAGTTAGTGGTGTTACCGCTTTGAATACCTAATTCTCAGTAGTCTGAGCTCCCCAGCAGGCTTCAGGTAAGATCTGGTCTCTGGTTCTAGAGACCTGAAGCATGATGCAGATGAGCCACGTGTTTTATAAAAGTTACTATGAAATCTGGAGTTCCCCGTCGTGGTGCAGCAGAAATGAATCCAGCTGGGAACCATGAGGTTGCGGGTTCGATCCCCGGCCTCGCTCAGTGGGTTAAGGATCCGGCGTTGCCATGAGCTGTGGTGTAGGTCACAGATGTGGCTGGATCCGATGTGGCTGTGGCTGTGGTACAGGCCGGCAGCCGTCGCTCCAATTGGACCCTTAGCCTGGGAGCCTCCACATGCTGCGGGTACAGCCCTAAAAAGACAAAAAGAGCAAAAAAAAAAAGTTACTATGAAATCACTTACTTGAGATTTTTAAACATACACATTATCCGTATTCTTTTCTGTCTATTCAACCCTTTTTTTCCCCTAGTGATGGTTTTCCTCATTATGTGGCACCACTCTACTAAGGATTTTCTGTGCCTTCATCTCATTTAAACCTCTTAACAGCCCTCTGAAGGTTTTTAATTCTAGTTTCTATATTGTTACTGATTCTGTTGATAGCTTTATAGAAGGCCTCTATTACTGACCTTAATTTCACAGGTGGGAGAGTTTGAGACATGTAAAGAGAAAAAAAAGTAGGAATATTTAATAGTGCTCCAAAGGGAAAAATATGACTCATACTGTGTTAGAAATCCCTCTTGGATCATGAATACTTGTTATTGGTCATGAGTGAATTTTTAAACAGCATGTGAAGGAGCAGAGGGGTTCGCCTCTCCACTCTTGCCCCTGTTGGTGTGGTCACTTACTGCCCTCTGGCAGTTTTAGCTTCTGCAAAAGAGTGAGAGCACCCAGCATTCTTGCTTGCAGAATTTGAGTGTGGTTGTTTACTTTGAAAATTAAAAAGAACTGTAAAAATTCAGTGTGGAATTCTTAAAGCGCTGCCAAGTCTCCTGAACTCAAACCAGCACGACCTTCCGTTGGCTTAAGTACAGTAAGACATCTATACTTGTGTAGGTATTTCCTATTTATCAGGCACTAAGGCTTTTTCAGGGTCTGCTGTGTATAATCCCCAAAGGGTCCCGGATCCCAATTTAATAAGGATTAATACACCTAAAGCTTTTCAGTGCCAAGATTATTTTTTTCCACTTTTTTTTTTGTCTTTTTGCCTTATCTAGGGCTGCACCCGCGGCATATGGAGGTTCCCAGGCTAGGGGTCTAACAGGAGCTGTAGCTGCCGGCCTTCGCCACAGCCACAGCCACGCGGGATCTGAGCCGCGTCTGCAACCTACACCACAGCTCACAGCAACGCCAGATCCTTAACCCACTGAGCAAGGCCAGGGATCGAACCCGCAACCTCACGATTCTTAGTCAGATTCGTTAACCACTGAGCCAAGAAGGGAACTCCATCCATTTTTTTTTTCAGTTGAGGTTTGTTACCTTTTCACTACCAACTAATTTAATAGCCATATTGATGACTTCAGCCACATTATTTTTTTTTTTAATAAATGCTTGAATATCCCCTTTCTGTTGTATTGCCTGGTGTTTTGCTTTTGTTTTTGTTTTTTTGTCCTTTTAGGGCCCCACCCATGGCACATGGAAGTTCCCAGTCTAGGGGTCAAATCAGAGCTGCAGCTGCTGGTCTGCACCACAGCCACAGCAGTGCAGGAGCTGAGCCACGTCTGTGACCTACACCGCACCTCACGGTAACACTGGATCCTTAACACACTGAGCAGGGCCAGGGATCAAACCCATGTCTTCATGGATACCAGTCAGGTTCGTTACCACTGAGCCACAACGGGAACTCCTTTTGCCTGGTGTTCGTATAAAATCAAGTATGCAAAGATTTTTTTTTTTTTTAAATGGTTGCACAACAGTGTATGGAAGTTCCTGGGCCAGGAATTGAGGAACCATAGCTGCAATTTATCCCACTGTGCTGGGCCAGGGATCAAACCTGTACCTCCACAGCAACCTAAGCTACTGCAGTCAGGTTCTTTACCCACTGTGCCACAGTGGGAACTCCTTGATTCTTTGTCATTAAGAAACTTTAATTTGAAAAGCTGTGTGAAAAAGAGCTTCTGACTATAATGAATACCAGAATTTATCCTAAGTGCGTAAATTTGGAAAAATTATGAAGCTCCTTTGACTATATTTATTAACTTCTTTCTTTCTCCCTTTTTTTTTTTTTTTAATGGCTGCACCTGCAGCACATGAAAGTTCCCAGCCCAGGGACTGAATACGAGCTATGGCTGGGAACTACACTGCAGCTATGGCAATGCCAGATCTTTTAACCCACTGTTAGGCTGGGGATTAGACCCATGCCTCTGTGGTGACCCAAGCCGCTGCAGTTGGATTCTTAACACACTGCACCACAGCAGGAACTCCAGTAACATTTTTCTTTACTGATAAAGTGATTGGAAAAAAACTTCAAAAAAAATCAAATTTGGTGACTTAAACCAAAGTTAGAAATCTCTTTAGATAACAAATAGTCAAGTATAGAAACAAGTTGAATGGCAATTTAAATCAGTAAATGTACCAACGTTAAAAACAAACAAACAAAAAAACTCAGAATGTTACTTAGACATAGAAAGGGACAAAATAATGCCATTTGCAGCAACATGGATGGAACTAGAGACTCTCATACTGAGTGAAGTAAGTGAAAAGGAGAAAGATAAATACCATATGATACCAGTTATATGTGGAACCTAAAATATGGCACAGATCATCTATCTACGAATAGAAACAGATCGTGGACATGGAGGACAGACTCCTGTTTGCTGGGGGAGGGGGAGGGAGTGCTGATGGATTGGGAGTCTGGGGTTAGGAGATGAAAGCTGTTGCATTTGGAGTAGATGGGCAGCAGGATCCTGCAGTTCAGCACAGGGAACTATATCCAGTCACTCGTGATGAATCAGGACGGAGGCTAATGTGAGAAAAAGAACGTGTATATATATGTATGACTGGGTCAGTTTGCTGTACAGCAGAAATTGGCAGAACGTTGATTGACAATAACGAATGTAAAAAAAACTCATTAAGTTTGTAGGCAGCTTTCTTATAGGGAAACTTTAAAAGATTTAATTAGAACTTGATGTGAAATTTGTCATCTGGAATCCAGCTGACTTTATTAAGGACAAAGTGTAAAATAGTTAGATTTTTTTAAAAACAGAAAACCCAAAATGAATGTTGTCTTTCTAAGTGGGGGGGGGGGGCTCTGATATTCCTCTTTTGAAATTGCGTTCAAAAATACTTGGTAAGCCGCACATGAAAACTGGCTTCATTACCCTATAGTAACACCTAAATGATCTTGCTTCGTCAGCAAATGTATTTATTCCTTAGCTTGGTCATTTTCCATATTTGTGTGATTTCAGATGATTTATTTCCAGAAAGGTAGAAATTTAATCTTCACATTGCAACATTTGTTTTCATTGTTATTTAAAAGAACACATAGGTATTTCTATAGAAGATGTTTAAAACTGTATCTAATACCTCTAGAGCAAGCACCTAGCCTCCCAAGATAATGGATTTGAAAATGGATGGGGCTCAGTGGTTAAGCTCTGATTGTTTTCTTTAAGCTATCAAGGAGGTTTATGTTAATGGCTTAAATATTCCCTCTTTCTTGACATGGTATAGGAAAAAAAAATGGGGCTTAGCGGTGAGTAATTTCTATTTTTCTCATGTTTATTTTATATTCAAGTAAGGTAGGCCTGTCTTCTTTGCCTTGGACTTGAAGGGAATTTGATGTTAGCATATAGAGAGTAAATATAAATTCATACCCAATCTCCAAAACAATTTAATTCCCATTCCATTTTTCAGTGTATCAGAGAATTAACTTTTAAGGGTCTTTTAGGAAGAACTACTCAAGGACACTCACATTATTCACACTTGTAAAATGGTTTCAAAGAGTTATAGTTACTTATATTTTCTGCTTTTATTCCTCATAACCTGAAAAGTTTTCTGCTCTTAGGGAAAGTACTTTTAAAAATTAAGTAACTTTTGGTTGCCAGTCCTCTTTTCTAAATTTAATCATGTTTATCATTCATGAAATGCTGGGATTGGAAGTCATGGCGATACCTGAAGTGGCGTTAAAAATAGGATATGCCTTTTTGCGACCATTCTGTTAGTGCTGAAATTCTTTGTAAGAATCATCTGCTTAAGAACTTCTGTAAGTTTCCTCAATTTGTACTGAAAATAACCTGTTTTCTCAAATAGTTATTCTTTCTCCCCTAGAATGATTTATAAGTTTTTAAATGGTTAAGGAAAGGGAATAAAGTGCCATTATAGCACGGCAGATGTGCTTTATTGCTAAATTTTTCTTTTTTTTTTATTGTTTATTAGTCCAGAATCTCCTAGTTTGTTCTTTTAGCTAGGAGTCTGGTAGATTTTTTTCTATAAAGTAAAAAGTGCTTTTTATCACAAAGCAATACAGTGGGCTGGTGTCGATGCAGTCTGTGGGTACTAGGTTTTGAATAATCTAAGAAGAAATCTTTTTAAAGGGAAAGTAAGAAAAATAGGTGAAATAATCTCTACTTCAATATATTAGGGATGAGTGACCCCTTAATTGATAATGTCATTTAGCAAGGCTTCTGGGGATACCACATATTTCAAAGAGAAAACAGAGTAAATAAGGGAAGCCAAAAGAAAGTGTTAGAACTAAGAAACCTATGGAAAAAATGTAATTCTAAAAGCCAGTTCCAATATCTGATTAAATTTGTGTTAGCAGCCTAGCTACATTGTGTTAGGGATGGAAGAGCTACAAGGCATGTCCTGGGCAGGGAGCTGCTGAGATGGGGGGACTGGGAGGCTTACTGCCGTGTCTCAGAAACCCTTCCACCTGCACTGGCAGCAGGGGACGTTTTTCTAGCTAAGCATTGGGCACAGGGAGATGAAGAAGACACGTATTCCCAACCCTGAACCTCGCAGATCCTCTGGTGTTGCTCCCCGCCCCCACCTCCCACGCCCAGTTTGCTTTTATAAATGTCTCCTTTCCCCAGAAGGCCTAACTGACACTTGCTAGAGGCGAGAGTGTAGACGAATGGCCAACCAGAGTTGACTCAGCTAGTGGGGATACAAAGGTGGGGAACGAGTCTGAGGCAGATGGAAAGAATGAGCTGATCGGCTAAGGAGTGAGGAGTTGGGAATGAGCCAGCCCGAGGCTTCAGTCCCCTGTGGAGGAAACGAGTCTGTACCTACCGTCATCTTGTACGTTGCGTGATCCAAGGCAAGGGGAAAGCTCGATTTTCACCCGAAATTCTTAAACTCGAGCTCTGCACCCATGGTGTAAGACACTGTTTCTCTTGGAGTCACTGTAAGAATATCTCCTTATTCTCTAGAGGAAGCATAAGCCTCTTCTTGGGTCTCCTGGTGAGTTTTATGCCTGAGGACATCTCCCCCCTGCTATCTGCGCGTCTCTTTCTCTCACTTTATTTAGGTCTCCACCGAAACCTCAGCTCCTGGGGGAGCCCTTCTCTGCCGGCTTTTTCTGAAAGCGCAGCGGCTTCCCCACTCTCCCGTTTGTGGTGTCCGACGGCCGCGTGCTGGAATCTAAGTTCCGCGCAAGCAGCGAAACGGCCCGGCCGGCGCCGCAGCAGGTGCAGGCGTGTCTAGCGCAGAGTACGGCCTCCGTAGACACACCTGCAGCGTGTGTGTAGACAGCCCAGACGTGTGAACGAACGTGTGCGGGGGCCGACCGCTCTCCTGTCCTTCCAGAGACGGGAGCCGTCAGTGGACTGTGGGACTGAGGGGACGGTAGCCCAGGTTCTCTTCTCCAGCTCGGAGGTCGGAGTGACACGTTCTTAGCTCTACAGAGAGAAAAGCGCACGTGAAGAAGGCGCGTTTGCAGTTTGTTCCCAGTCTTCAAAATTGCTCTGAGGCTTTACAATGGATGGCTTTTCACAGTGTCTTAGAACAACTCTGGTACAGTTCCCGCTGACCAAATCGGGGTAACCAGGGCCTGGAAATGTGGAGTTTGGCTTTTTAAAGTTTCCTGTCTTCCTTGAGACAGCAACCTTTTATAGCTTTCCCCTTGATGTTTTTCACTTGTTTAAGAATTGAAATTACTCTTTCGGACAACCCATGTATACGTTTGTGTTGATTTATCTAGAACAAGTCAGGCAAGAAATCAACTTGCTAATTTTTCACATAGGTGTGTATGTCATGACTGAACACCCCGAGAGGAGGCGTCTTATTTTTGCCTGAATTTCTAAATTATCTTCCTTCCGCTTATTTAGCTTTATTTAGGTTTGACTTGTTCTGTCTGTGGTTTCGACGTGATCTTTGGCTAGTAACACAAGTCGTCTCTGCCAGTAGGAGTGGCAGGAGGGCTCAACCTGACATGGAAAAGACTGCCACAGAAAAGAGAAGACGTAAGGATGCTGGGCCTCGGCTACAGCAAGAAACTTCAGGTCAGGTGGTTTACGACTGAACTTCCGTATCGGGGAAAAGGAGGCGGAGTCCAAGGACAGTGCTCTGGAAGGTGTCCAGAGAGGGGGCACGGAAGATGGTGAAGGGCTGGGGAATAAGCAGCCTGCAGTTGAGGCGGGGGAGTGGGGTGTGCTGTCCTGTCGACTAGGGTCGAAGGGAGAAAACAGAATATCATAAACACGAGAGACCCGTGTTGAATCCGGTCTTGGGCATATGTAAACATGCTCCAGGGTCAAAACCAGAGAAACCAGCGAAACCCTAAATGGAACAAACAACATAACTAGTGATTAGCTTATAATTTAAAAAGAAAAGAAACTAAGTTTGAGAGTCTAATCACAGTTTCAAATTTCGATGAAGGTATTAAAGTGGATGATAAGAAACATGCTTCTGAGACCACAAAGGCCCTGATACTGGTTTAGGTGTAAGAGACTAACCAGGAAGGATTGAGTCTGTTCCCTGAGAAGCCAGCACAACAGGGGGAAAAAAAAAATGGCTATACCTTAGTTCAAAATATTTGGGTTTCAGAGTTCCCATCATGGCCCCATTGGTTAACAAACCCGACAAGTATCCATGAGGACACGGGTTCGATCCCTGGCCTCGCTCACAGCATTGCTGTGGCTGTGGTGTTAGGCCAGCAGCTACCGCTCTGATTTGACCCCTAGTCTGAGAACGTCCACATGCCCAGGGTGCAGCCCTGAAAAGACAAAAGACACACACACACACACATACATACATACATACATATACAAATCTTTGGGCTTCAGTAGGCAGTAGGCTCTGAGCTGTTTTCTTAGTTTTTCCGTTTTCCTTAGTGCCTTCTGCATTCTTCTGCCAGATTCATCTTCCCGCAGCGCTGCGCTCTTTTGTTCCTCCAGTCAAAACCTGTCCGTGGTCCTGTGCTCATAACGTGGTGCTTCTCCATCTGCTCTGACCACAGCCCGTGTGCCAAATAGCCGCATGGATGTTAGAACCTTTGGGGTTCACGCAGCTCTCTCGGGGTCTGTCCTGTCCAAGAGTACAGCCTAGGCTAAGTGAGAGCCATTAGCATGATGTGTGAATTGGCTCTTTTTGTTGTTATTGCACAACTTGTATATTTCAAGTGGACAAAAACTTAGTATTATTTACAGTATCTTAAGATGAATTGCCTTTGTCTTTTTTTTTTTTTTTTGCCTTTTTATGTAGAGCCGCACCCGCGGCATATGGAGGTTCCCAGGCTAGGGGTCTAACAGGAGTTGTAGCTGCCAGCCTTCGCCACAGCCACAGCAACGCGGGATCCGAGCCGCGTCTGCAACCTACACCACAGCTTACGGCAACGCTGGATCCTTAACCCAATGAGCGAGGCCAGGGATCGGACCAGCAACTTCATGGTTTCTAGTCAGATTTGTTAACCACTGAGCCACGAAGGGAACTCCAAGATGAATTGCCTTTGAATGAGAGCTTCCTGTCCAGGATTTTGAGGTCTATAAGACGTATCTAGAAAATTTGCTGCTGTGGAAAATGAAGACTGCTTAAATCGAATTGGGGGTAGGAGAGGCCCTGTGGTTTTTCTTTGTGATTAATTGCTGTAGCACTGTCTTTCAGGCGGCTGAGGGAGTTTCATGTTTTCTTTAGACCTCATTAGAAGCTCTTGTGGAGCAGCTTGGGTGCTGTATGAGTTCTGCCATGTTGCTAGCACTGATACGACTCTTGGGTCCACCACTCCATTAAAACTATTAACTACACTCATATTAATTTTTGTTAGAAATCTTACAAAGGGGGTGCTTCTGGGTCTTTAGGGCCACATTCTATTTTAAGGCTATATATTTGTTTTTCATAAATTGTCCAAGCCCATGCTGGCTGCCAACTTGTGTTGCTTTCACTCAAAGGCCCAGACTCTTTTTTTAAATTGTTTTTATGATTATTATTTTTACAAATGCCTTTTCAGAATTTACAAGAATAATATATATGCTCGTGTCCTTCAGAAAAATTATACCAGGAAAAATCAATAAAGTTTTCCTTATTGCCTCTCCTTTCTTCTTTCCTTTCCTCTCTCCCTTTTTCCTCCACATTTCTGTGTAATCACATAATTATATCACATATAATCTCTCACACACAGACACACACACACACACACACACACACACACACACACACACACAGACAGACACACACACAGCATTCTAGGTTGTTTGCTTGTAAATAAGAATAGGCTTACCATATACCAGTTTCTCTGAAGCTTGCTTTTCTGACAGTGCACTCTGAACATTCTCCCAGGTCAAAAAGTGTAGATCCCATTCTTTTTAATAGTTGTACAGTGTCCCATTCAGGTTGTTTCATGATTTGGAGGTTACAGGCAAGTCTCTAATAATTAAACACCCTTATGTATGTATCCTTACATATAGCAACTTTGTTTCTAAGCATGTTCTCCCAAAGTAGGCCCCTGAGTCAAGGGTATGTACATTTACATTTTTGACAGCTGTTTCCAAATTACTTGTCACAAAGATTACAGCTAAACCTGGCATCGTTTATAATGAAAACACATAAATCCGTAAATCATTGGGAACAAATTCCTTGCCACAAATCCTAAAATTGATCGTGGCACACCCACGTGCCATGTGATATCGCTGATGTCTGTCCCAGCCTGGAATTCTGGCTGCTCCTCTCTGCTTTTAACATCGTGTAACCTTCCAGGCCGTGTACTGCCCACTCACTTTTTACACTTGCCTTTTTGTAGCCCCGACCATGGCACCTTTTCCTTCCTGTGATGGTAGACTACAGCGAATCGCTAACCATACAGGTTTTATAACTGACTCAGTGATTTAGAACGTAGTGGGTGCCCAATAAAAATTTGTTGACCTAATACTGTTTTCTTTATATATTTCTTACTTTTCAACTAGATCCATTCTTCTTTAAGACAGGGAATGTTTTCACTATAGCACCTACCTCTTAAGAGAGGCAATTTAGGTTGGCTCTTTGAACAAGGAACCACAGAGAAGAGCAAATAATGTATCTGTTTTACTCCGTTAAGGGCAGATTGGAATTATGAGAATCCAGTAACAACAGTAACAGTGAGAGCACTCGTGTTTGGTGGTTATTCCATACGGGGCGCAGGTGAGTTGTAAAGGGCACAGCGGCAGGGATACAAGCCGATGTTTCTGTCCTGATAGAGTTTATAGTCTTAAGGACGTTCTGTTTAAAAGGTTTGTAAGAAACATTGCAACAGTGGTGTGTAATTCCAGGCTCCTTCTAGCAGAAGCTGTGGAATATTTATCTATTTATTCAACATTTACTTAGTGCCAGCTCTGCTAGGCACTAGAGAGAAAGCCCAAGGGCAGCCAGGCTTTTCTTGGGAGGAAGCAAACTGACTAGTGTGTCTGCTGGTGGTAGACCTGTTCCCCAAACCAGTTTCACCATTTCTGCACCTGTGTGTAGCAGCAAAGGAGCAGAGACTGGTTAATGTTCCTGTGTTCTCCAGGGGCGTTTGCTTTCCAGGAAAGGCGCCAGTCCCCATCATTATCCAAAACACAAACCACCAAGGCTTGTGCTCCTGTCGTTCATTCCAGCTGAAGCCAGTCTTGCTGTCCCGTTCTCACCTTTCACATGAGGAAGCCCAGCCTCAGTGCAGTGAGTGCGGCCCGGGTGGATAAGGATTAGGCGGACTGCGCAGTCAGATTCCCTGAGTTTGGACGCATTTAACAGTTCTGTGCCCTGGAGCAAGTTTGTAACCCTGTGAGCCCTCAGTTCTCTCACCTTTAAAGTGGACACAATGCATATAAGCCTCTCAGCATGGTGTCTGGCGGTTGTAAAGCACTCATGCACTGCTAGCTGTTATTTTTAGTGATGTGGCTAAGATCAGATGGCTCCTTAAGGCCAAAGGATCCTGCTTAAGAACCCTGTCCCGGTGCCTTACCATGCTGTTTATAAGCCTTTTTCATTAAGACGGTTCTTAAACTGGCTGCATTATCTTAAATTTCAAACTAAGTAATTGTAGTTGTGTCAGGGAGCCTTTAACCTCTGGTCCTGTTGTCAGGTTTGGGGCCGTAAGTTTGCAGGGGAACTGAAAATGCCCACGTGATGGGTGTTTGTTAGGAAGAGTGCTGAGAGGGTCCCCCACCCTCCTCTCCACCCCCCACCCCCACCCTGTTCCTCCACTCGGATTATTCTTATTCTTCCACTACTGGGACCTCTCAGGGCCTTGATTATGCTACATCAGAATAATTGTCTGAAGAAGAGCAGTCCTCTCATCTTGACAAATTCTTGGGGTTTTATAAATACGTTCATTACTTCTCTCATCTGATCTCTCTCTAGATCTTTGGCTTCTTAAAGAGAATATTAACTCTTTAGAAGTCATAATATAGCAAACCATTGCCTTTGGAGTGGATAAGCAATGAGATCCTGCTGTATAGCACTGGGAACTATGTCTGGTCACTTATAATGGGGCACGATAATGTGAGAAAAAAGAATGTATACATTTATGTGTGACTGGGTCGCCTTGCCGCACAGTAGAAAACTGACAGAGCATGAAACCAGTATAATGGGAAAAATAAAAATCATTATAAAGTGCCAAAAAAAAGGCAGAAAAAAAGTCATAACAGGGTTTCTACTTCTTCAAAGAGGGACTACAAATATACTTTTTTAATGATTCAAAATGAATTAAATCTCACAATTAAAAGGATTTTACTTTCTGGGATGTAGAGTTTCAAATATGTAATTGTTCACATTGATGTCTCAATTTATTACATATAAGCAAGGATTTACATGTTAGAGCCATCTTTTAGAAGCAGCTTTTTATTTCACTTTCTCTGCTTGCTCGAAGTGAATTTGTTTGATAGTTGTTTCAGGTATTTCTTGCTCTCTAACAAACCATCTCCAAATTTAGTACCTTTAAAATGACCACCTCCCCAAATTCCTTATGTGTCTTGGGGTCAGCTGGGCAGTTCTACTGATCTGGCCAGGCCGAGCGGATTTCAGCTGGGCTCACTCCGTGTGTCTGTGGCAGGTGGCTGGTTGACTGTGGCAGTGAAGGCTGACAACCACGTCTTATTGTCCAGCAGGCTCTCCAGAACTTGTTCACAGAGAGTACAAGGGCTCCAAAAGAACCAGCAGAAGCATGCAGAGCTTCTTAAGGCCTAGACTTAAAACAACTCTTGCTTCTATCACGGTGTGTTGGCTGAAGCAGGCTCCAAGGCCAGGTCAGGATGCAGCAGGAGACGGAGAAGCTGCAAGGTTGCGGTGTGAAGGGCGGGAGTGTAGGGAGGGCCCTTTGATGCGGTCTGTAACAATGACCGTAGGAACTGGGTGCATTTAAAATTCTGACCCTTCAGTTGGTAATACTCTAATCGCTTATGAAACCTGTCCAGCGTGGAAAGACAGCCGTTGTGATCAAAAGGATAAAAGCCTAAAACTGAGATACTTAACTGAGGTTCACGTTTCAGCTCCGTAAGGGTATTTTTGCAGTCCTGCACAAGTCACTTTACCTTCCTGGTCTCATTCTGTAACGGTTGATTCAGATTCTTCACATGTAATTTATTACAAAAAAAGGACTAAGTCAGGTATCTGTGAAGCACTCAGACAATTGCTTTTTATTCGTGTAATTATTAAAAAAAAAAAAGTGCTTTTATTCCTAGCTCTCATACTCCAAGATGCAAGACTCAGTTACTTCTTTGGAATAGAAAGAAAGGAAAAGTGTGTTAGGCAAAGAAAGAACACTGTTTGACTGACTCTGGCCTCAGAATGAAGTGACCGCTCACTGGAGCGGTCCTGTAAGAGAAGAATGGCTGAGTTAAGAGAGAAAAATCCAGAGGTCTCCTTGGGTCGGACTCACTGTTCCTGGGGTGGGAGTTGTAACATTGAACACAATCCAAATCTACGTTTTAAGAAAGAATTCTAGCCCCTCTTAGACACACTGGGTGCTTTAACATCACATTTGGGAATCGCTGCACCTAAATCAGGTGTTACACGAGATCGGGAAAAGGATACTACCTCGCGCAGTAACAGTTTTAAGTGACTGTTTTTAAAAAATTAAAGGAGCCACCTAGAAATAAAGCCACATGCATTTCCTTGTGTTGGAAGCAGTGTCACACTGGGTAGCCGCTAAACACATGGCTCTGTCCCACTAGCAGGACCAGCACAGGTCACACCGACACATACGCATATGTGGTGAAATTGAGTTAGCTCAGCGCACACAAAGAGCCAGATATTTCAGAATCCAGACAGTCAGAAACGTTCACTGGAGTTCCTGCTGCCTCTTCCAGGAGAGGAACCAAATATGTGTTCTCAAAGAGCTGAAAACTGAGACCCAGCCGCCTCTGACATTAGCTAGGGGTGTGAACGCCAGTCAGGTGACTTGTCTGCGCCTTAGCTTCCTTTCGCGTTTGATAATTACGTATTCTAGGAAAAGAACATCTGGGTATACAGTTGACCCTTCAACAACGCGGGTTTGAACCTCACATTTTTTTTTTTCCAAGAAATACGTACTTAGTATTACACAATTCCCTGTTAACTGAAACTGCAGATGCAGAACCAAGGCTACGGGGGTTGTGGAGGGCCGTCTGTAAAGCTGCGCCTGGGTTTTGAACTAACCCCATGTAGGTCAACGTCAGTGGTACTTATTTGATAATGATAAATAAAATCTTTTAGTGCGGACAGTGGAAGTGTTTCCAAGGCCTTAGTCCTTTTTTTTTTTTAAGGCTAACCTACTGATGTTTATGGATTTCTGTCACTGAGCTCTTTTTTAAATTAACATTTCTCAATTTCATTCTTTACAAAAACCTGTTTCTTGAGCTTCGCCAAATATACGTAGGATCCAGGGATGTTTTCCCAAAACATTAATGCTCATTTCACGTCAATACATGGTTGCAAAACCAACAAAAATAGACTGTGCCGAGGTGAGAACCTTAGCTTGGAAGGGCAGTTACTTGGAAAGAAGAAGCATTGTCAGCAAGGCAAGATCAGTGCTCGGAAGCGGACAGCCCTAAAGAGACGGCGGCAGAAAAGCATTTCACCCCACCAGGCGCCTGCGGGTCCTGTGGGTCGGAAACCTGCTACCGAGGACCTTCCACCTGTTCAGTGCTGTGCTTTGTGCACCGGGGAAGGTGGGAAGTCATACGTTCTCCCCGATCTCAAAGGAGCTTGGGTCTAGGTGGGGCGACGTGGTGTGGATCCGTGAAGGAATTAAGAACTGCAGCAGGCGCGAGCGAGCATTCCAGGGGGCCGGAGAATGCGCGGTGAGGCAGGTCCAGGGGAAGGGACAGTCTAAGGTGTCATCATCGTCATCGTCAGATTCACATTTCCTGTGGGCGCAGCAGCCCCGTAGTTACCGTGCCAGGTCTGGCCGGAGGCAGGCTGCGGAAGCTGCCCTGCCGAGTCGTGGCTTTTCAGGGGGCGCTTCCTCCCTCCGCCTCCAGAACGGAGTGCCCCCCGTAACCGCTGTGTTTTAGTGGCCTGTTGAAAAGAAGCGAGTCGAATATGGAGAGGTATTTCGGTTTTAACAAGTGACACAACACTAAGGAAGGAATGAAATCATAACGGTGGAATTTCAGCCGTTTTCCTTTCTTTTAACTGAGATAATTTGAAGCACAAGAGCCTTCCCAGAGAACCTGCGTCCCAGCACCTGCTTCACAGCCACACGAACCAGTCCTGACTGTCCGTGGGTGGCGCAGTTTCTTGCCTCGCCTCCCCTTGTGCTCATCATTTTTCGTTCCAGTCCCCGCTGCACATTTTCCTAAACCTGATATCCTGAAGGCAGAGCATCAGTCGGGAACGGGTGGTACCAAGCGCTTGCAGGGATGCTTCAGGTGATGTGCGGATTTCTGGACCCGGCCTCTCCTTACCGCGTTCGCCCGTTGAGGAGTTTCTAGGGGGAGAGCCTAAGAGTCTGAGTGTTTTCAGAAACTTTCCAGAAAACTTGGATGATCACTGACACTGGAACCACTGCTCTGAGGAAGACAACAAAGATGCCAATCAACTTCATTGCCAAGGACACGATCATGGATGTTGGAACCCTGCTACCATGTGGAGAAGCCTACAGTGACCACGTAGCTCGCGTCCCAGTTACATAAAAATAAACGCAAAAGCCATCTGGGCAGCTGGGTTCTGTCTTTGTGCTCACTGTGTCTGGTCTTTGGCCTGTGATGTCCTGAGCCCAGGTGGAGCGTGGGTACATAAAGGTGGAGAAGGCGATAGGTGTGATGGAAAGAATCCTCTGGAAGAGGAGGCTCCCTTAATGCCCTAGATCAGTGGGGCCTCCAAGTCCTTACCTGAGAAATGAGCTGCGGTTCCCTCACTCGTAGCAGTCTGTTACTGCAAGGCTTTGCTCTAACCCGCTTCAGTGTTGCAGTTTAATTTTCCCAGTGAGTTTGTGTGTCAAGTATGAGAAATTTCACAGCTTTCCATCATTACCTAAGTTTATTCTTTTTTTTTCCTCCACACTTTTCAACTTTCTAATGGGTAGTATTTTCTCCTTATTTTGCATAGTTTCTAATTGCCACAGACCTAATTTCAGGAAGCTCTGCTTGAAAGCCTAATAAATAACACTGAGTGTTTCAAAAATGTGGTGGAGTATTGTGCCCACCTTTAAATGGGAAAAGCAGCAAAAAGTTGCACAATACCAGACCCTGACCTGTGTTTTACATCTCTTAAATATTCTTCCAGAGATTACTAAGAAATTAACCTGATTTTTTTGAAGTGTGGATTTTTTCATAGCTTTTTTTTAGCACTTTAGGCCTTAATTTTTTGTTCCTCCTTCATTAATCAGTTGAGCAAATAATGCAAACAGAGTCAGTTGTCGGAGAAGCAGATTGACAGAAATTAAGTGGTAGTGTGCTCTTATGTTAGATGTTAGTCTTTTGATACCTTGTGGTATTTTTTGCACTTTCCAGAAGTTAACAGTTTACTTTTAAATAAAAGTGCATGATCTTTAATTTTTTTTAATGCTAAAAAATTTAGAGTAGCATTCTAACTTGTAAAATATGTATGTGTGTGTGTATAAATTACGTGTCTTAAAAAATGTGTAAGACACCTTTCCATGTCAAACAAATCTTTCTTTCTAGTGGTGAAGTGGATATACTGTATTTAACCAGTCCTCCATTGAAAGGAATCGAGATTAACTCATTTGTTGCTATTCCAGTGTTGCAGTGTGTACCTCTGTGTGTGTATATGTGTACAGATCCTTTCACTCTGACTCTTTGAAGTGTTTCTGTGCACGGAAGTCCTAGGAGAGTTCTAAAATTGCCTTAAGTAACGTCAGAATGGTTAAGTAGCTTTTTTGTGTGTTTCTTTAAAAATTATGTCATCTGGAGTTCCCCGGAGGCCTGGTGGTTGAGGTTTCAGCATTATCACTGCTATGGCACAGGTTCAGTCCCTGGCCTGGGAACTATCACCTGCCACAGGCAAGGTCGAACAGAAATTGTCGTCTGTATGATTAGCATTTACTAATATGTTCTTCACGAGATTCCTGAAATCTTCAGTTTCAGAATAAGGGGGATGACTAGACTTTCTTTGTTGAAAGAGTCAGGGACTGAGAAGGATTTTGGACAAGTTCAAATATAGCTGCTGAGCTGATGTCAGCCTGGAGTCTGGCGAGGTGCTCTGTTGAATCTGGCATCTGCCTGCATGCCAGCATCCCGCTATTGAGACTGTGATTTCCAGCACTCCCTGATAACATCCCAAGTTATGAGATGGGTCCTCTGAAAACGGGCCCAAGGAGCTTGGGAAAAGAAGCATAATCTAGATAACTAAATGAAAATGCGACTTGAGAATTCAGGTCCCTTCTTTTTCTGTCTTTCTTCTTGATTCACCATATGTTTTTAATCCTCTGCTTTCATTTAATGCTCTGTAAAACACTCTCCAGGCTGATAAGAGGCCGGGGCAAGTTTTTAACGATTTAGAATATGGGAAAGGTGGACTTCCCATCGTGGGTAGGTGGTTAATGAATCTCACTAGCATCCATAAGGACACAGGTTCGATCCCTGGCCTTGTTAAGTGGATTAAGGATCCGGCGTTGCCGTGAGCTGTGGTGTAGGTCGCAGACACGGCTCAGATCTGGCGTTGCTGTAGCTGTGGTGTAGGCTGGCAGCTGGAGCTCCAATTCTACCCCTAGCCTGGGAACCTCCATGTGCCGCAGGGGTGGCCCTAAAAAAAAAAAACAAAGAATATGGGAAAGTTAAACATAAATATTGAATAATGAACAAACATCGGGAAAAGGCACTAAAGGCAGGGGCATATTTTATGTATCAATAGAGTGGCTTAAATAAGACAGCTGTAGCTGGAAGACAGCAAAGGAAAAGCGAGTTTCTGAACCATCTCGAAAGCACATTTTTCTGCATCTTTTTAAATGAATTATTTCATAAATATCAAAAACAGTATGTGGCATATGTATGACTCAGAGAAATAAAGTGCGCACTGCTTGAGACTCCCCCAGCGTAGGAGACCGTTGCTGCGGCCTTGGCGGGGCCTGCCTGCCTCTGCGCAGACACAGCACCTTCCCGCCCGGCCCGCGCTGGCTGCAGTGCTGAGTTCTGGCTTTGCCTCCTTTTGCTTTGCTTTATGACTATAGCACCTATTTACGTATTCCTAACCGATATATTCTTTAGTTTTAGATGTTTGTTAACTTCATGTAATGGACGCGTGTTGAATGTAGTCCTTACAACATGTATTTTTTTTTATTAAAGTATAGTTGACTTACAGTGTTTTGCTAATTTCTGCTGTGCAGCACAGTGACTTGGTTATATACATATGTATTCTTTTTTGATACTCTTTCCGGCTGTGGTTTATCCTGGCAGACAGGGTGTCGTTCCCTGTGAGGTTTGGGGAAGAGGGTTGCAGGGACTGCGTTGGTCCTCTTAGTTTTTAGAGGGACCACTCCTGAGTGGCTTTAGTGCTGTAATAGTGCCTTAAACCAAAGAGCCATATTCCGTTTCAATCTCTTTTTCCATGAATGTTTAACTCTGTTCATGAAAAAAAAAAAAAAACCTCCATTGAAATTCTCTTCTTTATTAGGCAGGTGCTTATTTATTATAACACCTTTTACAAATTGTATTATTGTTTGATCCTCATAATCTGGTGAAGTACTTAGAGCAAATATAAAATTGTCCTTTTTTTTGAATAAGGAAACAGGTTCAGAGAGATGAAGTGACTTGGGTGATAATTCAGCAGAGCCAGGATTTGAAACTAGGTCATTACTTCTGAGTCTGTACCTTTTCCCACTATACCTCAGTGCTTTCTGCTTCACAGAATTATAAACATGAATATTTACCTTGCATATTTTTCATTCCAAAGTGCATTGATTTTGTAAAGTAAGACCCCTGTTCGTGGTTTTTAAACACTTTGATCTGTAAGGATCCCCCTTTGAAGGCTTGTGTGAACACGAACACCTTTCATCTCATCTTTTAAAGAATAAAAGACTAGGCCAGATTCCAGTCCCATGGGAAAGGTCAGAAAAGATGCACAGGTACCAGTGGGCTCACAGCTTTCTTGCAGTCATACAAACTGCGCCAGGCCCTACAGCAGGGTGAACACGGGACCTTATATCATCAAGCCAGCTTTGAAGTCCTGAATCCCAACCTCAAACCCCATAATCTCATCTCCTCTAATGAATGCAGGTAGAAGTACAGTAGGAAGAAGATTTCTACAAGAAATATCCTTAAAATAACTTCAAAAAATTCTGTGATGGAGTTCAGATTTCCCCAAATCCTTATATTCAACATGGTTGAATTCTTCTCAGAAAAGGAAGTATATTTGAACTGCAAAATCTTAAAGATGTCTTAAAGTAGGTGACCCTTAAGGAACACTGCAAACTTGAAATTGACACTCAAACACTCCTTCACCATCTGGTTTATACTGTGTTGAAATGAATGAGAAACTAGAGCTCTGGTAGGTTACACAGTTGATTATTTTTTTCCTATTTAATAGATTAAACTTCATCTTGGAACAGGATTTTTCAACCTCAGCACTGCTGACTTTCTCAACTGGGAGATTTTTTTTTTGTTGTTCATCGTAGGATGTTTAGCAGCATCCTCGGCAATCAGTAGTCTTCTTGTCTTTATGGATTTGCCCACTGTGGAAGTTCATGTAAACAGTATGCAATAAGTGGCCTTTTGTGTCTGCCTTCCTTCAATTAGAATGTTTTCCGGGTGCATCCATGTTGTCACATTTAACAGTACTCCTTTCACTTTTATGACTAAACAGTATTCCGTTCTATAACTCTGCCGTATTTTGTTTATCCACTCACCACCCAAGAACCATTTAGGTTATTTCCACTTTCTGGCTATTAGGAGTGACGTTATGAACATTGTGTGTGGACATAGGTTTTTTTATTTCTCTTCCTTAGATACCTAGGGAGGGCTATTAATAACTATGTTGCACCTTTGGAGGAGCTGCCAAACTCTTTTGCACAGTGGCTGTTACCCTTTTCCAGTTGCACAAGCAGTGCATTAGAGTTCTGATTTCTCCACCTCCATGCCCAGACTTGTTACTGGCTGTCTTTTTTATAACAGCCGTCTGAGTGGGTGTGGTTATCTCATTGTGGCTTTGATTTCTGTTTCCCAGATTACTAAAGAAATTGAGTGTCTTTTAAAGTCCTTTTTGCCATCTGTATACTTTTAAGAGAAATGTCTGTTCAAATCTTTTGCCTGTTTTTGTTTTTAATGGCCACACCTGTGCCATATAGACCCCCTGGACCAGGGGTTGAATCCCAGCCACAGCCGCGACCTCAGCCGTAGCTGAAGCAGTGCCTGATCCTTTAGGCCCCTGTGCTGGGCTGGGGATTGAACCCATACCTTTGCAGCCACCCTATCCGCTGCAGTCAGATTCCTTAACCCACTGCACCGCAGTGGGAACTGCCTTTTGCCTGTTTTTTAACTGGGTTTTTAAATTGTTTTTATGAGTTCTTTATATATTCTGAATACTAGACCCTTATCAGATACATGATAGGCAGACATTTTCTCCCATTCTAAAGGCTGTCTTTTCACTTTGCTGATAGTGTTATTTGAGTCACAGAAGTTTTTAATGAAGTCCAGCTTAACTTTTCTTCTTTGCGCTTTTGGTGTCATATCTATAAAAAAATAGTTACCTACTCCAAGGTCACAGGTGTTTCACCTGTGTTACCTTCTAATAAAGTTATATTTTCAGCTCTCAATATTTAACTCTTCAGTCCATTTTAAGTTAATTTTTGTATATGGTATGAGGTGGGGATGGAATTAATTTTTACATATGGTATGAGGTAGGGATAAAACTTTATTCTTTTAGAAATGTATGCTCAGTCGTCCCACCACTAATTGTGGAAAATTATCATCTCTCCATTGAATGATTTCAACACCCTTGTTGAAATCAATTGACCATAAATGCATGGGTTTATTTCTGGACTCTCAATTCTGTTTCATCAGTCTGTACGCCTAATGTTATGTCAGTACCATGCTGTTTTGATTACTCTTTCTTCATGCTAAGTTTTGAAATTGGGAATGAACCCTCCAACTTGGTTCTCTTTTCAAAATTATTTTGGCTATTTGGAGGGAGGTGGAAGGGTTTTGGAATAAGCACTTTGTTTCTTGCAAATCCACACAAATTTGGGGATCAGCTTGTCCATTTCTGAAAAATGGCAGTGGAATTTTGATAGCGAGGGAATTGAACTTTGCCCTTTGATCACTCCAACCTTATCAACACAGGATGTCTTTCCATTTGTGTAGATCTTTAACTTCTTTACAGTGTTTTATAGTTTTCAGGGTATAAGCATTGTGCTTCTTTGATTAAATTTATTCCTAAGTATTTTATTCTTTTTGAAGCTGTTCTAAGTTTGTTTTCTTAATTTCACTTTCAGATTATTCTTTGCTCTTGTGGAGGAATGCAACTGATATTTTGTGTTATTTTGTGCCTGCAACTGCTGAACTTATTAACACTAACAAGTTTTTTTGGATAGATTCTTTAAGATTTGCTGTATATAAGATTCTGTCATCTGCAAGTAGCGATAGTTCTGTTTCTTTCTTTTCATTCTGGATGCTTTTTACTTCTGCTGTTTCCTGCCACATTGCCCTAGCTACAACCTTCAGTATAATGCTGAACAGCAGTGGTGAAAGTGGGCATGGTCATATTGGTCCTAAACTCAGGGGGGAAACTTGCAGTGTAAGTATGTTGTTAGCTATGGGTTTTTCATAGATGTCCTGTATCAGATTGAAAAAGTTTCCTCTTTTCGTACTTGGCTGGGTATTTTTATCATGAAAGAGTGTTGGATTTTGTCAAATGTTTTTCTTCATCTACCGAGATGATTTTGTGGTTTTGCTCTCACTCTTTTGATATCGTTCATTACATTAACTGATCTCACACACTTAACCACCCTTGTGTTCCTAGGATTAATCTCACTCGGTTATGGTTTATCACAGTTTTGTATGCAGCTAGAGTTTGTTGAGGATTTTTGCACTTATCTTTATAAGGTTATATTGTTCTGTAATTTCACTGTAATACATTTATCTGGCTTTGATATCAGAGTGATAGTGGCCTCAGGCCAAGTTAGGAAGCATTGTCTCCTCTCCTGTTTTTATTCTTCTTTAAACATTTGGTAGAATTAACCAGGTAAGCCATCTGGGCTTGTCAGAAGTTCTTTGACTACAAAATTAATCTCTTTACTTGTTATAGGCCTATTAAGATTTTCTGTTACTTTTTGAGTTAGTTTTGTTGGTTCATGTGTTTCTGGAAGTATGTCCCTTTCATCCAGGTTGTCTAATTGGTATATAATTGTTAATTGTATTTCTTTATAATCCTTTCTATTTCTCTAAAGTCAATAGTTACGTTCACACTTTGATTTCCTTTTTTTTTTTTTTTAGGACTGCACCACTGCATATGGAGGTTCCCAGGCTAGGGGTCAAATTGGAGCTGTAGCTGCCGGCCTACACCACAGCCACAGCAACACTGGATTCTTAACCCACTGAGCGAGGCAGGGATCGAACCTGCATCCTCATGGACACCATATCAGTGCGTGTGTGTGTGTGTGTGTGTGTGTGTGTGTGTGTGTGTGTGTTGAGGTAGGGGAGGGAGGTGGAGGGGTGTTGGAATAAACATTGTCTGAGTTGCTGCAAGCCTTGGAGGGTTCCCCAAAAGTTGATTCTGAGACAGTTTGTCTTTTTTTCTTTGCTCTTATAGAGGGTGGAATCTAGAGTTCCTTACTCCACCATTTTTTGCTTATTTTACCTAAAAGCACATTTTGTAAAACCCCAATTTTTTTCCTCTGAAGTATCTCCCAATTATGAATAATAGAAAACACTATTATGGCCCTTTGGTTTGGAAAATGAATTCATATTCACCAAAAGCCAGCATTAGAGGTCTCCTGAATTATTTTACTGTTGGTCCTAACTTGAGAATCTTGGATGCTGTCTGCTGTACAGGAGGTCCTAAACCACCACAAATTCAACTTTGGAACAAATGAGCCTTTTTATAAAGGAGTTGCGGAGTTCTCATTGTGGCACAGTGGAAACAGATCTGACTGGTGTCCTTGAGGTTGCGGGTTCGATTGCTGCCCTCACTCAGTGGATCGAGGATCTGGCATTGCCCTGAGCTGTGGTTTAGGTCACAGACAGGGCTCGGATCTGGCATGGCTGTGGTGTAGGCCGGCAGCTGTTGCTCCAGTTTGACACCTAGCCTGGGAACTTCCATATGCTGTGGGTGCAGCCCCCCCTGTAAAAGGTTGCAGTTGTTTGAAAGGTACATATGTGTGCCTTTTCCACCAAACTGCCTTTCTTGGGAAATCTAGGAATTTCTTAGCCGACAAACATTTCAAGCCACTTTACGGTGGTCCTTGCCCACCTCCAGCAGTCTCAGGAGTAGTGCCGTCTCTATCTGTATAATGGTATTTGAACAGCTGAATGTTTTATAACAGTGTTCTTCAGACTGCTCTAAAGAACTGTCAGGAACTGCGGTGATAACTCCAGGAGTTGGGGTCTAGCACAGAGAAGTCTTACCCAGCTTTCATTACATACCTTATTTCCAGCGAAGTTTCTTTGAAGAAAGAGTACTAGGGATTTAAAATGTATTTCAAATGCCATTTGCTATATGATATTCTATTTTTATGTTATTTTAGAGAAATTAATTGAAAAGAGAAAGCTGATCTAGGAATAAAAGTGTTGGGTTTGTATCGTTAATAAAATTAGGACAGTGATAGAAATTGTGACTCCGCACCAGAATGTCAGTCTCTGACTTTACCTGCATGCTCCTGACACTTAATCAGGTGGACTTTTCGTTCTGTAATAAAGGGGAAGTCAGAGAACGCGTGAAGTATGGCAGTACATCACTGAATGTCGTATCTTCAGGATGAAGTATAGATAGAGATTCTGTGGTCGACTTCAGCTTTCTTGGAATAGAACGTACTCCCACCCCATCCTCATAGCGCTTTGTAAAATAAGAGTCTTCAGTTATCACAATTGATTTTAAAATGCACTGTGCATAGAAATAGGCAACGCTCATATGTCTCACTGAATCAAGATACTCCATTGTCTAGGAGATAACTGGTAGAAAACTTTTTTCAACTGTATCTTTCAGTTTCATTTTACAGCCCTATAATAATGACCATTTTTAGTGGTGCTGTAATCCAGATGAAGGTTTTCATCCCTGCTGTTAATTCCTGTGATGCTGTGGCCTTCTTGGTCTGCTGCTGTTCACGGTGCTTCCTACTTAGAGTAAATAAAACCAGCTTAATCCAGTAATCAGAAAAGAAAGCTATTGCCTTAGTTTAGAAAAAGAGCTCTAAACTGTTTTTAAACTAAACATCCAGTACTCTTCAGTTACTGAAAGGAAAATGCTCGCTCCAGAATAGTTCTGCAATATGATGATTTTTCTCATCCTCATTCCTTTTGCTATGGGATATTTTACTTACTTTAAGTTGTATTCAGTATGCTGTAACTTTCGTATGCTTTGTGTTATTATTTTTCGCTGGATAGACTCAAAACAAAACTTTTTAGGTCCCCTCCAGCAGCAGCTATCAGTTTACAGTGGAGACAGTTTACAGTGAGCTAGGCTCTGTGCTTACAGGTATTTAACTTGGAAGTCACTCTGCTCACCGGTTAGGTTAGCAGTTGCTTAACAGGAGTCCCTGAATGAGTTAACAGAAACCATAGAAACGTCAGTAGGTGGAGCAGTGTCATTAATCTTTCATTAAATGTTACAGGTAAGACAAAGCCTGCAACTATATGGTGAAATGTAGGTATGTTTGTTTATTCTTGTATGGACATTGTATCTTTTCTGTGGCATAATTTCAGATTAGTTTTAAGTTAATCAGCAAAGAAAGAGAAGTCTGAGTGTATACTGAATAATTTGTTTCCAGATAATTGAACAGCAACCTAGGAAGTCCCTGCTATAGACCTGTGATTGGTAAGCTTGAAAATTTCATCCTCTTCCAGATTACCGCCATAAATTTTATGTATCCTTTGAAGCTGACTTTCTGAAAGCCTTCCTGAAACAAGGCTGACATCTTTTATCAACTTTTTAAAAAATAATTTTGTATTACATAAAGTTGCAGAGCAAAAAAGATCTCTTTCAAATCCAAATCGTATATAATTGATGTTGTTTTACTAAGTGTACAAATAATGGCAGAGATTAGAACTGACACATTTAGTATATTTCAAAATCTTGATAAAACATTGTACTATGAAAAATACTTTAGATTATTCCTTAATTATATATGTGAAAAATGTGGCTTTTCTTTTGCAACCTAGTAGCTTTTCCCTATGTCACACTGTAGCTTTTCAGTTTTTAACTCTTCAGTAGGATAAATTGAAACCACACATACCACTTAAACTGTACGTTCGTATATGCTTTTTCTGTAAAACATATGGGATTCAGATCTTTTATTTTTGAAATTCAGAAATGTTTTATTTTCTTAAATAGAAATAAAAACTTGATTTTTTAAAAAAATCCAAACTAGGGAAACAGCTGTGTACTTTGGTAGGTTCCTGAGTCTGGACTGTATGCCACGTGGCCCATTAATTAATAAAAGCAGTCACTTCAAGATTCATGAATGGCAGAAGTCTCTGAGTGCTTTAGGAAATAAGGGAAAGCTTTTGTTGAGGACTACTGAGGAAGATTCAAGGCAGAAAGGGGTAGAATAAGCAAAAATATAGGAGCTCATTATAGGCTTTCAGAATATTTGCATTAAGTAAACTGATGATTGAGTTAAGTTGGAATATTGAGGGGCACAGAGGAAACATACTGACTGCAAGACAGTTCCTGCAAGAAACTGCTGAGAGAAGCGTTACAGTCCAGATTTTGGTGGGCCTTCCTAAAGTTTGGGCTTGATTTTTGTAAAGAAAAGAAGGTTTGATAAAGGTTTGGATATGAATCTTGGGCTGATAATAGAGACAATGTGAGGTTTTAGGGCAGTGGTTTCCAAACTGTGTTCAAATGCAAAGTTTGATGGTAAGCCTGGCATTCCAGTTTCAGTTTTACGGGTTTTAGCAAAATGACTTCACTGATCTGATCACTTCCTACATAGATTATTATAAATTTGAATATATAAAATATGCTTCATCAGTGAAATATCACTTTTACCAGTTTGTGTATTGGGATTCTGCATAAGGTTTACTTTGTTAAAACAAAGGAATTTGCTGCCAAGGGCTCAAGAACTCCTGTTTTAGGAGAAAAGATTAGAGCAGGTTAAAACTATGGGCAAAAAGAATAGTTTGGAGGTTCTTAGGTTCAGATCTCTTTGCTAACACACAAAGGAGCACTTTTCATAAACACTTAATGGTACCAGATATTAGATGGTTGTAACGGCTAAAATGTTCCAGGGGCGCTGTCTTATTCATGACTCATGATCGCAGTGACATTGAAGTTTTCTGCCTTCAAAATTAAATCATTTATGTGATTGACAAGGGCTTAATTTCTAAAATACGCAGACAGTTCATATAGCTCAACACTGAAAAAACAACCCAATCAAAAAATGGGCAAAAGACTTAAGTAGACATTTCTGTGAACGAGACATACAGATGGCCAGTCGGCACATTAGAAGATGCTCCATGCAGTTATTTGAGAAATGCAGATCAGAACTAGCGTGCACTGTCTCCTCACACTGGTCGGAATGGCCACTGTTAAAAAGTCTACAAATAGTAAACACTGGAGAAGGCGTGGAACGAAGGGCACCCTCCTGTGCTGTTGGTGGGAATGTAAATTGGTGCAGCCACTATAGAAAACAGTGTGGAGTTTCCTCAAAAAAACTAAAAATGGAGTTGCCATATGATTGAGCAGTCCCACTCCTGAGCGTAGGTCCAGACTAAAATATAATTCAAAAAGATACAGGTACCTCTCTGTTCATAGCAGCACTATTTATAATAACTAAGACGTGGAAGTAACCTAAATGTCCATCAGCAGAGGAATGGATAAAGGAGATGTGGTACATAATACACAATGGAATACTGCTCAGCCATAGAAAGAATGAAATGATGCCACAGGCAGCAACATGAATGGACCTAGAGAATATCTTATAAGCATATAAGTGAAGTTGGAAAGACAAAGGCAAATACCATGTGATATCACTTATATGTGGAATCTAAAATATGACACAAAAACAGACCTGTGGACGTGGAGGACAGACTTAGGGTTGCCACGGGCGTGGGGTGGTGTGAGAGGAAGGAATGAGTGGGCGTTTGGGATGAGCAGAGGCCAACTCTTATATATGGAATGGACAGACGATAAGGTCCTGCTGTACAGCACAAGGAATTATAAAAACTTTATTTGTGTGGAATACGTGCTGTTAACATAGGTGTCCCCTTGTGATCTGTCCCTGCTGCGCTGACATGGGTCTCACTGAATACGATCGAGAGAAAGCGTCTTCGATGGGAGTTCTCTATATACCAAGTGTTCAATAATAATGTCTTTTGGAAAATTGCAGCAAAATACTTGAAAGGGTGAGTGAAGGAGTAGGAAGTGGAAAACTTCATTTATACGAATGTTTTGTTTCTTGGGGTGGGGAATGGAAAGAGCTGCCGGTAAGAGAGGACAGGAAGGAAGAGACGTCCGCCTTCATTTCCTTGCAGCCCGGCCCCCTGCAGCCAAGCCCCACATACTCCCCTGAAAAGAGATGTCCTGTCCAGTGGCACTCAGTGACCTGAGGAGCCAGACAGTTTAACTGGGCTCTTTTCAGATGAAAGAACCGTTCATTTGGCTTGAGAAGCTGTTTGTTCAAGAAAATGCCTGCTTAAGTTTTTCTGGTTTACCTCCGTGTTTTTGGTTAGCTATTAACCAAAATTTCAGAACCAGTTCTGGGTGTCTAACAACCGCACTGAGGGACAGTGAAGCTTGGGGAAAGATGAGAAGATGCTGGAGGAGTCGCGGGGCCGCCGTAATGGGAGGCGGTTAAATTACGGTTACGAAGGTATATGTTTTCCAGTGAGGATATGGATATAGTACCACAGAGTTTTCTTTTTTAGTGAGTGTTACAAATGCCATTTTGAAGGTGCTATCTAAAAAACTTACATAAAAAATTAGAGTTGAAGAAAAGGAGGGAGCCCCATGGCACCCCCCTATCTTTAGTGTCTGAACGGCCTTTCTTTAGTTCAGCTTCTAAGGTAAGGATTACAGATTTCATTTAAAATTTTCTAATTATAGAATTATTTATTACTTAATAGGTAAAATGTTCCTCTTTTGATTTTCTTCAGTTTCACCTTTCTGATGCCTTGATGCTCAATTTTGTACGAATAAAATAGAATTGTTATAAACTGGTTTTGTTTTTGCCCTCCCCCATTGGTTAAAACTGAAAGGGAAAGTGAACTTAGAAATTTATCTAAGAAATGAAACTATTTCTAGAAGAATTACATTTAACTATCAACCTGTTATATTTAAATTTTCTTTGTCAGTACTAGCCTTAATCTTCTTATCAAGCTGTTTAATTGTGTTGACAAACCAGCTTGCTATCCTGTCGCAAATGTACTGGGCATATGTGACACATATCAAACCTATTTAGTGAATAGCTGATGAATCATTAGCCCTTTGGGCTTAGAAGTGACTGAGGAAGTACCAGTGTTGCCTCAGCATTATTTTGAAATCCTATTTATAAACTATATAATTTTCAAGGCCAAGATCCTGACACCTTTCCAGATGTTAACTATTGTAAAACAAAGATAGAATTTGATCTTATTTACCTACTGACTGAAGTCTGATTTCAACCTCACACACTAGTGACCCGTTTGAGCTCCTAAAAGAGAAATTTAACCTAAGTATGATCATCCTTAACAGTAAACTCCCCTATACTCCAAAAATTTTTTTTTAGAAAATAGGATATGTTAGTAAGTTATTCGGTAGAATTTGCACCATTGTTTCTTTAAGAAATGGAAATTATGAGCAACACAAAACATTTAAAGACATAGCAGAAGAATTATTATTTTAGGACCAAAGATTGCAAGAACTGCTCTATGTTTATTGAGCCTAATAGGCTCAAACAGAGGAAAAGACAAAAAACCACCTGTACTAGATCTGAGGGCCTAACTAAGCCTATATTTAATAAAATGATTCGCTCTGCTACGTGGGTTTGGAAATCAGGGAAGATCATGGAGATGCTAGAAAACGGGCTGCCGCAGAGCGGTTTGTTTAGGGTACTGTAATAGTAAAAGATGTCTAGAACGTACTGGAAAAAATCGGCTCGAGAGGCATGTAAAGAAGCTAGAGAAGCTGAGTCCTACAAAATAGTGCTTTCTGTCTGTTTTATAGTAGCAAGCTATGGATCTTTCTGCATCTTGGTCAGCTTTTTCCTCCTTGACACAGAAGCTGTTGAAGGCATAGTGTCTATTATTTCTGTCGTAGGTCATCTTTTTTGCTACAGATACGTTGCTTTAAAAGTATTTTTGGTTCCTAGGGCTTTTTGAGCTGGATTTATTCAAAACACTTGTTGACTTCATTCTAGGATTATGATGAGACATTGCCTTTTATAACACACTGAGTGAAAGAGAAGTTCTGAACGTTTTGGTGGCGGCTGGTACCAGTGATGGCCTACACCCTTGGGGAGACGCTGAGGGAATAGCTCTAGTAGACAAGTTTGGACCAAAAGAAAAGGTTTCTCATTACCTGGTTTTCCCTCAGCTGGCCAGTGTGGTCCAGGGGAGGCTCTCCAAGGGCCCTGCAGCAAACACGATTTCTGGGGGCGAACAGGGAGTCACTTATTTGAATCACTGTGTTATTCTCACCCACTTCTCTCTTGATGATCGGAATTCATTTTTTCTGTTTCCTCCTCCTTCTCTGGGCATTCTGTTTCTTTTTACTGTTCTTAATCTTCATGCTGAAGATTGCTTATTTAAGGGTTTGTCTAATTAAGTCCAAATCTATTTTAAGGTAGCTATTATAGCCTTTAGAAGTTATATTAAAAAGATGCTTAAAATGATTAGAGGACAGCACTCAGTCCACCCGTGAAGTGTTACTCGAAGACGGTCTGTTGAGGGGCAGTCATTTGACTTTAAAATGCTGAGGTTATGGAAACTGGATTAGAATATTTTGGTACAGTATTAGAAGTAAAAACTCTAAGAATCTAATAAAGCTGTAAACCTCTTTCTCCCTCTCTGTTGCTCGATCTTGGACAGACAGCCTGACGAGGACTGGGCCTTCGCGTCCGTGGCGGACTGGCCGGCGGGGAGTGAACAAGTCACTGTGAACGGGCGCCGCGCCAGCTGGCTTCAGCGGCAGGCTTGTGATTCCAGTCAGGGTTAGGAAAGTGCCTTTTAACTTGTTCATTTCCGCGTCTTGTAAACATGGGGGAAAGGCACAAGTGTGCTGATTTATTAAATGGCTCGTAAGACCTTTAAGGCTTACAAGATCTTTTAGGAATTCCTCGGAAGTTATTAGTACTGTTTCAGTGGGTCTGAATACGTGTCGAGTAACAATGACAAGTTTTAAAAGGCGGTTTTAATCATTAAAAGGAATTTTTCAAATTGTCTTGCCCTCACTCTGAGTGTTTGGGATTATATTTGGGAATTCCTCTGACCTCCTTTTAAAGAATTTAATTTACCAGCCAATGCTGTTTTGGCCAAAAGGGAAAAAAAAAGTTGTATGTCTTTTTATTTTTTTTACCTACATAAGGTAAACCCAAAAAACATCTTGGAAGTGAAGCCAAGACCTTACTTTAAGGACACATTGTGCCCAAAGCAACTGTTCGGAGCTAGTGGATCACTTAACTTAAGAGCCACCTGAGTGGCAACCCTGGATGAAAAGGGGAGGCTGCTGAATTCTGAAGTTTTTAATTGAAAAACTAGTCAAGACTTAATAGCCTTCTTGAGTATTCTGTTGTATCCACACTTAAGAAATGCTTGAGCCTAGTATTTTATTAATATTAGGGCAGTTTTATGGAGTTACATTCCTTACTTGAAGGTGTCTAAAAGATTTTTGTAGATTTTTATTAGCTTGTACGTTGTATGAAAAAGGAAATGATGGGAGTTCCCCCTGTGGCTCAGGAGTAACAAACCCGACTAGTATCCACGAGGACTCGGGTTCCATCCCTGGCCTTGCTCAGTGGGTTAAGGATCCGGTATTTCCGTGAGCTGTGGTGTAGGTCGCAGATGTGGCTAGGATCTGGTGTTGCTGTGGCTGTGGTGTAGGCCGGCAGCTGCAGCTTCAATTCGACTCCTAGCCTGGGAACTCCCATATGCTATGGGTGCAGCCTGAAAAGAAAGAGGAAGTTATGTCCAAATTAAAATTTATTTAAAAAATTAAAGCATTAAAATGTAAGAAAAATACATTTTTTAAAATAATAAAATCATATTTTATCCCCTAAGAATAAAGTGATTTATATCTTTAAAAATACAGTGATTTATCTCTTTCAGCCTTAAACACTTCAAAATGTTTTTCATATCTGAAAGTCTTTTAGGGTAGGGTTTAACTGCGTGGTGTAATACCTGGTTAATAAAACAAATTAGTAATTTTCTTTGGGTGAAGAAGACATTTATTGAATTGGCATAGGTTTTGCCTAACATCAGTTCAGTCCCTGTCAGTTCTTTCAGTGCACTCAAAACTAATATAACTGCAAGCTGGAAACAGTAGGGCATTTAAAATCAGCAAAGTCAGATATCCTGCTCTTCTTTCATTGTTAAAATATGAAAATGATTTTTTTAGAGTGTACAGTGTACTTTAGTGAATGTTTCAGTTCTCCCTGAATCCAGTACTTTCAAGCTTTCTTGGGCCATAAACCCCTTTGAGAATCTAATGAAAGTTACTGACCTCCCAAAGAAAAACTGCGTGAAATACACATAGTTACAGTATTTTATCACCGAGGAACTTTCTGGACCTGGCTAAAGCTTATTTACTAAACTTAATAAATACACCTTATGGTTCTGTCAGCATTGCAGAATGAGTAAATTCTACAAGGTTTAGGTTTGAAAATCTCTGATGTTACCAGGAACTTAAATAATGTGAAACTCCTTTCCTTTTGAATAAAAAAGCAATTTAAAACTGGGATTAGCATTTGCCATTTCATACAGTAATGCTTTACTTATTTTGAATTGTAGCAATGGGCTAAAAATTAGGATAGTTGATGATGTAAACGATACTAAAAATTGGCCATTATCTCTAAAAAGTATCCACGGCAGTTAAAAAAAATTAAGTCAAGACATTTTAATTTGAGTTATTAGCAATAGCAGAGACACCAAATTATTTTGATTATGTGCTCCAAGTATGTAACATATAAATTATATGTTCTGCCACCTCTAACTGCTACAGAGACTTTGGTTCACCAACTTTGAACCTCCTGGGAAATGCTCGGGCCGCATACCAGGTTTACTAAAGTGGAATTCTGGGGCTCGGGATTGGTTATCTGTATATCGATAAAGCTTTCCAAATGCTTCAGGTATTTTTTCTGCAAACCGCTGGTAATATAGCTGTGGCCGTTATAGGAATACTATCATATTTAGATATTAATAATACATGTGGCTGAAAAATAAACCCAGCATGTAAAAAAGATACATTTTATAGAAGATACTGAGATTTCAGCAATACAAATGAAAATGTTTTTTTCTGTAATTGAGAACATGCTAAATTATAATTATAGAAGGAAGGGGAACAGACTTCACAGCAATCGTCTATAAACCAAGAAGGTATATCCAGGATAATCAATTCATGTTATTAATTGACATTTTAAATACAGTGATAATTTTCTGCTGAACCAATCTCAGTAAGAAAAAAATTTCCATAAATAGTATTTGTTTGGGATATGGGGTTTATAAAGTGTGTAGTGATCTTCCGATTGATCCTAGGATCACTTCATTGCCATGTCTTTATATATGTGAACATATCTCTGTGATTATGTTTATATATATTATTTATTTCGTTCTGCACATAAGGTAGCACCAAGGCAACAGCATAAATTATAATAGGGTAACATTTTGCCAAGCGTATTTTATCATCACTGCCGTGCAATAAGTGTGTGTTTACCCACATGGGTAACTGTGCAAAATCTTAGAAAGCTACAAAGAAAAACAGAAGGGAATAAGAATGTGGTGAGGGATTAAACTGTGCCTAAAGTTATATAACAAAACCCACTTGGTCCGTTAGGTCATCTTTAATAGGTCTCTTAGTTGTGTCACAGCCCTCTCTGATGTTTGGATTAAACTGGTCTGAAAGTCTTAAATGGCTTTTGACCCATATAATTATTTCCTAATAAGCATGTGGTATAACTTGAAAGCCATGACACTTGCTGGTCTAGCACAGCGTGTACAAACTGCGATCTTCCAGTTAGAAACCACTGGACAGCTTTTCCAAACTGGTTTGTGTGGGGGGAACCTTTAAAAAGGAGGCCATTGTTTTCTTTTTCTTGTCCTTTTAGTTAGCTGAGAATGTAGTGGACTGGGTAGACGGTTAATAGTGTGGAAGTCTCTTCCAAAAACCATTTAGTATTTATAAAATTAATTATTAAGTGTTAAAAACACCGTTTTTCCTTTCTTTAAGCTTTATGTTTCATGGCCTAACACAACAGGGAGCATCTGTGTTCGGTGACAGCTCTGCTCTGTCAGATGTTGTTTGTCCATTGTGGGGGGGTAAATAGAGCCCTGGACCCATCCATCCGTTTTTTTTTGTTTTTGTTTTTGATAAAAGAAATAAATTACTCTCATCCACATGTTTATAATTAAAATCTTGACTTTTTGAATGTTCAAAAATTTAGATCAGCACTTTTTTTTTTGGCTGAGCCCATAACATGCGGAAGTTCCAGGGCAGGGATTGAACCTGCGCCACAGCAGTGACAGTGCCGGATCCCTTACGCTGCACCACCTGGGAACGCCAAGGTTAGCCCTTTTTACGAAGTCAGGTATATGAGTGTGGGCAGATGACTAGACACAGATTGGTGCAAAGTAATGGAAATCTGGAGCCGTTATGTTTTTGAGCCAGGGTTGATTTGTTCTAAGCTGTATCCTAGAAAAATTTGCTTCAGCAGTCATATATAAGATCAGTTACATATTGCTTTGTTTCATTTGAGGAAGAGGGAGTTGTAGAAAAGAGACTATGTAGTCACATGAGCCACTGGCAGACGGCAGGCAGGCAGTAGTGGGAGCGGGGGTTGGGGGGGCAGCGGAGGAGGGGCACGCGTGGGCAGGTGTGAGAGGCGTCTGGGAGGTACCAGGAGGCAGAGTCACCGGTTTCTGACACTGCTGATGTCTTTCCACAATTATTGGTTACCCTGTTGTTGTGCAATCCAGCGACCTACTGTGTGCCAGCCCAACGCCAGATACCAGGGCCCTATTTGTAAAGGCCTCTTCCTGTGGTTTTTGTCACAATATATTACTTGTTTATTTGTTTATTTATTCTCGGAGTGTCGGATTCACAGTGTTGTCTTAGTTTCAGGTGTACAGCAAAGTGATTCAGTTAGACACACACACACACACTTGTTCAGATTCTTTTCCTATATAGGTTACTACAAAATATTGAGTGTAGTTCTCTGTGCTATACAGTGGGCCCTTGTTTATTTTACATGCAGCAGTGACAAATGAACTTATTTATAAAACAGAAACGAACTTGCAGACATAAAAAACAACCTTGTGGTTACCAGAGGGGACAGATGGACGGGAGGCGTGAGTCAGGAGCTTGGGAGGGACGTGATATGCTTTCCAGCGCCACCTCGCTGGCCTCCTCTCTGCAAGTTCCTCTTCCTTGTGGAGTCTGGCAGAGCTCTCTCCCAGGCCCTCTTTTCACTTGCTCCCTCTCCCCGAGTAACCTTGGCGCTTACGTTGCTTCAGTTACCGCCTGCCTGACCATGGGGAGTGGACCCCCGTTTTCCGTGTCTCCAGCTCAAACACGTTCTCTTGACCTCTGACCCTTACTCCGGTTACCTCCCGAGAGTCCTCTCCTGGGTGGTTAAAGTCCTCTGCGGCACAGCGTGCCGGAATAACGGCCCCTTTACTCCAAGCCACACCTCCTGGCGCGCTTCCCCGCCCTCCCTCAGCAGGTGTGCACTGCTGTCGGTGCCACGCCCGGTGCGGAAGTCTGGAAGCAGCCCTCAGGCACCCTTTTTTCCCTCTCCCCCGTATTTCGCTTGTCCAGCCTCGTAGATTTGTCCACCTAAACACCTCACAGGCTGACCCGCCTTCTCGTGATCGCGCTCCTCCTGCCCTGAATGGAGGCGCGCTGAGCTCGCGGCCGGACCGCGGTCGCCTTCAGCCTGCGCCGCGGCTCGAGCTCCCCGCCGTGCGGGTCAGGGGCCCGTCGTCCCCGTCTGCGGTAGCTCAGTGTGCGCACTGCTTCAGGACGGTCTGTCACGGCTTCAGGGACTCTGGTGACCTGATAATACCCGCTTTTTATTGTGTAAGCCTTCCAGACTTCTCTTATTTCCCTCTTTCTTGTCCCTGAGTTTTTGCATTACGCTGTTTCTGCGCTTCACCCACCTCTAGCCCCGTGTTTCCGGCCGGCTAGCCAGCTCCTCTGGTAGCCAGAACCCGGCTAGAACTTAGGTCCTCAGGCACGCGCGTCCCTGACCCCACGTCTAGGCCAGACGTCCCTCGTCCGTACCAGGCGTTGTCCCTGTTGTGCTAAGTTAGCATGTATCTCACTGTATTCGCACTTCCTGCTTCCTTGTCTCTGTCTCTCGCTGGCCTACAGCTCTCGGAGAGCAGAGGGCGGGACCTCTGTCCACCGCGATGTGCCCAGCGCCTGGCACGTGATGGACACTCGGTGAGCGTCAAGTAAATACTCACAGTATTTATGTAAAGAGTAAATATGCGCAGATGAAAAGGTGAGCAGGAAGAGGGAGGGAGTTGCAAGGCGAGGAAACGAGACTGAAAGGTGTAGGAGAGGAGCAGAGAAGAGAAGAGCCGAATTTGTTTTAGGAAATCGTGTTTCGGACACCCCAGCTGCGGCCCAACCCTGAGGCCTGAGCGTGGGCAGACTCGCCAGACAGTGGGTGAGCAGGCGGCAGGACGGGGACAGAGGGCGGCCGCAGAGCAGACCCCTGAGTAGCGTCCCCTGAAATGAGCGGCGGCGGGAGGTTGGGGTGGGAGCTGAGCGTCCCCATGGGCGGGCTCACAGGCGCGGGGCGACCGCTGCGGTGGCGGAGGGAATTTCTGAATCCTCTGGTCCTCTCCGATGGAAGCTGCTAGAGAGGCAGGAGCCATCTTCAGACAGTGTCGTAGGACGGCGGTGTCGACGGGGACGCTTGAGCTTTAATAACAAGGCGGTGTGACCATCTTTGACTCGCCCTGTCCTTTCTCAGGGACTTGGGGGCTAAGAGGAGAAAAACTCTTCTGAGTGGCTTTCATCAACACTCATCCCTTGCTTCAGTTTTTAGCAGCCGTCACTCTGCAGTAATTAGTGACTTGTGTGAAACTTCACCAGGACGGCAGGCCTGGAGAGACAGGGCGTTTTGTGCATGTTCCCCTCTGCCGGGAAGCCACGGAGTGTCTGTGAAGCGTATTCACAAAGCATGATTAAAACCCATTCTCTTTGTATATTCATATAAGTTTTGTGTTGAGCCCTTGGATTTAAAACAGAAATGAAAAGCAATCAGTATTCTGACAGAAAACATACTGAAATGATACCCTGTTGAGTGAAGGCGGCATACAGCGGATAAATGCAGGAACGCTGGCAGGAACAGACGAGGGGGTACATGCGGGTAGGCGCTGAGGACAAAGGCTGGGCATGGGGACTGCGTCCGGGTGCGTCGGGCTTGGCCAGCCTACAGCCCGCCAGCCAAACCCAGCCCTTCAAGGGCCGTGAGCTAAGAACGGTTTTTACATATTTAAAGTATTATAAAAACAAACAAGTAAACGAAAATATTATGTGACATTTGGTCTATAGAGCCTAAACTATTTACTGTCTAGTCCTTTACAGAAAAAAAAAAAAAAAAAACGGCTGACCACTGATTTAATCATCCCTCATAATGGGTATATGATATTCATCATATGGATATTTAGTTTCTCTTCATTATTCACTCTAGTCATGTTCCAAAATAGTCTGAATAAACACTGAATTGGCAAATCGTGAGAGCCAGTTCTTCCTAGGATAAATACAGGGTTAGGTTCCTTTGAGCCTCTGGTCACAGTATTTTCCTCAGCCCGTCGTCATGTAACCTTCCTTTGAGTGCTCCTGTTTAATACATTTCGGCGATTCATTTACTTGAGCTCATGGCCAGTGGTCCTGTACTCACGCCTGATCAAAGCTTTTCTGATAGACACCGTTCCTTCCTGGGAACGGCCCTGTGCTTACGAGTATGAACGCTTCAGCACTCTGTTTGGGGCTGTCTTAAACAAAAATGCAAAAATATGTCGTTAAATATACCATAGAAAGAACACTTGTTTACAGTACGAGAGCTGAAACAAAAGTATTGTTTCATGCTGTCATTTGGTTTGACATCAGCTAGAATTGCAGGCATCAAGCAACTCCAATTTTTCACCTTTCTGTGCTCACCCACAAGTGACCACAAAGCACTGTGAGCATTGACTGGGAGTTAAGCATTTTAGCAAGTGGGTGAACTTATAGATACGGAAACTGCAAAAAGAATTGCCTGTAGCAGTTGGATCATTAAATCAGCTTTTTGGGTTGGTTTGTTTTTTTAGAGCCACATGTGTGACATGTGGAGGTTTCCAGCCTAGGGATCTAATCGGAGCTGTAGCTACCGGCCTACACCACAGCCACAGCAATGCCAGATCCAATCCGACCTACACCACAGCTCACGGCAACACTGGATCCTTAACCCACTGAGTGAGGTCAGGGATCAAACCCACATCCTCATGGTTCCTAGTCAGATTTGTTTCTGCCGAGCCACAACGGGAGCTCCCTAAATCACTTTTTAGAAGTAATACTACAAATACTACAGTACCTTCTAACCTGCCTTGGTTTGTAGTCACTTCATGGTGTAGTTGATAGTTTCTGCTTCAGTGGCTATTTTCAGTAGTATGCTGCCGGAAAGGTGATACTGTGAGGCAAAATCAACAGATAAGCAATCTATAATCGTAACTGTGGGCTGGGAAGATGTTTAACCCTTAATGGAAGCCCTGAGATTTGTGGTGAATACTGAAGAATTGTGTGCAGTGCACTTCTATCAGGCTATTATTTTGAAGGTCTAGGCCTCAAACCAAAAGATACAAATGGACAGGAATTGTGACAACCTGATTGGAGGACAGAGACTGAAAACTAACTCTGGAGTGTGTACCTAAAGGAGTGAGAGCACAACTTGGGAAGGCAGGCTGGGCACCGGTTTTGGAGAGCTATATTTGCTAATTGAAGAAATGTGGACTTTAACCTCTACAAAACAAAGCTATTGGTTTTTAAGAGGTTGCAGAAAAGCTGCATTTTAGTAGCCTATATTTGATTACCTGCCTGAAAGTATCAATGTCATTTTACTAAATGATATTCTTGTGTCCAGTTTGGCCCAAGTTGCTACAGTGGGAGAGTGATGGCACTTTCTGGACTCGGGGGAGGAGGTGGCCTTTTTAGGTCGAAATTCCTGGTAGCAAAAGTTCCTACCTAATTAAGCCCTTGGCTGTCTCCAGTTCTGCGTACAGTGGAACGGGTCTCCGGCACGCGCCCTCTAATGACTCTAACAGATCCTAGAAGTGGCGTGCAATTTCAGTGGGGTTCACAAGTGAAGAGGCGGCCTTTACCTCCTTAGCATTGCCGTAACCCTGTAAAAGTAATTCCCTTTAAGAACTGAAGCCTAGAAGTGCAGTGGCTTCTGACCTAAGTTACAAGTCTTTAGGTGCCAATTTTTTCGTCTTTGTTTTTTAATAGAAGTAAAGGAGAAATCTCACGAGTGGTAATGATTGCAATGTTTAAAATGTTACAGATTGTATTCCCTTTAGTTAACAGATGAGAGAATATTTTAAATTTTAGTCTCTACTTTCTTACCACTTTAATAAAAGATAATCAGAATAAATTGCATTTAAAAATAATTGCAAAAAGATTTAGTAAGGCTCTATATCCATTTACAAATTCTGTATCAAATACAGATTTTATATTCTGTTACATTTAAGCACCAGAAAAGAGAGGGAGGGAGGGGCAGCTTCTCACTGAGAGCCTCCTCTCTGGACAGGGACGTCTCAGACCGGCCGCTTACTGTGAATCTGAACGCCGAGCACATGTGAGGTCGCCCGCTTGTTGCTGCTTTGGTAACATCAGAAACTAGTTTTCAGTAAGCTTCTAACATTTACTGGATTTCTGCCGAGCAGTCTTTAAATTAGAAAAGAATCTTACTCGATTTTCTGATCCTCTTCATTCTTTTCTCCCTAAATTAAAAAGCTGCTTGTTAGGTTTTTAGTTTTAAAAAGTATAGTTAGGTTTTGAAGTGTCTAGTTATTTCAGTTTTGCTGCTAAAATTTATTAGTATCTTTTCAGAATGTTTCATTTTAGTCACTCTTGGGACCTGAAAATTATTTTGGTGGTTGTTTTTTCCTTGTAATTCATAGAATGTCCAAATTTTGGAAATTTTAATTTTCTAGATTTGTAACTTTATTACAAAAACACAGAAGTCCAATTTTCTCTCTCTCTCTCTCTCTCTCTCTCTCTCTCTCTATATATATATATATATAGTTCAGGGCCTTAAACTTTTTATCAAGTTGTTTTAAGGTATTTTGGCATAAGGGATGGGAAATCACAACCTGATGCTGTCTTTATCGAGTGGCTGAACAGAGACCTGTTTTCCTCTTCTGTCTTGTGCCTTTTCTTTGGGAGAGCACTCCGTATGGAGACTGAGGTCTGAGCACTAAGTGGGAACAGATTAGGAGGCTCTGCCGTACTTAATGACAAATACTTTGGGGTCTGCTGGGAGGAAGGGGGAAGAAGCAGACAGAGGAATAGTGACCCTGACACGCAGCCCCTCGGTTGATCACATCCACTCTCTCATGTAACCAAGGGGCTGTCAGCTCAGTGGCTTGCCAGTTATCTCTAGCTTTTCAGTAACTTCCTTTGGCACTCTAGATTTAGGATCCTGACATCATGGAATGTGTGCCCCTGATAATCCGCCCTTCCCTGCAGCTGCAACATCACATGGTAGCGTAGGGGCATCTCAGAGTCCTCTACCTCATTTGTGATCCAGATATAGCTGTTTTCTAGCTGTGCCGCTTTCTTGGGGAAAATCACGTAACCTTTCTTGAGTCGAAATTTCTTCATCCATAAAATGGACGCATGTGTCCAAGATAAGAAATTCAGCTCCACTGACTGCTGGTTGCGACCTCTGTGAGTCTGCGTTCGCTCTGTCTGCCTGGGGATGACAGCAGTACTCACCTCGACGGATTAAGGACGGCCAAGCAGACGCACATTGCCTGGTCCTTATACAGAGCTACTACTGCTATTTCTCATTACAATAGCGTCGCTGTTGTTGTGTATCTCTAGCTGTTGGCAGTTATGTGTCTGAGTTAGAGAATCGTGGATGTTAGAACTGAAAGAATCCTGAGAAGAGGACCAGGTCCAGTTCCTGCCCACTGCAAGCTAAGTGTCTCCGTCTGTGAGGCACGGAAGAGGGAGCCTGAAACTCCAGGGGAGCTAAAGGAGTTACTGATGGTCACCCAGTGAGCTGGTGGTAGGACCTCTGGAATTGCTCTGGTTGCCCCCTGCTTCTGCTAGGAGCGGGGGGCAGGAATCTGCTTTGCACCAAAATGCGGTACCTTCTAAATATCAACAAGTGCTCTGACCATTGTTATTAAGATTTCTGTCTTAACCAGCTTTCCCTAGATGCTGCCTCATATGGGCCCTTTATAAAAGGTCTTTCCACGTTCTCCCATGGCAGCATGAGTCACGCTGTGTTATAACTCACCATTTCTTTGTATGTCTCTTAGGAGGAGCTATAGAAGCTTCGTGAAAACAGAACCTGTCTGTCTTACTGCACTGTAACCCCAAGTACATAGCACCTTTCCTGCCTTCTAGCTCCTGGTTAATAACTCAGTCACCCTTCCCTTCTTGCTCAGGACGTTCTGATTCCTTCTCGAAACATTTTGGGGCATCTCCGTCTCTTGGTTATGCTAACATTTGCTCTTACTGCCTTTGATGACTTCTCTGACTTCTCCTAAAAATCGATTCTTCAAATGTATATGCATAGTGTATGGTATTGATATGCCATCAGACTGGAGCGGAGAATCAGAACTTGGCAAAGAAACTCTGCAGCACAAGTCCGAGAATCTAGATTCCAGTTCTCACAGAGCCGCCGTCTTGAGGGCCTTTGACACTTAACCCTCTGAGCCTGTTCTTTAGGGCGATGGTACCAGCAGAACCGACTGTGAGAGAAGTCACCAAGATGAAAACAACCAAGATAATTCCTGTACTGCATGTGGCACAGTGCCTAATGTATTAAGTGAACATCAGAAACAATTAATTGTAGATTAGTAAATTAACAGATTAAATGAGGTAACCAAAAGGAAAGAAATTCTGCTAAAACAGCATGTTTCAGAGCCTTTTTTTCCCTGTGATATACTTGCAAGGCCCCGCTTTGTTATTCATACTGTTTTGGCTGTGGCTGTCCTGGATTCCGGTTGGAGGTCTGAGGGACCAATCTGTCGTGCCGAACACGGCGTCAGTGGCAGTGTTTATGACTCAACGGTCACGTCATCCTGGACAAGCATCAGATGGAGGTGAGCCAGGACGTGATGTGGTGAAAGACATTCATTTCTCCTCTCTTCCTCCTCTGTGTTTTCTTTGCCACAAAACTGTATATTCATGTCAAGCCCAGTGTTCCATAAAAGGAACATTTCAGCTCAATTCATAACAAAAATTGAATATATTATATACTACATGCTGTAAATTAAATAATTCTATATGCAGTTAGAACTTATTTGAAATAAGTCTTTTCTTCCCCAAGAATTCTGCTTTAATAATGAAAGAGTAATAATACTCTAAGAATTATTAGAATATTTAAGGGCAGGTTTATATTAAGTATTTAATGTCATTTCACTTTCAGCTTTCAAAATAACTATAGTAATCCTGGAGGAAATGAAGCATATGTTCTGTTCAAAGAGTTTGGCAGGTAGAAGACTTGTCCTCTTGCATTGGAAAGGCACGTTCCTTAGGGAAACTGCAACCAGTATAAACAAATGGCCCTGAAAAGACCAGTGGTGGATGTAGTTCTTTGCACTTTCCTCACTTTTTATTGGCGTTGCATTGCTGAATGATTGGCTTTTGTTTTCGGCTTTTCTGCTCAATCTCTATAATGACTTTGCTGAAGTTGAGCATTTCCTTTTACTATAAGCCATCAGAGCACTTACCCTTAATTTTTTAAAGTACTTAAATGTAATTCTGAGTTGTTCATCTAACCCAACCAAGCCTTTGGCAGAAGGAACTTTCCTTTAAGTTGGTTTGTTTTCCTTTAACATTCCATTATTCTATTGCCCATTTCTTCCTTAGAGCAGTGACTTGTTTAATATATTCCAGGCTTTTAACTGAAAAAGTAATATAGCATAATATTTTGAAATAACAAGAGCATATAAAACATCTGAAAGAAGAGTTTTGTGTATGCCCACAGCTGAAAAATTGTTGCGTATTTAACGAATGAGCTGCCTTCATTGTGTATGTTTAACAGGTAGTACTTGGAAATATTTGGCAAGTAAATGATATCATCCTTCAAAACAGTTAACCCTCCTGCAGAGGGCAGGGCCAAGGTTTGGACCTGCTGAGTCTCTGCGTGTCCATGCAAATTAGAGAATCAGCTTGTCAGTTTCTACACACAGAAATACCCTGCTGAGGTTGTGACTGTTACTGCATTTGGTTCGTAAGTCTGTTTGGTGAGGACGTAACATTTTATATCCTTCCACGGAGTTAGGTCTCTCTCAGCGGTGTTTGCTCGTTTTCCCTGAGAGCCCTTACCTTTCCCCCTGTTTATTCCTGTGTTTTGTGTATATATGTATTTGTCTTGCTATAGTAACAAGCGACGTGAATTTTAAATTTCATTTTTGAATTGTTGTAATATATAGAAGGTTGGTGTTTATAATATTGTGCCTTGTGACCATATTAAATTTATTGATTTAATTTCTTTGAATATCTTTCTGCTCCCTTCTCACCGTCTTCTCCTTCTGGGACTTCACTTACATGTAATGTTAGACCATTTAATATATCTCTCGGGTCCCTGAGGTACTGTTCATCTTTTGTCAGTCTTTGTTCATTTTGAATTTTTTAAAAATTTAGTATAGTTAATCTCCAATGTTGTACCAATTTCTGCTGTACAGCAGAATGACTCTGTGATACATGTATGTGCGGTCTTCCTGTATTTCTTTCCATCATGTTCTATCCCAGAGACTGGATATAGTTCCAAGAACAAATAAAAAAAAAAAAAAGACGGCTGACCTTGTCGTTTACATTTAGAAAGGACAGACGACAAGGGTGTCAGTCCTTTTTTTCCTCTCTGCTCTTCAGACCATGTGAAAATTCCGTGGATATTGGGTATGGAACAGTTCACTTAATCCTCCTGTTTTATGTAAGGTACCTCTTCCCCGTGACTGTGTCTGGAATCTTTCATTCCAGAGCCCTTTTATTTTGCTCTTTACAGAGAAGGATCTGCCGGCTAGGATGAGGGGATGGACAGGGTGAAAGGAAGGGTGATAGCTTCCAGTTTCAGAAGCAAAGATGGGAACAGCAGAAGAATCCACCTTGGAGGAAATAGGAAATAGGCAGAGAGAAGAGACTTCCCAAAAACCTATCATTTATATGCTCAGAATTAAAATGATACTTCATTTATCAAATAAGAATAAGGGGTTTTTAAAAAGGAATAAGATTCAGAGACTAAAACCAAACAATTGGCAATTAAAAACGTAACAGCATAAATGAAAAGCTCAATAAAAGGACTGGGAAATGAACCCAGAAAGAAGAGCAAAGAGACAAAGAGATGGAAATAGGAGAGAAAATAAGAGGACTAGTCACAGAGTTCCAGGAAGAGAAAATGCAGACAACAAAAGGAAAGAACTCGTCAGTGATGTGGAGTGGGAGACGTAACGTAGGGATTCGGCTATCTGCCTTTTCCTATTTTGTTTATTTGATTCAGAGGTGTTTTTTTTTTTAATTACAGTGAAACAGAGCTTACATGAGAATAAACAAAATGCATGCCTATACAATTTGATGAATAATTAGAAAACTAGCACTTGTGTAACTACCAACCAGGGAGAGAAGAAGCACACTGCCGAGCACCGTGGCCCAGCGCAACCTTCTCCTTCCAGCTCACACTCCCACCCGCTCCCCCCGGAGGTGACCACTGTCCACACAGTCAGGGTCGTTATTTTCTTGCCTTTCTGACTAGCTGCATACACACCCTTAAACAGATAGCTTAGTTCGTATGTTTTTGACGTAAACGAATAGAACAACATTACATGCGTTGTTGTGTGTCTGTCTTCTTCCACGCTACGTTCTGTAATTCATCCGTGTCATTACAGTTAACTGGAATCCATTGCTTTGAATCATACCGCTGTTGATATACCCATTCCATTATTATGAGTGTTTGGGCAGTTTTTGGTTTTGGTTTACAACAAAAAGTAGCTGTCAGCATTGTTACACTTTTTCCTGTGTGTACACACAGGCTAATTTCTCGGTATGCGTCGCGGTGCAGTTGCCGTACCCAAGGATATCCTTGTTCTTGTCTTCACTGGGAAATGCCAGACTGTCTTTAAAAGCAATGTACTATTTAAACTCAGTCTCTTTTATTTGCCAAATGTTTAATTTTTGCCAATCTGGTGGGTGTGTGTTGAGTGCTATGTCATGGTGGTTCTAACTTAGATTTCCCTGATCACTAACCAGCCTGATGAACTTTCCATGTTTATATTGGCCATTTGGAGTTCCTATTTTATAAGTTTTTCATCCATTTTTTCTAGCGGGTTTTTCTGTCCTTTTATTTGAAACCCAAATTTATCTAAACTTGTAAATATTCTCAGAGCACCGGTGGCTAGAGTGCTTTTTTTCTTAGATTTTAGCTAAGTCCTGTATCATTTTGTCAGCTCACTGGTGCTTTTAAGGAGATGTTTCAAAAATATTTTTTATCCAGCATTTTGTTTTTGTCAGACAAGCTGGCCCCTGTAGCCTGGCCTGCCATTTCTGTGAAAAGAAACGTGTAAATGTTCTTTAGCAGACTGGTCTTCCCGATTTTGACCCTACTTTTATCCTTGCTTTCTGAGCCTCCTGGACGTTATGTCACGTTGATTTGATTGCTTCTTCAGCAGACCCCAGAACACCTAATCCAGTGTAACACGTTGCTGGTATTCTCTCTCTCCACCCTCCCCGCCTCGGTGTTATTGTGGAAAAACTGACAGAATGTCATTTCTCTTGTCTTTATCCTTAGCAGTTTATGCCTTTTAAAACAAGTGGCATTACTCTTATTTTACTGGGTTCCAGAGGAAGATGAAATAATAGCTTGTGTTAAAAATATCATCTTTTAATATCATTTGCAAAGGTTTACACTGTGGTATTTATAATGGCGAAAAAACAAAGAATGACCAATAATAAGGAAATGGCTAAGCTATACTTTTCAACTATCAAGTAATCATGTAATAAAAGATTATCTATTGACATATAGAACATCTTCTTAAAATGTTAAGTAGTGAACAGCAGCTGAACAGTGCCTCACATTTAAAGGTAGATATAAAACAGTCATCTCTGGTGTTAGCCCCCAAAATCTACATATAAGATTTTTTTTTAAAGATGAAGAATTTGTATAGAAGTGTTTGCTGGATTTTCTCTGACGAAACTATGATGGCCTTTTTTTCCTACTTTAAACGTTCCAGTGTTTTGCAAATTTTTCACTAAATATTATTTTTATAAATTGAAAAGTATCTTCCAATTTAGCTTTATTTGGCAAATTACTTTTTTATTTTATCTAATTGTATATTTCTAAATGTATGTAGCAATAATCTTGATGAACATTGTGGATTAGATATAAAGAACAGAACTAGGAAAAAACAGTTTTGGGCTTTTTCTGGACACAGTAACAAGTTTTCCTCACTGTGGGGATAATAATTATATTGAATTTATTCAGTTTTCCTTTTCTACATGGATGAAAAATGAGGCAAGTCCACACCTCGAACTGCCTTAGCGTGTAACGCTCCGCTTCAGATGTCATTTATTTGTGGGTGCTAGCAGGAGAGAAGCGGTTTGCCTTCTGTTTCAAATGAGACCCTCGGTCCCACCATAGAGTCCAGTAAGTGACCGTTTCAACCACCCACTGCGGTGGCAAGAAAGTGTGAGTCCGTCACGTTCTCTATGGAATAAATTTTTCTTAGTCACTATTTCGTATTCTTTCCAGGCCTATGCCACATTTCAGACATAACAGAAAAGTTTTCCTTTATATTACTCCTCTTGGGCACTGCGAGTAAAACTGAAATCTCAAACAGGATGTTCTCAGATACTATTAACACCCTTTGCCCCTTTTGGGGGGGAAGGAGGAAAGCTTCCTTCTTAGGCTAGACAGACTTTTGTTAACCACCTGCATTGTAATTTTGAAAGACTGTCTCTTCCTCTCAGTACTCTTAATTCTTCCGGCTCAGGTGTTACAATCTAGTCTGTAGTCCTTACAGAAAGTGATGGATAAGCAGAAAACCAAAATCAGCCCTTTAAAACAAGCCTGGCACAGCTAAGCTCCTGTACTGACTGTGTCTACCTAATAGGTGACAGTCTACATTGCAGTGTATTGTTTTACTGCCCTGAAACTTGCCAGCTTTCTGTATTCATCTGGGAGAACCACTTATCAGCAATGAAACATATTTATGCTACAAATTAATGACTAGTCCTTAAAGTAACAATTTTGTGATTCGTGTTTTGGCCAGTGGCAGATGTTTTCTGTTCTGTTTTATACTGTGGGTGAAAATTTTGTCAAAGTTTTATTAGTTCCTTTTCTTCTGCTGCCCGCCTTCATCAAAACCTTGCAATTTTATGTCGCTGTGTAGGCGCACCTCGGATATTGCAGGTTCAGTTCCGGACCACAGCAATAAAGTGAGTCACACACATTTTTTGGTTTCTCGGTGCATATAAAGGTTCTGTTTACACTATACTGTAATCTATTAAATATGTGGTATCGTTATGTCTTTAAAAATGCATACATTAATTTTAAAATACCTCATTGCTAGGAGTTCTCTTGTGGTACAGTGGGTTAAGAATCCAGTGATGCCACTGCCGCGACTTGGGTCGGGGCTCTGGCGTGGGTTGATCCCTGGCCTGGGAACTTCCACATGCCAGATAATAAATCAAATACCTTGTTGCTAAAAAAAAATGCTAACTATCATCTGAGCTTTCGATGAGTCTTAGTGGTAACATCAAATATCACTAATCACTGATCACCATAACAAATAGAATAAAGTTTGAAATAGTGCGAGAATTACCAAAATGTAACATAGAGACATGAAGTGAGCAGATACTGTTGGAAGAAACGGCACCGACAGATTTGCTGACGCAGGGTTACCACAAACCTGCCATGTGTAAAAAGCACAGTATCTGCACAACATGATAATGCAAAGCACAGTAAAATGAGGGGTTGCCTGTGTTTGTTGAACTGTTGAATTATTAAGTTTTTTTTTGAAGTGATGATTTTTGTTAACAAGTCTAAAAAATACTTTGATACTTAAAATTGAGGGCTTTATTTTCAAAAGCTCCAGTTCTCTTTAGAGCTGTCGTTTGACAAGAATGTCAGATCTGCACTGGTATTCAGCAGGTTTCTGTTTCCTGCATACAGAACTAACTGCTTACATAAGAACTCATTTTTAAAACACTCTAATGGCTGACTATTCACCCTTCTTATTCTTTTAAGGAAAGGACTTGGTTTAGTTTTAGTTAAAAGAACAAGTTTTATAATAATTCTGTGAAGATAAAAACTTTGATAGAATGTTTAAGATTAGTTTATGAGAATACAGTGTTGGTTTTGTTTTTAAATCTTCTGCAGTTTATTTCAGAAAAAGAATTACAATTATTTGATCATAATTACATATCAAATTCAAAGCTTGCAAAGCTGCAGGTTTCCTACTACAAGAGTAGTTAGTTGCCATTTATCTGTTCTCAAAAAAGCGCTGGCAGTGGTGCCCTTGAAAACTTTTAAAGCAAAAATCGTGTTACCACTTTTGCTTCCACAGTCTCTTTTCCATCTCTGTGTGGCTTCTGAAATGCTAGCAGACACCGATTGAGAAGAAAGATAAGTTACTTTTCTAATAAATATTCTAAATTGAACTGCAGTAATCTATATTATACGGACCTTGAAAAAATAAACCAGGAGTTCCTCTCGAGGCTCAGCAATAACGAACCCGACCAGCATCCATGGGGACTTGAGTTCGATCCCTGGCCTCGCTCAGTAGGTTAAGGATCCGGCATTGCCGTGAGCTGTGGTGCAGGTAGCAGATGTGATTCAGATCTGGCGTTGTTGTGGCTATGGTGTAGGCCGGCGGCTGCAGCTCGGATTCAACCCCTAGCCTGGGAACCTCCATGTGCCGCAGGTGCAGCCCTAAAGACAGGAGAAAAAAAAAAAAAAAGGCAGTGATGTAAGAAAATAAAATAAACCAAAGCTTGCTTGTTTTTCTTGCTAAATTTAGCAAAAGCAAAACTACATGACGGCTTATGTTGAAGAAAATATTACATAGAGTCTGTGAAGAAGTCAGATCCATATACACTATATAGAGTGCCACAGTACCTGGGGTTTTCAGTATGTTTTGACTGATATTCAGTTATATAATTCACCAAAGGATCTTACTCAAGTAAGGAAAATACTGACTTTTTTTTTTTTTGCCTTTTGTCATTTTATGGCCGCACCCGCGGCATGTGGAGGTTCCCAGGCTAGGGGTCTAATCGGAGCTGTGGCCACTGGCCTGCACCGCAGCCACAGCAACGCAGGATCCGAGCCGCGTCTGCAACCTACACCACAGCTCACGGCAATGCCGAATCGTTAACCCACTGAGCAAGGGCAGGGATCGAACCCGCAACCTCATGGTTCCTAGTCGGATTCGTTAACCACTGCGCCACGGCGGGAACTCCGAAAATACTGACTTTTAGAACTCCTCACATGAATTTTTTAAATATAGACAGACTTTTTAATCTATATCTGATAAATAGATAATCATAGACTTTCGGTAAAAAGTACCAATTCTAGATCTCTGGTTACTGTATATTGCTTTGGGCATCACTTGACCTTAACCTTAGTTGCCATAAAATAAGAGCTGTACCATCATATATATAAACATCCTTTTATCACTATAATATTGAACTAATTTAAACTACCATACGCTTTGGTAGCCTGGAATTTATTATTGGTGATGTGCTAAAAATTTAAAAAGCAGTAGACTTTTAAAATAAATTTAAAATACATTTGAATAAATTTTTAAATCTGAATCTTGATTCAGATTGTGACTTTGCCTCACAAAGGAATTATAAAGTGTCATGGGACTAGTTCTCTTAACTAGTTGAGTTTTAATTTATGCATCTATAAAATGAGACTGCTGATAATCTATTTTGAGATATTGATGAGGATTATAGAGTATATCAGGTGCCTATCACACACGAAGTGCTAGATGGTAGCTGTTACTATATAGCCCAGTTGAATATATAGTTATGCCACCTAAGTGCCTTTAAATTAAATAACTACAATTTTTTCTGGCTTGATCTGTCGGTCTTCTCAACATCAGTTGACATATTTATACTCATGGCTTTTTCTTAGTCAATAGACCTAAGTTTTCCATCTGCAAAACTGGTAATGTGGCTAGACAGCTCCTTTCTAGTTATGGAGGAATAATATTAAGTTTTATTTTACTTACATTAAGTGATATGCACTTTACAAAATAATATAGAAATTATTCACATCATTATATAGCCCCAACTGGATACTTTGGTAGAGCAGTATTATTTCAGGTAAATTAAATGCGTTTCAAAAAATTCTAGGGCCTAACACATGAGGCATAAATGTGTCAGAGCTCCTCCGAGGGCAAAATGGTGTCGTGAATACTCAAAACACTTCTATTTCTATCTTTGTATTTTTGATACATGGTCTCCATGTTATTAATTCACTGTTGAATGGCTAGTGTGGCATTATCTTATTGTAGAAGGTGAATATACTAATTTAAGATTTAAGTCAATAGAAGAAGAATCTCGAGGCAAAATGGAAGTGACCTGGATACTTTGCTGTCTTTTAATCATGGAGAATCTCTATTGCATTGCGATACCAAGGATGGCCAGAAGAAGGAAAGCCAGAAACTATTTTTGATGTTTAGCTTCACCTCAAGACTCTGCTTGATGAGTCCCCCACAGTCTTTTAATAACGTTATCAAGCTGAACAGATAATACCTTGCAGGCCCCTTCCAGGCAGTACAGAGACAGTCATGAGGATAAGGAACAGTGCAGAATTTTGGAGTCAGTGCGGGATTCAAATCCAGGTTGTGCTAATGTAACTCTGGGCAAACCCAGGGCTTCATTTCTATATTCTCATTTGTAAAAGAGTCTTAATAGTGACTGTTTGAGATCATGTATTTATTAAAGTACCACGCCATGGAGCTTGCCTTGTAGGGCTAAAAATCAATCCGTTGGTGTCCAGTGGGATTATTACTCTGATGGGAGTCTTTTGTTTCACCTTCTGAAAACATTTTTTTTTTTTTTGTCTTTTTGCCTTTATCTAGAGCCACACCCACAGCATATGGAGGTTCCCAGGCTAGGGGTCTAACAGGAGCTGTAGCTGTCGGCCTTCACCAGAGCCGTAGTCACAGCAACGTGGGATCCTAGCCGCGTCTGCAACCTACACCACAGCTCACGGCAACGCCGGATCCTTAACCCACTGAGCAAGGCCAGGGATCGAACCCGCAACCTCATGGTTCCTAGTCGGATTCGTTAACCACTGAGCCACGAAGGGAACTCCCTGAAAACATTTTTAGTCTTTAAATTTTTCATCTTCGCGCCTGCACTGCAGGTGTCCCTACAAGAGGGGGAAGAAAGGGTTAAGCAACTTTTCCATCATTTTCTCTTATTCCTTTCTTTGTTCCTTTTCCAAGGACGAGTTTACTGATGTTTTCACTGTATATTAACTACTTTAAATTATTCCTTTGAATTGTTTCAGTGGATATTTAGGAACCAGGGTGTCAGGTGCGAGCATCATCAAAACTTGAGGAAGTGCATATAGCATATGAAATGCATGGAGCAAAAAAGTTCATTTGATAGACTGGCTTGATAGACAAACTAAGGAAGTTCTCATACTAATTTTAAGAATCTAACAACTGAAGAATCAACTCTTGGCTTTTGACAGAATAAGGAAGGAGGGTACGTGGCTTTAGACATACTGAGGTGGGTTCAGGTTGGTTCTGAAGGTTTTGTTCCTTCCTTTGTGCTAATATGAATATGAATACAGACCCAGCCGTTCTGCATTGGATTTTACAAACACCTTAGTAGGAATTTAGAAATTGTGCTAATTGTACAGTGTGAGATATTAGGTTGACTAAAATTTCATTAGTTTGACTAAATTTTCAAATGATCCACAAATTCCAAAGGCTGTCACACAACCTTAGGGCAGTGGTTTTAGCTATTTGACCTGCTCTGGCAACCTTTATTTGGGCAAAAAAAAAAAAAATCTTCTTTTGCAGATTGTGTTTGAAAGCAGGCACAGGGAATTTGCTGCCCTCCAAGTAGAAGGCAGCTATCCCTCCGTTGGAAGACCTAGGTCTAGCTGGGCTTCTCAGTTTTGCCATTTTATCATATTTAGGTGGAATACTGGTTAAGAGCACTGATTTGATGTCGTGAAGATGAGGGTTTGAATCCTTGGGGTGGGGGGCTTAAACCACAGAGATTCGTTTTCTCACAGTGCTGGAGACTACAAGTTAAAGATCTAGACGGCAGCGTGGTAGGTGCTGCTGCGGCCTCTCTCCTTGGGCTGTAGACAGTGACCTTTCCCCTGGGTCCTCGCATGGAGCTGGGGAGTGGCGTGGGATGGGTGGGTGGGAAGTTTGCAAGCTCTGTGGTGCCCCTTCCTCTAAGGGCACTAAGCCCATCGCGGGAACGTCATTAAATCTGTTGTGTCATCTGTAAACACAGTACGCACTCGATAGGTCTGTGAAGATGAAAAGGGATGAGTATATAAAGGAAGAGATTATGTACGGTCCCCAGTAGTGAGGTGAAACCTGATCTGGGTGCCGTCTCGCCGTCATCTACCGCGTTTGCTGCCTCACGTTCTTTGGCAGAACGGATCGATGTGCCGTGTATATAAGGTCAATAAAATAACACATACTGGACGCCGGGTAAGATGCCGGTAATATAAGCGGCCTCAGACACGGACCCCACCTAAGAGGAATTACTGACGGAAATACACATCAAACGGTGTCATGTGTAAAGTGCTCCATGGGAATGTTCAAGAGAGTCTAGAAGTTGTCATGGATCAGAAAAGCCATGGCAGACGCCCCAGGCTGGAAGAAGCGATCTTAGCACCAACCCTGCGGAGACACCTGGCACACAGTAGTCACTTCAGAAATATTTGTAGAATACGGGGTCCCTAAGTTGATTAAAAAAAAAGTGTGCGTAGAGGAATGGGAAAGCATATAGTTGGAAAGAGAAAGAGGACGCGTTCCCATCGTGGCTCAGCGGAAATGAATCTGACTAGCATCCATGAGGACGCAGGTTCGATCCCTGGCCTCACTCAGTGGGTTAAGGATCTGGCGTCGCAGTGAGCTGTGGTGTAGGTCGCAGATGCAGCTCGGACCCCGCGTTGCGGCGGCTGTGGTGCAGGCCAGCGGCTACAGCTCCGATTTGACCCCTAGCCTGGGTGCCTCCAGATGCTGCGGGTGCAGCCCTAAAAAGACAAAAGAAAACAAGACAAAGAAAAGGGAACCATATTGTGGACCGCACTGGACTTACACTGCTTGCCTGCAAGAGCCCCAGAGAGTTTCGGTCATGATGAGAAAAATGAGCTCCAGCATCGCGGGGGACAGAAGGGGCAGAGAAGCAGCCAGAGCCGGGAGGACTGCTTAGTCTGAAGCGCTCAGTGGTTAAGTCAGAAGGTGAGGGAAGGTGTGTGTTCGGATGGAGGCAGTCAGAGTGGACAGGAAAGAAAAGGTACATGACGGAGTGTCACGGGGAGCAACAGCAGGGACGCGGCAAAGGGTTGGAATTGGCAACTAAGTACTAAAGGTTACTAAGGATACTAAGAGGAATTCAAGTCTGAGAATGGAATAAGATGTTTAGAAATAGGTGGTCATTGAGGTGGAAATGTGCAGCATTTTTGTTGTCAAATATTTTACAGCAGTTATGAATTATAGTAAAATTCTAGAATACAAAAATTACTTAATTACTTGCTTAACCTACAAAGTAGACAAACATGACTGAAACCAAAGAAGACTCCAGAAGTCTAAATAACTGTACAAGATACAAAAGATGGAGGTACAAGCCCAAATTCAAGCTTATAATGTAATTATAATTATGATAAAACAGTGGCATTCAGCTGTGGGACCTGACACTGAAGATGCCTACTGAGCAGCTCTGTAGCTCAACACGTTAGCCAAAAAATGGGAAGATTAGATATTACCACCTACACTCTAAAAATAGAACCAGGTAGAACTACAAATACATTAGTATATGAGAAAAAGCAAGGCACGAGAGGACATTGTAATAAATTAATCACAGGTGAGATTCAAGCTCAGAAACACAGCTCCATGACCGTCAGTTTCAGCCCTAGATAAACAGTGAATACAAACTAGAAGGCAGTAAGTTTACCATGGTCTCAAACCTGTTCCTGCCTTATTTGAAGGTGTCACATTCATAATTATGCATGTAGCAAACCGTAGTTACCCTTGTGAGTTCTTAAGAGGCAAACGAGAGCATCAGATAAAACAAAATCAGGGCTTCATTTTAGAAATAATCATGTAATGAAAAAAGTTTTTCCTACTGATTTGCTCCTTACTCTTGGTCTTGGTGTTGTGTTTACTAGAATATCATTACTCCTCCTTGAAACGCACATACTTCAGTGCAGGCTGGAGCAAACAAAACTGAAAACATGATGCCTGAGGAAGGACTGCTACAAGATTTCATCTGTTAGGAACCAAATACCCATCATAATCACCAGACCAAGGACTTAGCCTCCCAAAAAGAACGGAGAGCATTTTTTTCTGGGAACCATGTTAGATTAGACTTTGAAGAAAGCATATGTAGGGTGACCACGTTCTCTCTTCATATAAATAAATACCTGGGTCCTTCCGAGAAGCCTTTTGCAGACCCCGGCGCCCTCTCCCCACCGCCACTCCGACGTGCAGCCCCACCCGGGGAAAGAGGGACTGCTGCGTCACCTGCATTTTACACACAGGGAGGGAGTAAGAGCAGAGATGCTCAGGGACAGGCCGTTGAGGTGTCGGAGGTCTGAAAACAGACATCTCCATCACTCGTCCTTTCCTGAAAGTGTTCCTGGACGTTATAGTGCAGGTTCTGTTGTTCTGACTTCCTCCCTAAGATGAGCAAATATAAATGATGCAAAGTTGGAGGAAACTGTCTTAACATGCACCTTAAGTTAAAATCAATAGAACCTCCTGCAACAAAGGCAGAGTAAAGAGATTTATCAGTCTGTCTTAGGCTTGCTAAACAGTAAGATAAAATGCACGCTGCTGAAACCATTGAACGGAAATATTATGAAAACCATACCCCCGGAGTATTTTCTGGTTTGATTTCAAAACTATTCCATAGCTTATTATCAAACAAATCAGCCGTCCTTTAGCAGATGCAGGGATGAATGGGCAGGCAGAAAATAGAAGCAGCTGAGTATTTACGTTTTTCCTAATGAACAGAGATGAGAAAAGGGCAGGTGACTTTAGCATATAAAAATCACCTCCTGGTGCTAGCGCTAGAGGAAAAAAATAAAAGTTAATTACTAACTCAAGATGATCACTAGACACCTGTTTAGTCCCTGGCCTCAGCACTGTTTTCAATCTCTTCAGATTTGTCTTGAATCAGAATATTTACAGCTGCCTCAGTTAGGGCAGTTCCATTTTGAAAGCAGTTAAGAAGTTTTACAGTAAGTGTCTGGTCCTTGCTGAATTTTCTTTTTTTCTCCACTTTACGAGGCTTAAAGATTTACGGCAAGGGCTGCTTAACCTCAGCACTACTGACATTGAAACTGGGTAATTATTTGTTGTGGAAGACTGTCTCCTGTGCATTGTGGGAAGTTTACAGTATCCTAACCTCTTCTCTTTAGATACCAGTGACATTTCCCAGTTGTGACAACCAAAACTGCCTCCAGACCGGCCAAATGTCCACTGGGGATTAGAAGTGCTCCCAGCTGAGAGCCACTCAGTAGCTTTATGCCATTAAACCAAAAGCTGGTAAGCCAGGGAGAATATGCCTCTTCCATTTGTAGTTAGTAAAAATGAATCTAGGTGTAGCAGCTTCATTCCAGGGCTTTTTCCCAGGTTAATATCTGTTACCTGAAATGATAATACTTTGGGGTTTTTTTTCCTAAAAACAAATTCTTGCGTTTCACTGGAAAATGGTTGATTAACATAAATTGAAGGCTGAGCCAACCACGTCATTTGGGTTTGTCATAGTTTATCCTCTCTGTTCCTCGTCCCTCTTCGAGAAGCCTCTAACTTAGTAAGCAGTACTGTACCACTCTCCCGGGCACTTGACAGTCCCCATTTAGAAATAGGGCAATTGAGATTGAGAGAGATCAAAAGGTGACCAAGCTATTACATTGCAGTTAGGTTATGAATTCTAGCATGTCTGACTTAAAAGTCCTCATTCTCTGTACCAGCAGTTCCCAAAATGTGGTCCGTGGAGCCCTGGGAGTTCCCAACCCTTTCAGAACTTTTATGAGAATACAGTCTTTATTTGCCTTTTCGCCATGTTGACATTTGCACTGATGGTTCCCGAAGCAACGATGAGTAAAACCGCTGGTGTCTTAGGGTACTGTAGTCATTGCATTTAACTGCCCTTCGTTCAGAGTTACAGAAGAAAGCAGGCCAGTTCCACTTGAGGATATCTTTGAGGGCGCAGCATGTGAACTGCGTTACATCTCCAGCCTTAAATACAGGTGCCTTCTCGGTATCTATCCATAGGACCCAACTGGCAGATGCATAAGGCGCTCCTGCTGCGTAGAGTGTGTCGTGGTTGCGTCTCAAAGAAAAGCACGTGCGGGGCTGCTACAGTCCTGAGTTGAACCAATGACTTTTTCATGGTTATACAATGGGATAAACTATGGTCCTCAGCCCTGGGCATTTGATAGGTGTCTTCTCAAAAGTGACTGAAGTGAGCTTACCGCTTCAAGGAAGACAACTGACAGTATTTGTTGCCAACCAATAAAATTAGAGCTTTCAGACAAAATTCAGAATTTGGGGAAACTCGTATCTGCCATTTTGAGCCTGACAAACGCAGCTCTTACATTGCATGACGAGCTGCGTAGACAGTTTGGCAGGCCTGCGTGACTAAGTGAGCCAGTGCTGTCCAGATGGCTAATGCGTGGCAGTGCAGGCTCAGGTCTGGGTAGAGGACCGTGCAGAGTGCAAGGCAGACCCGTGCAATTTAATGTTAACGTAGCTACAGAAAGCTCACCGCTAGGCTTTCAGACTCCACATTGCAATACTAGCCTTTACGAAGCTAAACTGTGACATTCTGGTGTGGTGTCCAGAAAGAATACCCATAACTACCTGAGCTTAAGCTTCTGGAGGACCGTTAGCCTCCTCCGGCTCACAGAGAAGGGTCTTCAGAGCACCTCTCGTCCCTGGGGTCCTCAGGAAAGGAAGGAGGAATGGGGGGGGGGGAGTGAATTGCCTGTAGGTTAAGGAGAGACATAACCGTTTGGTGAGCACCAAGCATGTGCCAGTACTTTCTAGAGAGCTCAGATAATTTAATATCTACTGTTCTAAAAACCTACGCAGAAGCTCCTGAAACAGTAATAACAAGGAAACAGGTTCAGAGGGTAGGTCAGCTGGCCACTGTGGCACAGCTGTGACAGTGCCGTGGCTAGGATTTGAACCCAGGTTTGTGTCCATATCCAGCTGAGCTTCCTCCTAACTGTGCCGCTCTGAAGCAGCCAGAGGTCTTCTGTTCCTCCTCCTAGACCCAGGCATGTAGGTTCGCTGTCATTTCACTGACACGTTTTCGTGTATGATACGACTTCCATTTATGATATGACCTCTGTGCTCTCACGTTGCCTTGCGTTCAGGTGCCAGGAAGCATGTGCTGAGGGACAGGGTGTCATGTACCTGCATGTTTTCCGTGCCTCTTTCGTGTGAGCACCTGGCAGAAACCATCCGTGAGCCTCCTCTCCTCAGCTGCTTTTCTGGAAGAGAATTAAACAGAAAAACCTGCCTTATACATGTATTTTTTTCTCTCTCTCTGATGTAAACTCAGTAGCCTCGGGAATAACTTGATGTTCAGCACAATTTCCATTCTGAATGGGAAGCAGCGTTCACCCAGAACAAAGTATTTTGTTCCTCTGACTCTTCACTTAAAAGAAAGCACTGAGTTCCTAACAGAACCTCTTAGCATCCTTAGAATGTTTGACACATTTGTAAACACACCTTAAGTAATAATGACCAGGATGTTTTAACTTTTCCATATTCAAAAAGACTATAATATGTACTCTTGTTATCATGTGCTTTTTATTTCTTTCTGCCATGTGTCTCTTATTAAAAGATAGTGATTCCACATGGTTTTCCTTGGAGTTCTAACCATTTTGTTGAATCCTGGCCTTTTCGCAGTATCATTGGGTCATGCCTGCAATTAAAATCCATTTTGCGTTCATCCATTTCTCCCAGTGAGCGCTATCAAGGTTCATATTTGTGTGACAAACACCGATTTTGTCCACTGATGTCTGTGGTACACCTGGAAGCTTTCCATGGGCTTAGTCCTTATCTGATGTAGCACAGAATGACTGCCTGAGTTCCAGATTCTTAGTGGTGGCTTGATCAATCCATTTGTTCATTTACTTTAAACTTTCCCTCTTGTTTGTCATCTGTAGCTCAGCTGAGTGGCCTGAAAGTGACTTGTGTATTCTCTGATGATAACTGACAATTTTGAAATACTGTTCTAGGTTTTTAGACTTATTACTACAACTTCCCACTTACATTAATACTTCTATCATACTTTTTCATAAAATCTCTGGTTTTCCTAAAAGAGGAAAGATAAACATTTATTGAGTGCCTACCAGATGCAGAAACTATGCTAGGCTTTCTGTTGCCTTGTTTTCACGACACATACACTGGTGATGTCCTTCCAGTGTATTTGTGAGGAAACTGAGGGGCTCAGAGTAGTAGACACCGTGCAAGGTCACACGAGCTTTGAAGTGGCAGAACTGGGATCTGAACCACAAACGGGTGGCTGGCTCCCTGATCGGCCTCTGACAACCGCGTGACCTCATCTAGACTTGATGGCGTCCTTTTCACAGAGCTGTTGAGAGGACAGATACGATTCCATTCATGAAAGTGTTTTAAAACTCTAAAGCACTACCAAAACACTGTTTAAACATTTTTAATACGTGTGTGTGTACATGTATATAATGTATATAAATATATATAATTGCTTGAAGGAACATTAAGGATTAACCTTTCAAATAATTAAATACTACATTTATTTTCCATAAACTAAATATACAAACAGCTGGTTGGTCCCTAAAAATAGATGTCAGATGACAGAGATTGGCTGAGCGGATTTTGGACCATCTTCAGAACAGAAGCCAAGGAAGTTTTTGCTTCCCTAACACATTGCTCCGTTCACTCACTCCAAGACCTTCCTACTTCTCTGTAAAACTATGGCCCGGAGCAGCCCTACTCCATTAGTCACAAGTTTCCATTAACCAAGGGCGGCTCGTGCCAGACCTACAGCAGAGTCATTTCAGGTTATTCTCGTCCACTGTGGACTTTCAATATGCACTCAATCCACTCTCCCAAACTGAGCAGGCAATCAATGCCTTATGACATGGAAGCATCCAGAAATTCTCCTTGACACTGCTCAGAGGACAGTCTGAAACCCCGGAGCCCACTCCCAGAAATGCGGTGGTGGGAGTGCCCTGTCAGCCGTGCCTCTAGATTAGACATAGGGTTGCCTAGGTTCAGTAGGCCTCATTTGAGGACAGAATTTAGGGGGAGCTTTTGGGTTTATTGGCCTGATTATTTAAATTGACACTCATAAAACAAATTGTCATTACTTTTAAGTTTTATTCCTAAAACAGAATGGCAAGAATATGTTACTTAATAAGTTTAATTTCTAACTATGTTGATAACCCAAACAATTTGTTAGTTTTGTGAATTAGTTTAAGCATATTTGTAATTGAAATTAAGTAATGTTATTAGCTTCACTAATTTAAAAAAAAAAGTTAACATCTAGTCTAAGTTCATGCCTAAATGTCATCCGTTTTTTTAGAATAGAAAAAAATGAAGAAAATCTCAGAGACAGGTAATGGTATGTTTACGAACTTTGTTCTATAGGTAATGACCAACAGACTTGAAGGTGTAAAGTCCCCAAATCAACAGACTGCTACCATCCACATTTCTGAAGAACACATAACCAGAGAAGAAATGAGCAGTCTCTAGAAACTCTTTCAGAGCCTCTTTTTAGTCACAGACGGTTAGAAAGTTTAGAAACTTTTTGAAGTTTTTTGATGTTACACGACACAGTTTTAGTTCCAAAGTTAGCATGTAAGTTGAAAATTCCTTGCAAAGATACAACGGTGTAAGCCACTGTAGCATCTACAGTGAAGGTTTTATAGTTACTTTTTCCTCTAGTATTAAAAGGATCACTTTCTTACTGGCTTATAAAAATATCTTTATAATTAATGTGGCAAAATCTTTACAATTAATGCAGCAAAATGCTGAGAACTGGCTGAGTACAAGTAAAGGTATATCCACTGCATAGTTTGAAACTCTTCAGAACAAATTAGGGAAAGAGTATTTCTCTTTAAACCCTAAAGCTGGAGTTCCCATCGTGGCGCAGTGGTTAACGAATCCGACTAGGAACCATGAGGTTGCTCAGTGGGTTAAGGATCCGGCGTTGCCGTGAGCTGTGGTGTAGGTCGCAGACGCGGCTCGGATCCTGCGTTGCTGTGGCTGCGGCGCAGGCCAGTGGCCGCAGCTCCGATTAGACCCCTGGCCTGGGAACCTCCACATGCCGCGGGTGCGGCCATAAAATGACAAAAGGCAAAAAATAAATAAATAAATAAACCCTAAAGCTGCAGTCATTGTGTTGAGAAGTCCGCAAAATGAAAAGCAAGGCCTGGTGGGAGAAGCAGATTTCCATTTTCCATCGTTTTCTCCAGGGCACGTGTTCACCGAGTGGGGAGGGCAGCTGGCCTTGCTGTTGCACACCTGGAGCTGGGAAGAAAGCCTTACTCCGTGCGGGCCAGGCTGGGGGTTACAGGAGGTGGTGTTTCTGCATCATCCTCTTGTACGTCGTAAAAACTGTCATTTCAGCTAGGAGGACACTGGGAATGAGACGGTAGACCAAACTCTAATACAGTCATACCTCAAAAATACTGCAGGTGTGGTTCCAGACCACTGCAAGAAAGTAAATATTGCAATAAAACCAGTCACAATTTTGGGGTCTTCCAGTGCATAGAGAAGTTATTTCTACATTATAATGTAGTCTGTTTTGTGTGCAACAGCATCATGTCTAAAAGTCAATGTATGTTCCCTTAATTTACAAATACATCATTGCTAAAAACAAGACAAAACTACTAACCATCTGACAAGACAGGGTTGCCACAAAATTTCTTACAGTATTTGTGAAGTGAAATAAAACAAAGCACAATAAAATAAATTCCTGTTAACCCAAGGAGAGGAATGGCTAGAAATGTAATGACATTTGAATGAATTTAGAAATGCCTGTACAATACCTTAAAATCAGAGGAAAAAATGATGCCCTAAGCAGTTAAAAGGGTAGGAGGGATCTTTTGGGCTTGATGGATATATACTATACGTCTTGATCGTGGTGGTAGTTACACTGCTGTCCATTTAACAACCCATTAACTAGGAGTTCCCGCTGTGGCGCAGTGGGTTAATGATCTAGCTTGTCTCTGTGGAGGCACTAGTTCGATCCTTGGCCCTGTACAGTGGGTTAAGGATCTGGAGTTACTGCAGCTGTGGCACAGGTCACAGCTCCAGCTCACACTCGACTCCTGGCCCTGCAGCATCCCTACACCACAGAGGCGGCAAAAAAGGAAAACAAAAACAGCGAATCAGTTGTGCACTTGTAAATGGTTAATTTTATTGCATGTAAATGATACTTTGATAAACAAATCCTGAGCAACTGAATATTGTGATACCTAAGTGAAGCACAACTTCACCATTGTTCTTAAGGGATAGTTAAAAAGAAACGAACTCACTTTTAATTTTGTATAGAAGAAGAATAAAACAGTGTTTGCACTGACGTAGGCAGGCTATTTTAACGCTTGCTAGTACTGGAAGCCAGAGTGCTGTGTGAGCATGCTCACCGTGCAGTGAGAAGGTAAGAGAACTGGGCTGTGATACTTCTTTGACAGTCATGACAGTTCAGTTTGAACACTTCTCTCTTCCTTCTGTAGCCCTGGGATGAGACCGGATGTAAGCTCTTCTCCATCCAGCTCCTCAGCAGCAACGGGACCACCTCCCAAACTCTGCCTTGTGTGTTCTGATGAAGCTTCGGGATGTCATTATGGGGTCCTGACTTGTGGAAGCTGTAAAGTATTCTTCAAAAGAGCAGTGGAAGGTAGTGTGTGTTTTGAAGAGTTTTATTTTTTTTTCCCTATTTGGTTCCTGCTTATCAGAGTGGATTTTGAAATTTCTATTATATGTGAAGCCCAGTAAGGTTAGAAGTCAGTAAAAGCAGGGAGAAGGAGGTGCTCCTATGTCTTCTCGTAGGAAAGAGGTACTTTAAAAAGCCAACTAGAGGAGTTCCCGTTGTGGCGCAGCGGAAACGAATCCGACTAGGAACCATGAGGTTGCGGGTTCGATCCCTGGCCTCACTCAGTGAGTTAAGGAGCCAGCGTTGCTCTGGCTGTGGTGTAGGCTGGCAGCAACAGCTCGGATTAGACCCCTAGCCTGGGAACCTCCATATGCCGCAGGTGCGGCCCTAAAAAGACAAAAAAAAAGCCAATTATAAGAGTTCTGGTCATGCCTCAGCGGTAATGAACCCTGACTAGTATCCATGAGGACACTGGTTCAATCCTTGGCCTCGCTCAGTGTGTTAAGGATCCAGCATTGCCATAAGCTGTGGTGTGGGTTGCAGACACAGCTCAGATCCTGCACTGCTGTGGCTGTGGTGTAGACCAGCAGCTGCAGCTCTGATTCGACCCCTAGCCTGGTAACATCCATTTGCTGCAGGTGCTGCCCTAAAAAAAAGCAAAAGCAAAAACAAAACAAACAAAACCAAACTAGAATGAAATGGGAAAATATTAGTGGACGGGAGGGAGCGTGGTAGTCTGGTCAGAGAACTTAACTGTAAGAAAGTGCTGTTGTGAGCAGTGATGGTGTTTGGCTTCATCAGTAACATATAATGCTCGTGGTATTAGCATCATGGGCTTTAATTCCCTTAAATTAGTTGATTCAAAAGCCACCAACTATTCTCACCCAGCAAAAAAAGTGTGATAATGAGAACTGTGAGCGGGGAAGTATTTTGTTTTCTCATGAGCCAGCACTGTACCACATGGCATCAGTGCGGTCTAAGACTTGACTCTGCCTTCGGGGAGGTCACAGTATATCTGGAAGTGAAAGATGAGTTAACAATTACAAGGTACAGAGGTTATAATACAGAGGAGCAAATGATAAATTGCCTGAGACGGTTAGGAAAGAAGGTATTTCACTCGACAAATACAAATTTTACCCTTATTATGGATCCAGCCTGCTGACAAAGACAACTTCAACTCCTTAAAGAAGGAAAAAATGTATTCCATAAGCAAACTGTTGGACGTTACAGTAAAATTTTCTAACATTATCAGTGAATTCTGTTAGGAAAACACTTTATAATTTAGTTATTTGTAAAGCAGTTGGAAGGCACTGTGGCCTGAATGGATTACCTAAAGCTCTGATTATATTAATTTTAGGGAAATATAATTATCTATTCATTCACAGCATGAGAAGGATTATTTGGCTTGAGTTGTGTTTGCATATCCTTAAAAGTCAGATGAGTCATTTTCTTTTGTTTGGATTGCTTTTAATACATTAGCAAACTGTAAAATTACTTACGTTACTCCACAGAGAGCACAGGCATACAGGCGTTTTTGCTATCTTCCAACTACTAAGTAGAGTCATTAGGTCAAAGCCCACCCCTCATTAATGCAAGGCCTCTAACAAAGTATGGGTTTTCATCACAGACCCAAGAATGGAAAAGCGCCTTCTTGTCCTCATTTTACTTTATTCAGCACTTTAACTGAGTCATTCTTTCCATGATATCAATGCAGGAATAACAGTATTACAGTATTTCTGCATGTAATAAATATCAACAAACTGAATTCTAAAAATGAAATTAAGACTGAGACATTAGAGCCTTAAAAGAAATAAATTGTTTTAATTATTATAAATTATTAAAAAATTTTTTTTCATTCTCCTTCATTTTAACTAAAATTATTATATCAAAGAAGGCTACAAATTCCAGTTCCAGTGCTTACAGGGACTGAGGGCTATCATTCTGGCCAAACGGAATACAACTGGGGAAGGAGGGCAGTCACTGATATTAGGTCAGACAAGCCTGCCCCACCTAAAACCATCCAAATGAAATTGATAAAGAACAAAAAAAGCTAAACATACCACTGCAGGCCATATGCCCCCGGGCTTAATCCCTTATAAGAGTCCGTTAAATGTTTGTTTTTAGTTAGAATTTCATTGAATATTAGCTATACTGTTTCAGAATTTGTATCGTTTAAACATTTCAGTTAAGTATGATGGCTAGATTACATGATTAATAAGAAAAAGTTAAAATGTGGACTTAGTTGAGTAAATTCTTTACTGATTTACGTGTTTTCCACAGTCCCTTCTAGCTCTGAAATTCTGTAATCATTTGCGAACCTAACTCCGAGCAGTTCTTCTACTTTTCCTTTCTAGACATGATGGAAATACGCACTAAATCCAGCTACGTACTTTAGACCACTTTCTTTAACAAAGATGAAGCTTGTATGACTTTCATTGCACTGCATTCATTCCATTTTTTAACACCTGCTAGAAATTACTGGTTAGCACCAAACTGGGATTGCACAGTAGATACCCAAACATAAAAATTTAATACATTTGTATTAGTTTTACTTATTATCCATATAACCCAGATAGATTAAGGAGCGATATTTTGAGTGTTCTTGTTCATTATTCTGGGAGTTGCTTTCTGCACACTGAAAAGAACCTTGCGTAGCTCCATTTCTTTCGATGTATACTGGTTCCTCCCCGCCCCCCACAAAGTTCCTTTTTCTCATGTTCCCTTTGCATAAAGTGCATATAATCTTTGTTGGTGGGGCATAAATGTGATAGGCATCAGCTACCCTTAATACATCATGTACGCAGTACTTTGCTTTATATATGTCATACCACTTTAACAACTCTTATGAGCTCTTAGATGTTGTTATGATCCATGTTGATAGACTAGGAAACTGAATATCATAATTTATGCCTCCAAACAGGCTCCTTTCTTTTCTTTTTCCCTTTTTTTTCTTAGCACCTCAACACGTGGAAATTCCCAGGCCTGGGTTTGAATCCAAGCTGCAGTTTCAGCAACACCAGATCCTTTAACCCACTGCACTGGGCTGGGGATTGAACACACCACGGCAATGACCTGAGCTGCTGCAATTGGCTTCTTAACCCACTACACAAAAGTGGGAACTCCCAAACAGGCTCTTAACCTCAGTGTCACATTGACATCCTGATATGATCAAAGTCTTGTCTCCAAGCATTTTATAATCTTGTTAGATACTGAGATAAAAGCAGTAACAAGGGAATTATAGCTAGCATTTATTGAGTGCTTAAAATGTATTAGGCACTATTTTAAGAACCTTCTGCATAGCTGCCTTTAACCCTTGCAGAAGCTTAGTGAAGTAGGTGCTGATTTTCCAACTTTACAAGCGGGAAAACGGGCTCAGAAAGGTCAATAAACATTACTGAGATCACACAGCTCGGCAGCAGAGCTTCAGTTCAGATCCAGGGCTTCCTGGCGCCTTGCGCAGTGCACGTCCCACTGTACCACACTGTCTCTGAGAGCAGTCAAGGAATAAGCTCAGGCTGACAGTCACAGTTCACATTTAAAACTTGGGTACTTCCAATAGGGTATACAAACCGCAGAAAATCCTAGAACATGCCCTCTGCTGTGTTATCCATTTGCTCAGTATCTTGATTGTGTGCATGCATCACTGTTCTATTTATTACTTAATATTTTCTTAGATCACTACTTTATACAGCTTAAATTTACTTGTAACAACCTTACTGTCCCTACTGCATTAGTTGTCTATTGACGTGTGACAGATTACCCCCAAATCAGTGGCTAATTCAACAGACTTTTGTTACGTCATGAAGTTTCTGAGAGTAAGGAGCTTGGGAGCAGCTTATCAGCTGGGTAGTCCTGCTCCTGAAGTTACGATATTCAGACTACTGGTGGAGGCTGCAGTCACTTGAAGGCTTGGCTGGGGCCAGAGGATCCACTTACCAGCCAGTTAACACTGCTTTTGGCAGGAAGCTTCAGTTCCTTAGTACGTGGGCCTCCTCCAGAGCTGCTGTCAACATAGCACCTGGCATCCCTCAGGACAAACGATCCACAAGAGAGTGTGACCAGTATGGAAACATAATTTCTTTATAACATCATCTCAGATGTGACATACTGTCACTTGTGCCGCATTTCACTGAGCACACAGACCGATCCTGGTATAGTATGGGAAGGGACTATATAAGTGTGAATACCAGGAGACAGAGACCATTGGAGGCCATCTTGGCGGCTGGTTGCCACACCTACCAGAAATAGAAACCAGGATCAATTGCCAAAAATAGATTTGCATCTTAAAAATAAATGTAATTCAAACAAAACAATGTTGAGAAATTCCAGCTGGCCTGAAGGCTCTTGTCCTGACATCTACTCTTTTTTTAACTAGAAAATGAATTTCCCAAGTGGTAGAAGACAGCTCCAAACTAAGATGTCTTATTGTCTTCTCAAAAGGACTGATAGGGAGTGACTATTAGTGGTACATGGTCATGCCTATAGACACTGACCACTAGTCAGAACTCCCCTTTGTATGTATTAGACATGCACAGACTTGTGCAACTTCATCCTAATAACTGGGTAGAACTCATTTTAATTTACAAAAAGTACAGTGCCCAAATCCTAAAGCTCAGATTCTTAATTTTGCTTAAGATATACCTGGGATAAAGAAATCATTATTAAAGAGTTCCTGTTGTGACTCAGCAGTAAGGAGCCCGACTAATATCATGAGGATGCGGGTTCGATTCCTGGTCTTGCTCAGTGGGTTAAGGATCTGGGGTTGCCATGAGCTGTGGTGTAGGTTGCAGTCGCAGCTTGGATCCCACATTGTTCTGGCTGTGGTGTAGGCCACCAGCAGCTACAGCGCTGATTCGACCCCTAGCCTGGCAATTTCCCTGTGTCACAAGTGCAGCCCTAAAAAGAAAAGGAAAAAAAAAGGGAAAATCATTATTGGAGTAACGGGCACATTATTTCCTTTTGGTTAGATATAAATAAAGCATTAGAACTTTTTCTGTTTAGCAATGCATAATTTTTACAGTTGTCCCTTCTAGTAACTACAGGACGGTGATTCAAGGATATTCTTAGGGGGTAGAACATCTTCGTGTCATAACTGCTTCAATTATGATTACATCTGTTGTTCCAACTTAACTGTACAGAGGAGAGAATTCTTAGGTTGGTGCTTCCATCTCATGTCCAAGTAAAGAAGGTAGAACGCTTGCACAGTACAGAAAGGGGCAGAAACAGCTGGCGCAGACACTTGGCACTGGAGGACAACCTGGAACAAAGCTGAATTGTAGGCCATTCGTCAACTCTGTGGCCTACTCCTCACAAAGAATTGAACCTAATACTGTTAGTCATCTACCCAAACTAATGCACAGCAAGCATTATGATTTATCATATTAGGAAGAACTAAATATAGTTCGTTTTCATCTAAGTCAAGTAGGTCACTCTATGCATAAAGAATCTTTTCCCAGAAATCAGAACCAAGTATATCCAACCTAGCAAATTGATGACTCTGATTTATATTCTTTTCTCTTTGTATAACACTTACTTTTGAGAAGACAGATGTCTTGCAGTCTTCTGAAGACCATCCCCTCTAGTGTAAGGAACGTGGAGTCCTGATTATCTATTTAGACATGCTGGTTTTCTGTAGCAGGATCCTTTCAGTTTTTGTCAGGCCTCAGATAGTCTTCTTCAGTGAAAGAAAAACTGTAAGAATGTATACTGAAGGTAGGGGGAGGGTCGGGGGATTTTTTTTGTCTTTTCCTTTTAGATTTTCCCTTGAAAATTTTTGTCAGGTGAAAACTGCACTTCTGCCTCTTAACAACACGTCGTTCAATACCAGGTGACGATCTTTAATATTTGGAGTCAAAAAGCATGTGAAATAATGAACAAATCGCCTTAAGATCTATACACAGTAGTTTAGTTTGCCAGGTCTGATTCACCTAACTGCCCGCTGGCAACCTTAACATAATTTAAGATTGAGTGTTCATCATCTCATTTAGAATTTGGAGGGGAAGCGCACTTTATTTGAACATGGTGAAATAATGTTGAATTAAAGTCATTTTCCCCTTGGGACTCCCACAGTATTTTTAAGCCAGTTTCCTCTTTCTGTAGTCCTTCTAATCATTAAGTCAGAAGTCATAAAAAATAGTGATTACAGAGATTGTTTTCTGCTAAAAGAAGGAACTAAAAGACCACTTAAAGAGCAGTTTATCAAGAAAGAGATTACCCTTGGTGGGCAGTGACTGGAAAGGTTGGGCCAGAAGAGGGTTTGTGGGGTGTGGTTCTGCTTCTTGATCTGAGAACTGACTCAATGGAAATGTTCAGTTTATGAAAATGTATTAGGTAGTACATTTATGATTTGTGTGCTTTTCTGTATGTATGATGCAGTAAAGTCTTTGAATGAACTACGTTTGTGGAGCATATTAAGACTAAGTTGACCTCTCAATTTTGTCATGATATAGGAAGTACCCTAACACCTTCCTTAAGCAGTGCCTTTGGTCCCTGTTTACGTGGCAACCAAACAAAAACCAGAGCCTTTCCATAAAAATATTCTTTAAGACCTGTGAAATTTTAACAGTGCTTTTGTTTTGCATACAGGACAGCACAATTATCTTTGTGCTGGAAGAAATGATTGTATCATTGATAAGATTCGAAGAAAAAACTGTCCAGCATGCCGCTATAGAAAATGTCTTCAAGCTGGAATGAACCTGGAAGGTAAATATCCAGAGTGAATTATCTCTGCATCACATAAAAACTCATTTTACTTTTTAAAATATAAGCAGATGTAATAATTAAAATAGGATTTTAATGAGTTCTTCATATTCTGCATAAATTTACTAGCTCTTATTACACACATTGAATTCCGTGTCGCCAGACTACATACTAAGAAAGAAAATTAGATAATAATGAATCTTACAAGACTCAAAAAACACTACTTTGATCTTTCTTATTCCTTTTTGCAACCTCAAAACTATTTGCTAGGGTTAGAAATGTTTCTATATCAGATATATTTACATGTCTAGTGTTCCGTTACTGTGTGTGTGTGTGTTTATTACAGAGCTGCAGAGTCGAGGCAGGGGTACTGCTCAAGGAGGCATTGGATGGGTTTTGTTTGTGTTGTTTTTTAAGAAAGAAATCTAAAACTAGTTCTAAGTTTGAGTTTCATATCCTTGTTTATACAACAAGTTGTGTAATTAACATTGACCAAATCATTTAAAATCTTTCCTCTGAAAAAATGTTTGGAACTGCAAGTTCCATGAATGTGGTAGTGGTGTCTTGATAATCCATGTGACCTTAACTCACCAACAAGGCAGGCACTAGACATAAAAGGAATAAAACAGTGCCTGGATTCAAGCAGTTTCCTGTCTAGCTAGGTGGCAGAGTCGATCACAAAATGGTATGGCACCCTACAAAAGGAACAGAGCTACAGGAGCCAGAGGAATGTCACCTAATTCTGTCCTCAAAGTCAGGGAAAGCTTCCCAGAAGAAGCAACATTAAACTTTAAATCTAGAGAAGCTGAGGAGGAAATATAAGCGCAGAGACATGATCAGATCTGTATTTTGGAAAGACTGAACTTGTATATGGTGGCAGTGGAGGGAGAGTGGAAAGCATGTGGTTCTTCTGATAGAAGAGAGACCATTGGTGCTGTCTGGCTCACGCTGTGTGTATGTGCTTGTAATTATAAAGTAGATTTATGGGTGTGACTAGAGTGTAATACCCCCAACCACATACACAGCATTATCCTCTCACTTCTTCATAAAACAATGAGATTAGTCCTTTCCTCACCATGTTTAAAGACTTTCATAACACACCAATAATTTAGCCTAGTTTTATTTTTTTTTTTAAGTATGACTAGGTTGCTTAAAGTTTACTGCTAACATGTTAAGCATGCATTGATTTAAAGAATATGCAAACTGCCCACCTTCTCATAGGTGTTGCAAAAGCTAGAGATTCCAGATTCATGTAGAGGTTCACTTTCAGTGACACAAGGATAATTTTTTTTTAACAAAACCAAATAATTATTCCTTACTTTCTTATATACCAGATCTCTGTGCATATTTTATAGTTTCATTTTTCTGCTCTTGACTATTTTATTTAAATTAGTATATATTAAGACATGTCAGTTTCTAGTGATTGGTTTATATTCTCCAGGCCCAGTTTTACTACTTTCCTTTAATCCCCACATTTTCATCTCAACTATTTTGTATTTAGCTTTGTCTACTCAAAGGACAAACTAAATTTCTATCATATCACTAATATAGTATGGTCGTTTACCCAGTAACATTTTTAGATGCTTTCCCAAATACACATCAAGCTTATTAACTTTGATCTTTGGAGCTTTAAGCATATAATGCATCTTTTGAGCAATTCCTCTCCTATGCCAGGTATAAGGGATTTTTTTTCTTAGAGAAGATTTTTTTCAAGTTATGATTCTGATGAACTAGATTAGTACATTTGTCCCACTTCTCCTACAATTTAGTAACAATTGTAGTGACCTTTGCCTTCATCTCACTAAAAGATGACCATGGCAGCAACTGACATCTAACTTTCTCTGTATTATCAAATATATCATCACTGCCATTTCTAGACAGATCTTTCATTGAAAAGTTAAACTTTTTGAACAAAATTTAAACATACAGTTTAAGCTGCCATTTCTCAAAATACTGTATTTTAAAAATAACCACATTGCATGCTTTTATAAGTTGTCATATAAAATATCCAAACAGTAGGGAAGCTGGCCTTTGTCGAGAGCTACAGCATCCTAGTCCTCCATATACATTCTTCTACTCAAAGGGGTAATTTTGGAGCCTCATGTTAAACACACCTTCAAGCCAAGCCAAGGGTAACCTTCTGTCCACTTACACTACCTAATTATAGATTGTTATTTAATAATGTATTAGATATTAGGTAGCACATGTCATGCAATTGATAATGTAATTGTAGAAAAATTTAAAGAAAGGCTTTTAAAAATCTGAGTTTTTGTGTATGTGTAGTTTTAGTGTGAAAGCCTCAGTTTTAATTATTCCTGTATATATAAAATCTTTATTTGGAGTAGGTATGTGTGTGTCCCAGAAATACTTGACAGGCCATATTTAAGTATGAAACACATGGCTCATCTTTATTGGTTTGACTTTTTCTCTTTTTTTGTTCAAATACTCTTTAAAAACGTTCTCTTGTTCATCAGAATGCTTCCCCCACGCCAGGCAGTTTCATTATCACCTCAGAGTAATTTTGCAGAAGCAATTCACCCTCCCAGCGCCCCGTTCTCTCCATAAATGACCTTTAGTAATGCGAATGGTGTATTCTGATACTCTTGCCCCATACCAAGTAATTCTCAAGATTTTTTTAAGGCTGCCTTCTTTACTGCTTAAAGTGCCTGGCATTTGATAACAGATAAGTTCTTTAATGGTGATCCTAAATGTTTTATACTTATTTCATTTTAAGGCGATTTGTAATTATTCCCAGTTACAGCTTTATTTTTGTCATGAGTCAAGTGGAACTTACAGGCAAGTATGCTTATGATATTAGAAGATTTCATAACTAACATTTTAAGCTGCTTTAAACTAAATAAGATAACTTTTATTAAGAATGGAGTTCCCGTCGTGGCTCAGTGGTTAATGAATCTGACTAGGAACCATGAGGTTGTGGGTTCGATCCTTGGCCTTACTCAGTGGGTTAAGGATCTGGCGTTGCCATGAGTTGTGGTGTAGGTTGCAGATGCGGCTCAGATCCCGCGTTGCTGTGGCTCTGGCGTAGGCTGGCAGCTACAGCTCTGACTAGACCCCTAGCCTGGGAACCTCCATATGCCGCGAGTGCAAACCTAGGAAGAGGCAAAAAGACAAAAAAAAAAAAAATGAAGTTGAGGGAGTTCCTGTTGTAGCACAGTGGAAATGAACCTGACTAGAAATCATGAGGATGAGGCCTTGCCCAGTGGGTTAAGGATCTGGTGTTCCCATGAGCTGTGGTATAGGTCGCAGATGGAGCTTGGATCCCATGTTGCTGTGGCGTAGACTGGCAGCTACACCTCTGATTTGACCACTAGCCTGGGAACTTGCATATGCCTCGACTGTGGCCCTAAAAAGCAAAAAAAAAAGACGTTGAGCCATCACAGACTTATGACCGTTTATGTAGAGAGCATATATTAATGCTACTGCATGCTCCAAGAGGTCAAGAACTTTAGAGTAAAATCATATTAACTAAATTGCTTAAAAATCATGATTGCTTAAGTAATGCAGTTAACAACTCCTTCCTGCAGTTATTTGAAATATATTAGTTCACAGCCAGCACACATGACACAGTGGGGCTCACTATTACTCTCTGCACTTACTCAGAAGCGCCTGTTCTCTCTCGGGACTGCAGGATTATCGGTAAGAAATTAAACTAGCTACATAGTGTGTGTTCTCTCTCGGGACTGCAGGATTATCGGTAAGAAATTAAACTAGCTACATAGTGTCTGTTCTCTCTCGGGACTGCAGGATTATCGGTAAGAAATTAAACTAGCTACATAGTGTCTGTTCTCTCTCGGGACTGCAGGATTATCGGTAAGAAATTAAACTAGCTACATAGTGTCTGTTCTCTCTCGGGACTGCAGGATTATCGGTAAGAAATTAAACTAGCTACATAGTGAATACAGAGGACTTTCAAACCTCCAGTTTGTCATTATCCTTTCTTCTTGGTACTAATGTGGAGCATAAGAACATACATTCTGGACAAATTTACAGTTAATTGGGGTTTTTACAGGCCTGTTTTAGTGGGATTTGGGATATGCGTGTTTATGTACTTGGTAAAGTAGGCCTTACAATTTTGAGATCTTAGTGTCAGTGAGATAGCTTGGATTGTTTAAGAGTTTCCTTATGTGTAGAAGCTCTTCCTGTTTTAAAACTTTGTTACTCCTCTGTAGACATGGATTATGTGAATTCAAAATACTCTAAAATCGTATTTTACTACCAGTTGAGGCAATGATCATTCTTCTATAGCTTAAAGTGTGCCAGGAACTGTTTCGTGCATTTTGTATATTTTTAAGTGGTGTAATTATCAGCAGACCCTATGAGGTAAGTACTAATTATTATCCTCATTTTACAGAGTAGGAAACTGAGGCCAAGGGAGTAATTTGCAAAGATACCCAACTACTAAATGACAGAGCCAGAATTTAAGTACAAACATGCTGGTTCATATGTATGCTCTCTTTACTACTGCATCATACTGTGTCTTCAATAGAGCATGGTCAAATCAATTACAACAGTCTATCATGACCTTGTTTCTCTGTCTTAAAAAGTCTTAAATGTCTCAGCATAGAACACAGTAAGAAAGGGGAGCACTCTGTTCAATGCAGACGACAGGCGTGTTTTCCTTTCTAACACTATACACTGAAATAATACGTAATTTTTTTTGACTTAATGGATTTTATTTCAATTATAGGTGTACATAAATCATCACAAGTCAATTTGATAGATTTTGTGTCCCAAACCCACAGTGTACCCCCCCACCCCCCAGATTGTCTTATTTGAAAAACCAAGGTTTTCCAAAGTCTGTGAGTCATTGTCTGTTTTGCAAAGAGGTTCATTGTGTTTTTTTAGTTTCCACATGTAAGTGGTAGCATTGGGTGTTGCTAATTGTCTGACTGGTTTCACTTCGCATGGTAATTTCTAGGTCCATCCATGTTGCTGTAAATGTGGGTATTTCGTTCCTTTTAATGGCTGAGTAATATTCCATTGTGTGTATGTACCATTATCTTCCCTATCCACTCCTCTCTCGATGGGCATTTAGGTTGTTTCCATGACCTGGCTATTGCATAGAGTGCTGCAATGAACACTGGAGTACATGTGTCTTTTCGAGTCATGGTTTCCTCTGGATAGATGCCCAGGAGTGGGATTGCTGGATCAAATGGTAATTCTGTTTTGAGTTTTCTGAGGAATCTCCATACTGTTTTCCACAGTGGTTGCACCAATTTGCATTCCCACCAACAGTGTAATAGGGATCCTTTCTCTCCACACCCTCTCCAGCACTTATGTTTGTAGACTTTTTGATGGTGGCCATTCTGGCCAGTGTAAGGTTTTGATTTGCATTTCTCTAATGAGGAGCGATGTTGAACATCTTTCCATGTGTTTGTTTGCCATCTGCATGTCTTCTTTGGAGAATTGTCTGCCTAGATCCTCTGCCCATTTTTTGATGGGGTGGTTTGTTTCTCTGGTATTGAGCTGTAGGAGGTGTTTGTAAATTTTGGGAGATTAATCCCTTGTCAGTTGAATCATTTGCAAATATTTTCTCCCATTCTGTGGGTTGTCTTTTCGTTTTGTTTAGAGTTTCCTTTGCTGTGCAGAAACTTTGTAGTTTCGTTAAGTCCCATTTGTTTATTTCCTTTTTTATTGTCCTTACTCTGACACATGGATCCGAGAAGATGTTGCTATCACTTATGTCAGCGAGTGTTTGGCCTATGTTTTCCTCTGAAATACGTAATTCTTGCCAGCGTATCTGCCCTCCACAAATGATAGACTTTGTCATCTTAGGGACAGAGGACCTAATAACGATTTTTGCACAAGATTAGCATTTACTTTCTGCTAAACAAAGTGGTGTGCATGCCAATGACTGAGACAGGTCTGTTTCTCCATTCGCGTCAGCCACAGTCCTGGCCCTCGCTTGGGGCTCTGAGTGCGTCCTCTTTGAGATACTCTAATTCTTTGCTTGCTTTGGCAGCACATATACTAAAAATAATAGAACAAGGAAGTTCATGAGCATGGGTACATTTACTGAAAAAATTACGGAATCCATGTTGTAATTAGATTTTACTGCTCCGGACTAAGTCAAAAGTGAAAGATACAGCTTTTATTTTAAAAAATGGATACTTTAGGTTTATAGAGTCATTTGTATAAATCTCACATAAAAGAGAAATAACCCACTGGTAAATTATTTATTCACTTATTTATTTTTGGCTTTTTAGGGCCATACCCGCAGCATATGGAGGTCCCCAGAGTAGGGGTTGAATTGGAGCTATAGCCACTGGCCTACACCATAACCACAGCAATGCGGGATCCAAGCCATGTCTGCAACCTACACCACAGCTCACAGCAACACCAGATCCTTAACCCACTGAGAGAGGCCAAGGATCAAACCTGAGTCCTCATGGATATTAGTTGGATTTGTTACCGCTGAGCCATGATGGGAACTCCTCCACAAAGATTTTTTTAAGTCCCATATAATATCAGTGTAAAAAGTGAATGTTTCTGCTATTAGAATCTATACTATCTCTAGCATGTGATCTGCTGTTATCATACTACTTGGATAAGAAGGGGACTTTGTGCCACAACTGCTGTCTAGTATTACAGGCTTAGATGCTTTCTTTCAATTTTAGTAAAAGTAATTTGCCTTATATAATTCAAGAAAATTTTGACTTTGGAGTGAAATTGAGATAGACATAAACTTATGGAAGAATCTATGAAAGTGATTTGTTTGTATTGTTTTAACATAATGTAAGAATTTTATATAAAGTATAGCTCTAATGAAGTAATTGGCTTATTTGTAGAGGAACTTAAGAAATGAATAGGTTCCTCCTGATCTTTTTCCATGTCATTCTATCATAATTGCTAAATAAAAGATTTCTCCTCTTTCAAACTAAATAGTTGGAGAAATTAAAATATGTCTTGAAATAAACTGTGCCACCCAGACTTTCCCATTACAGCCCATTTATGTGTTTTGTTCGTTTGTTTGATCTACCCACAGCTCGAAAAACAAAGAAAAAGATAAAAGGAGTTCAGCAGGCCACTGCAGGAGTCTCACAAGAAGCTTCTGAAAATCCTGCTAACAAGACAATAGTTCCTGCCACATTACCACAGCTCACCCCCACTCTGGTGTCACTGCTGGAGGTCATCGAACCCGAGGTGTTATATGCAGGATATGACAGCTCGATTCCAGATTCCACGTGGCGGATCATGACCACACTCAACATGTTAGGTGGGCGGCAGGTGATTGCAGCAGTGAAATGGGCAAAGGCGATACCAGGTAAGATGCCACAGATGACACAGCTCAGGTTCAAATCTTAGACTTTTTAAATAAAGCACTCTTGCTCTCCATCATCCCAGTCCCAAGGTCTGTCTTGTTTCTCTTACTCGGTTATAGGGACTGACAAGGGCAGAGTTAGGTAAACACGGGAGAGTGAAGAAATATAATAATACTTTTAACCACTTTTTGTTTTTAAGATTATTACTAATTTCAAATAGGATAGTATAATATCAGAACTAGAGTTTTAAAACTTAAGTCTAGGGGAAGAAAATGTATAATTTTTATAGCTTTTAAAAATCAGGGCATATGTAAAATTGTAAAAAAAAAAAAAAAATGGCATAGTGACACTGTCAAAATGTACCAAAGTAGAATGATTTTAACTCTTCACTAAATATATACAATGATACATGTTGAATATAAATTTGAGTTTGGGAGTTCCCATTGTGCTTCAGCAGGTTATGAACCCAACTAGTATTCCATGAGGATGCAGGTTCGATCCCTGGTCTCGCTTGTGAGTTAAGGATCTGTCATTGCCGTGAGCTGTAGTGTAGGCTTAGATCCTGCATTGCATGGCTCTGGTGTAGGCCGGGAACTGCAGCTCCACTTCGAGCCCTAGCCTGGGAATTTACGTATGCCACAGGTGAGGTCCTAAAAAGCAAAATAAATAAGTAAATACATAAATTTCAGTTAATCTATAGAATTTGTGTGTGGCTCAGCAGAATCAAATCTGACTAGCATCCATGACACAGGTTTGATCCCTGGCCTCGTTCAGTGGATTAAGGATACAGTATTTCCTTGAGGTATGATGTGGCTACTCGTGTAAGTTTTATGTAGAATGCTGTTAAAATGCACTGAGGAGCTCGTCGTAACGTAGCAGCTGACAAGGAAAACCGTGCCCATTTTGTGCCTCATTTCCTGTCTGCCCAGAGTTCTCCAGCACTGTCTTTGGCACGTCCCAGAGACAACCTCCTGGGCAACTCCAGTGTTTCCTCCCTCATACCTTCATTTCTCTGAATTCAGGATTCAGGAACTTACACCTGGATGACCAAATGACCCTCCTGCAGTATTCATGGATGTTTCTCATGGCGTTTGCCCTGGGGTGGAGATCATACAGACAATCAAGTGCAAACTTGCTGTGTTTTGCTCCTGATCTGGTTATTAATGAGTAAGTCGTTTGTGAGTCATTCTCACCGTATTCGTATTCATTCAGGAATGAATCACTCCTACCAGGTATCTTGTAACTGGGCAACCTTGCAGTAAAGTTGTTGATCAATGCTTAAGGCAGGCCAAGTAAAATGCAGAACAAATCGCATGTGGCATTAGTGCTGTCCCAGGACACATTTAAGGATGTTTTTTAAACAGTGAGCATTTCCTGGGGTCAGTGAAATCTTTAGTAAGTAAAAAGGAATCTAACTGTGGCATTGTTTTAATTATATAACCCTATTCCAGAAAGGAAACAGAGCATGATAAAATCCATGTGGATCCTGCTTTCAGTAGAGATAATTACAGATGAAACTAGGCTGAGGGGGTGGCAGGTAGGAACCAGAGACAGGAGCTATCTCTTTCCAGGGCAAGGCTCATTCAGTGTTTATGACTTGGGAAGAACATAGGAACATGCTTTTGTTTGTTTGTTTGTTTGTTTTTAATTGGGGAAAGAACCAGCTATGCTTTAAGATTTGATAAATCAGCTATTCTCTCATCCTCTAGGCCTATGCTTCTACGTGTGAAATATTTTAGGAGTCCATTGCCACTTACCTCATCGAAGTTGTTTCCTAACTAGTTCTCTGCTTCCAGTGTTTCCTCCATCGTGGTGACTAGTTGTTTTTCTCCCTAATGCACACATATCTGCCCAACATGTCTTCAGTGAACACCAGTGCATACTCAGCATGGTTTCTGGCTTTCCAGAATCTGGCCTCGCTTTCTCTCTTCATTGTTCTCCTTCACATACTCTAGGTTCACACTCAGATCATCTGTTCTTCAAACAAACAGAGCCCTAGCTCTTGATGGTCACAGCACTAAGTGAAACCTCTCTGCTGAACTGTCCCCTCCTATTATCACTTTCCACCTTCTGTTACCATTTTTTTGTGCTCATAGCTTATCTCCTTTACATATAAAATGCAAATAGGGAATTATCTCTCTCTCACACTCACACACACACACACCCATGGTCTGGGCAGAGAAGAATATGAAGCAGATTTGTGTTCGTGTGAAAAACGATTTTAAACTGTTAGCGCTGGGTGCTGTTGACTCCAGGTTCTAAAATAATGAAATCTTAATTAGTCTAACTGTACTCTGTGTACGTTAGTCTATCACTAGTAGTTTGGGTTTAGAACTGGGTGCCATAGTAAAAGTAACAGTGACAATTTTATTACGGCCGGAGTGGCAAGGAGTTTGCAAATTAACATCACCTGATGAACAGGGACTATATGGAGGAAAGAGAAAAGGACACTGAGAGGCCAGTCTAAAAAGATGTCCTCTGAAGATAATGCAGGCATACTGTTTTATCTGTTAAGTATGCCAGGCACAAAAATGATGGGTAGAAGTTACAGAAAAACATCTATTTGAGCTGAGTGTTAAAAAGAAGGCTTGCCTTATGATGTAGGAAGCTCAAATTATTGTTTTGGTAGAGACTGGGTGATACTAGCTCCAGATACTTTTTAAAAAAGCTAAACTATTGAGTTAAACTTAGTGGTGTTTCTCTGTCAGTGATACTTACTTTCCAGTACAGTATTCATTTAGTGATATTTGAGTAAAATATCACTAAAAAAAAAAAAGCACAGTTTCAGACTCACGATGTCATTTAAAAAGCTAGAGGATCTTAAGGTCAATTTGCAAATCAGAGATGTGGTAATAACTGCTCAGAATCCTAACTGAAAATTCATGTGGTACCTGTAGTCACTTAAAGTCAGTCAGAGGTAGGTTTTCAGTATCAGAAAGCCTAGAGTTGAGTTGTAATTCCGACTCTCTACATAGCTACAAGCAGTGTCAAACAGAGTTGTCTTTAGGATGGAATGCTGTGGGGAAAAAAAACAACTTTTGATTTGCAGAATGGGTAGAATTTAAAACTGTTTTTCTAACTGGACATATTCAAATACTACCATAAAACTTTGATTTAAATGAAAACCAGGTAATAAATTCTGTAGAAATAAATTCTAAATACTTAAATAACTAAAACAAATATGGGAAAATAATGTCGCCACAATATTAAAGTTTTCCAAAATTCTGGTCCATAGGGAATTAGCATTAATAGCGATTGTTAGATGAGTTCATAGCTTTGCAAAATAACACAAAAAAAATCACCTTTTTAGGGGAACAAGAACTGTTTCTTTCTAACTCACACACTAATATATTTGTCTTCCACAGGCAGAGAATGGCTTTGCCCTGCATGTATGACCAATGTAAACATATGCTGTATGTTTCCTCTGAGTTACAGAGGCTTCAGGTATCTTATGAAGAGTATCTCTGTATGAAAACCTTACTGCTTCTCTCTTCAGGTTGGTAGAAAAACCTATTCACTTCTAAAATTAACTTCTAAATATGTCAAAAGCATGAAATATAGAAGTCTAGAACTAGGATTTATTTGTATATGAAGCACTAATCAAACGAAGTCTACTATTACCTGCTATCAGGTAATTTAGATGTTCATAAATGTAAAATTTTAGAAAGATACAGCCAGTGATACTAAGATTGATGTGATAAAGCGGGGAGGCGTATGAACCACTGCATGGGGAGGGGTGAACTGCTCATGTGGAGTGTCTGTACCCTTGCTCGGTCCTTCCCGTGGCCTTTGACACCACCACTATAGAAGACACAGAAAAAGAAAACTAACTGAAATGATCTGTTTCTCTATTACACTGTTACTTGGTCAGAAATTTTAGTTATATGAATACTACTACCATCTATAAGAAATTATGGGGGGGGAGATTATAACCTACAAACCGTATGCGTGATGACTACTGAAGGATTAGCTAATGCAGCATTGGAGCTGTGGGCTATTGGGCAGAGGTATTCCATCTAGAAAAGCTTATCAAACAGTCTTGAAAGTTCAGATGGAGTTACTGGTATATGGACTTCAGAGAGACCACTTTGAGCTAGCAAAGGCATACAGTAAAACTTTTGAAAAATACAAAGTATCTTGTCTATATGAGAAACAATGTGGCATTTTCAACAACTCATTATACAAAGTATCTTGTCTATATGAGAAACAATGTGGCATTTTCAACAACTCATTAATCTTTAGGTCACATCTGTAAAAATGATCAGATTAGTGTTTATAAAACACTGAGTTGACAGCTGAATACCTCTTTGATATATAAATAAGTAGCTTTGCAACTTTTTAAAAAAAACATCCTTCATTCCATTAGTAACTGTGGTTTTCGAAGTTGCTAAATAACTTTAAGCTATGGATGTTGCAAATGACTAGATCTATTTAAGCTTTTCCAAAGCACACATCATCCTTAATGCTTTCATACTATCTTTATTCTACAAAAGGCTGTTTTATGTCACTGTGTTTAAGAAATATTAGTAATATTTCAATCAAAGTAAGAAAATGTTCCACAACCCATTTAAAAAAAAATTTTTTTTAAGGACCTGTAGCAGTACTATTATTAAAGACATGAGCCTGATGTTGTTTGGTAAACCGTTAAAGTTCTAATTGATTTGTAATATCCAGGTACAGGTCAGTGCCAGGATACCTTAATGGTCTAAGTTTTACACATTCTACACTTACTGAGCTGTGTGATTTTCTTCACTGTAGATTATAAGAAGAGGTAAACTGAACCAGTATATATCACTGGTTCCTAAAAAAAAAAAAAAAGTAGATTCACAAGGATGAAAAGACATACCTTACAATACGGACTTCTACTCTGATAGAATGCTGGAATAGGCATCCTAACCTCCACCAAAAAAAATGCTAGACTATGAGTTCCCATTGTGGCTCAGCCAGTTAAGAATCTGACTAGTATACATGAGGGTGCGGGTCTGCTTCCTAGCCTCGCTCAGGAGGTTTAAGGATCTGGTGTTCCCCTAATCCTGCAGTGTAGGTTGCAGACCATGGCTCAGATCCTGCTTTGCTGAGGCTGTGGGGCAGGCTGGCTGCTGCACCTCCAATATAACCCCCTAGCCTGCGAACTCCCATATGCTGCGGATGCGGCCTTAAAAGAAGTTAGACTTAAAAAATTTAAAACTACATGCAGCTTACCCAAAGAGGTAAGCTGCATTCTGAAGCTAACTTTCTCTTCTAGGATATTTGCAAAGCCTGGTAAATTAGCGTATTTAGTAAGGTGCCAGGTGAAACTGGAAAAAAAAAAAAAAAGGAAAATAATGGATCTAAAGGCAGATTAAACACATTTGAAGAGACATTTAAACTGAAATAATAGGGAGTTCCCATCATAGCTCAGTGGTTAACAAACCTGACAAGCATCAAGGACTTAAGTTTGATCCCTGGCCTTGCTCAGGAGGTTAAGGATCCAGAGTTGCCGTGAGTTGTGCTGTAGGTCGCAGACGCAGCTCGGATCCTGCATTTATCATGGCTGTGGTGTAGACAGGCAGCTGTAGTTCTGATTCAACCCCAGCCTGGGAACTTCCATATGCCATGGGTGCAGCCCTAAACATAAATAAATAAACTGAAATATATACCTGCAGAAATTAGCTAGAATAATTTTAAAGATGTATATGTGTGTGTGTGTCGTCTGTATGTATGCAAACGAACAAGACATAAGAGGCATGATTGAGGAAGGAGGTCTAAAACAGTGCTTCACAACTTTTTGTTTCATAACAAACATAAAAAACAGCATACATACATAGCACAATGAGGTAAATGAATGAGGCTACTTGCAGCCAATGTTAAGCAGCAGAGCAGATCATTATCTTAAAGAGGTTAGTAACTTATTCATAGTACACTAGTTAAAAAAAAGCTCTGGTCTAATACAAGCGTCAGAGATCTAAAATGAAAGGTGAAAAAACACTACAAAACGATAATGGCTGAAAACCTGGAATGGCAGCAATTTAAGAATGTGTATTGCTTTTTTTTCAAAAAGCTAAGGAAAAAAATTTAAAAACAAGAGTGGATTTCCACTTTCAGCTCTCATAAACAGCTTGGAAGCTACCACCCTCACAATAAGAAGTCAAGCAAGCTGACAGTCAGTGATCCTTTTTAGATCAAGTGAGGTCACAGGGCAAACCATCACCTCAAAATCTAGAGAAACAGGCAAATACAGAGAAGCATAGCCAAGATCAGCTTTCTGGAAACAAGCTACTGGAGCCACTAACAGCAGAACGGTTAACAGTAATTTTGATGAATTTCTGGAGAGCAAGTAAGAAATAGCTAGAGTGTTAAAAACTCCTGGGGACACAGTCTTACTGGGTTTGTCCCCCATACTTTTCTGGGGTTTGCATCCAGAAGCCCCACAGTTCTCATGGTGAACATCAGAGGAGAATCCTCTCATGTTTCTGCCTTATGAAGGAAACTGCTGTTGTAGAGCTTTATCTGACCTGGGGGGAGGGCAAATACATAATTACAGCCCCTTTAACTTCCTATCTCTTGTAAGGGCGGGAAGCGGGAGGGAGAAAAAAGGTTCAGAAGGTCACAGCCCAGGGCTCAGGCCTACTAAAAAAAAAAGTTTTAACCAAAATGCTCCACAGCCCCAACTCCTTAACACCATATTAACAGAGTTCCAGTATAATCCAGGATTACAACTGAGAGACCAATAGAACACAGCTATTTAACTTAAGGAAACCTAAAAAACAGCAGGGGAAAAAAAAAGCAAGCAAACTAGAAGAAACTGAAGCCTCTTAACACCTACAACTTCGGCAAACATTAAACACAGCCCAGCTCCTATCCAGGTTGATTAACTCAATTCTGATGTCATATCCAGCTTTTAGCTAAAAATTAAAAACTGCAGTCTGGAGAGAGAAGCATCAAAAACAGATTCAGATGTTGTGATCTTCAAATAGGGAATTTAAAATAACTATTGTGTTAAGGGTGCAAATGGAAAAAGCAAACAATATATAAGAATACATGGGTACAGTAAGCAGAGTTAGAAACTCTAAGAATCAAAAGGAAATACTATAGAAATTAAAAATATGGTAAGAGAAACACAACACTGGGCTCATGAGTAGACTGGACACAGCCAAAGGAAGAATGTTTGAGCCTGAAGGTGAGTCAATAGAAACTTCCCAAACGCAAACGCAAAAGAGAAAAAGGAATGAAAAAAAGCAACAGAACATTCAAAAACAATTACGAAAGGTATAACAAACCAGTGATGGGAATATCAGCAGTAAAAGAAGGAAACAGAGGAAATATTTGAAATAATACCGGTTGACAAGTTTCCAAAATTAATGACAGCATAAACAGACCCAGAAGCTCAGAAATACCAAGAAAGATAAATACCAAAAAATCTACACTAGGCATGTTTTACTCAAATGCAGAAAACCAAAGACAGTAAAGAAATCTCAAAAGTCAGAGGATAAAACAGCTTACCTAGAAAGGAACAAGGGTAAAAACTACAATTCTTATAAGAAACCATGCAAGCAAGAAGCAATTGGAGTGAAATATTTAGCGTTGAAAGAAAAAGATCACCCATGTAAGATTCAGTGTCCAAGAAAATTACCTTTCAAAAGTGAAGACAAAGACTTTCTCAGGCAAAAAAATCTGAGAGAATTCATTGCTACAAGACCTGCCTTGCATAAAATAAAGTTAAAAGATAAACTCTTCAGAGGAAAGGAAAACAATGCAGTTCAGAAACATGGCTCTACATAAAGAAAGGAAGACCTTCAGAGAAGGAATAGGTGAAAACAAAAAGGATGGGAGTGAGGAATTGGGAATCCTCTTTTAAGGTACCTTGCACTACCTATAAAATTGTAGTGTTATTTGAAAGGAGATATAGATTAGTTGTAGATATATATTGCCAACTCTAGGACAGCCACTAAAAACAATGATAAAAAAAAGTAACTGATATACTGAGAGGAAAGAAAACAATCATAAGAAATGCTCAATAAAACTAGAAAAGGTAGAAAGAGGGGAGGACTAAACAGAAAACAAAGAACAAGTAGAAAATAAGTTATAAACATGGTAGATATCAATCCAGATATCTCAAGTAATCACTTTAAATTTGGAAGTTTTTTTCCTTAATGAAGATGAAAAGAAAATTTGCCACCACAGATCTTCAGTAACATAATGTGAAAGGATATATATACTTTGGCTAAAGGAAAGTAATCTCATCTTTTGTTTTAATCATAGGTATTCTTCATTATGACTTTACTCAGTTGAGAAATTAACATCTGTCTTTAGAGCAATTAAATTAGATAGATGTGGAGTTCCTATCAGGCTCAGCAGAAAAGAATCCAACTAGTAACCATGAGGTTGCGGGTTTGATCCCTGGCCTCGCTCAGTAGGTTAAGGATCTGGTGTTGCCGTGAGCTACGGTGTAGGTCGCAGATGCAGCTCAGATCTGACATTGCTGTGGCTCTGGCGCAAGGCCAGGAGCTGTAGCTCGGATTAGACCCCTAGCCTGGGAACCTCCATATGCTGTGGGTGCGGCTCTGAAAAGACCAAGAAGACAAAATTAGATAAAGCTGAGTAATAATCCCCCCAAAAGTGGAAAAGAACAAAGAAAGTGGTAAATATTTAGATACATTTAAACTCTTACTGTATAAAGGAACAGTAAATGTCTTTGGGAAGTAAAAAATAGAACCTAAGTACACAATAATTGTATATATACAATAAGGAGAGTTTGATAAATTAAAAATGAGTTTAAATTTCAAGGATGATGACAAAGAATATACAAAGTACAGACTAGACCATGAGAGGTGGGAAGAACACTGTAAGAAAAAATAATCCAAAAGAATAAAAGAAATGAGGGTCAAGGAACATAAACAAAGGCATGATAAGAGGAAGCCAGATGCAGGGGGTTAAGGATCTGTAGTTGCTGCAGTTGTGGCCTCGGGTGCAATTCCAGCTTTGTTTTCATCCCAGGCCCAGTAATTTCTATGATAATACAAATAAATTCAAATATATCAGTGATTTCATTAAATATACATGGGCTAAAATGCTCTAAGCCTCCAAGATAAAAGGATATAAAAAGTGCAAGACTGGATTAGGGAAACAGTCCAGCTTTATGCTATTTATAAGAACTATATCTAAATAAAAATGTTGACTGGCTGAAGTGAAAGGATATGTATACACTATGCATGGTGTAAACCAATGGTGGCAAACCTTCTGTAAAGGACCAGATGGTAAATGTTTTCTGCTTTGCATACTGTCCCTGTTTTAAGCACTCAACTCTGCTCCTTTAAACGGGCACAGTCATCAACAATACTTAAAGAGAACAGGCATGGCTGTGTTCTAAAAAAAACATTATTTACAAAAACAGGCTGCAGGTAGGATTAAGCCACAGGCCACTGCTGACCAGTGCTTTAATCAAAAGAAAGCTGAAGCAGCCTCATTATTATTAAGAGACTTTAAGCACCCCAAGCACCCCACCCACCCAAGTTCTATATTTAAAGATGGTCATTATAAAAAGCATTCTACTCACCAGGAAAATAATTGTGAATATATAGCCCCAACTATATAAAGCAAAAATTCATAGAACTATAAGGATTATTAGGGATAATTTGGGATGGATGAAATTATTTTAAATATAAATAATGAATAGAGTTTCTCTAATTAGTTTTATTTATTTATTTATGTTGTCTTTTTGCCTTTTCTAGGGCCACACTCAGGGCCTATGGAGGTTCCCAGGCTAAGGGGTCTAATCGCAGCTGTAGCTGCCAGCCTACACCACAGCACACAGCAACGCCGGATCCTTAATCCACTGAGTGATGCCAGGAATCAAATCCACAACCCTCATGTTTCCTAGTCGGATCCGTTAACTACTGAGCCACAATGGAACTCCCTCTAATTAGTTTTAGAATGAAGACAACCAGCAAGTTTTAGAATGTCAACCAGCAGGAATATATATATGTAAATGAGCAATCATTTTAAAAATCAATAATTCTATACATTAAGAACAAACTAGCAGAAAGTCAAGATAAGAAAACAATTCCATTTACAATTGCATCAAAAAGAGTAAAAAACCTAGGAATAAATTTAACCAAGGAGGTAACAGTTGTACACTGAAAACTATAAGACACTGATGAAAGAAACTGAAGAATGTAAAAAATAAATGGACATTCCATGCTTATGGATTGGAAGAATTAATACTGTTAAAATGTCCATAATATCCAAAGCCGTCTATAGATTCATTGCAATCCCTATCAAAATTCTGTGGCATTTGTCACAGAAATAGAACAATCCCAAATTTGTATGGAAGCATAAAAGACCCAAATAGCCAAAGCAATCTTGAGAAAGAAGAACAAAGCTTAACACACTTCCTGATTTCTTTCAAACACTATTATAAAGTTTTAGTCACCAAAACAGTATGGTCCTGTTATAAAAGCATTCACATAGGTCAGTAGAACATAAATAAGAGCCCAGAAATAAACCCATGCATATACAGTCAATGATTTAATGACAAAGGAGCCAACAATATATAATGGGGAATGGACAGTCTCATCAATAAAGATGTTGGGACAACTGGAGAACTGCATACTGAAGGATGAAACTGGACCACTATCTAATTAGAAAACACAGGCAGAAGACATAGGCAGTAAGCTCCTTGATGGCAGCTTGAAGTTTTTGTGGATCGGACACCAAAAGCAACAAAAGCAAAATAAGCAAATGAGACTACAGCAAGCTAAAGAGTTTCTGCACAGCAAAGGAACCTATCAGCAAAATGAGTCAGCCCACCAAATAGGAAATATTTACAAATCATTCATCTGATAAGCAGTTAATATCCTTTATTAATATCCTTTAACTATAAAGAACTTAATATCCTTAAACTGTGAATAACACATACAACTCAATAGCATAAAAATGAATACTCTGATTTTTAAAATGGGGGAAGCACCTGAACAGGCATTTCATCAAGATATGCAAATAGTCAACAAGTATATCTATCTTTATTCATCAGGGAAATGCACGCAAATGAAAACCACAAAGAGCCATCACTTTATACCTATTAGAATGGCTACTATCAAAAAGTCTAAAGATAACAAGCAGTGAAATTTCTTTGTGGCTCAATGGGTTAAGTATCTTGTGTTGTCACTGTAGCAGCCTGGGTCACTGCTGTGGCATGGGTTCAGTTCCGAGCCAGAGAACATGCACATGCCACAGGTGTTGCACAAAAAAAAAAAAAAAAAAATTTGTTGGTGAAGGTGTGGAGAAAAAGGAACCTCTGTGCACTCCTCAGGGAACTTAAATCGGTACAGCCACTAGAGAAAAGAGTATGAGGGTTTTCCCGCAAATTAAAAAAAGATCTACTGTATGAGCCAGCAACTCCACTTAGGGATATTTAGCCAAAGAAAATAAAAGCATTACCTCAAAAAGATACATGCACACCCCCATGCTCACTGCAGAATTATTTAAATAGACAAAATACAGAAACAATCTAAGTATCCATCAAAGGATGATTGGATAAAGAAAATGTGGTGTATATATACTCAATAGAAATTACCCTGCCCCAAAGAAGGAATAAAAATCTCACCGTTTGCAACAACATGGATGGGCATTATGCTAAGTGAAATAAGTCAGAGAAAGACAAATACCATGCAATCCTACTTATATGTAATCTAAAAACAACAGCTCATAGATATATATTGGTGGGTACCAGAGGTGTGTGTGTGTTGGGGGGGGGGTTGTTGGTGGATGGGAGAAATGGGTGAAGAAAGTTAGAAAGTATAAATTTCCAAAGTTATGGGATGTAATGTGCAGCGTGGCGTCTGTAGTTAACAATACTATTGCATATTTGACGGCTGCTGAGAGTAAATCTTAAATTTTCATCACAAGAAGAAAAATTTTTTAATAGTTTATGGTAAGGGATGTTAATTATTATACTTACTGTGGTGATTATTTTGCAATATATACAAATATTGAGTCATTGTGTTACATACTTGAAATGAATATATTATGCTAATTATATCTAAATTTTTTAAAAATTAATCCACTGAGAAAGAGTAGGAAATAGGCTCAGGGAGGTTATACTTAAGTCCACAGGACAACTTAAGAATGAATTCCTAAACCCACTGTTTTTCCTCTAGCCCAGCATTTTCTAAGATGTCAGCAGCAGTGAAGTTTAACTTTGGGAAACTATGTGTTCCCCTCCCTGAAGAGTGCATAATTATGGCTTTGAGAAGTCCAGGAATCTAGAAATCTGCCTTTGTATTAAATAAATATTTAGTTTTGGTAATTTCTGACCATCATATCCTTTTTTCCTTAATTATTAAGAACCAGAGTTCCTAGGAGCACACTTAAGTAAGTGTAGCATCTAAAAAGTCAGTCTCTGCAAGACTAAGTAAAACCATGATTAATTTCTGTTCACAGTCCTTCCTACTAGTATCAGCCTTTGAAGAGTACTGAAAAAAAAATTGATTTTATACCAATTTTACGATCCATGAGGCATTTGCTCTATTATACACAGAGAAAGGCAGGAGGTATTTGCTCCCCAGTAAGATAGATATATATATATATGCCATATTAAAAACAAATCACGTTTTTAGATTGGAATTGTATCAACTCAGTATGCTAACACATTGATTAATGTACTGCATGCTGATTTTTAAGGTCCTGATTGGTGATATCACGGTATTACAAGATGTAACTGGCGGGATAAACACTGTTGTTGAAGCCTTCTGTGCCTGTACTAGAATTAAACCAAAAGGCAGAATGATAATCCACGTATCATTTTGGTCTTCAAACTACCTTTTGAGCTAGGGAGGAAGGTTTTTACCAGCCCCATTTCAAAGATGAGAAACAAAGTGATAAACCCAAAGTTAAGTCCTCCAGTTTTCTATTATCCCACATTTTCTCTTGGCTGTAGTTTCATAATCCTTTGCTTATGTTTTAAAAGAATGCATTAGGAGCATTTAGACAATGTAAGTCGTGAAATGTGCTTTTACTAATAAAGTGCCCTACTTGCCTATATGAGAAATAATCACAAGAAAATTCTTTAATTCACTACATCTTAACCTTTTAGTTCCCAAGGAAGGGTTGAAGAGCCAAGAGCTATTTGATGAAATTAGAATGACCTACATCAAGGAGCTAGGAAAAGCCATTGTCAAGAGAGAAGGAAACTCCAGTCAGAACTGGCAGCGTTTTTATCAACTGACAAAACTCTTGGACTCCATGCATGATGTAAGTGTCAAACAAAAACCTGAATATCAAAAGAATTTTCTGAGACAAAGTATGTCCTGATTGGTATAATCTAATTATACACCAGTAGTCAAAGGGTCCCCCCTCCACTTATGGATTTTGGTGATGGTTTGAGTTCAAGCTGTGAAGCTGAGTTTGGCACACATTTCTAAGACCAATTATGAAATATCATTTCATCTAATCATATGCATCTAATATCATGATGCTAGCACAGAACTTACCAGCACTATTTTTTAAAAGTTCAAATTCCCTGGTCTTGTATGATTAATCCAGTAAATTTGAGTATGTCCTTTATATACTATGAACGGCAATTCAGCATGAAATACTTAATTCCGTATAATTCTACATATAAGAAATTCAAAATGTCTTTGATACCTGAGTGCTTATATTATTTTAAGTAAGCTTTTTTTACCTGAGGAATTCCAGCAGATATTGGTATATTCTAAGTCAGAAATTAAAAAAAAAAAAAAAATAGATGCCAACAAGTATGAAATGTCCCTACTGCTAAGTTTTTAAGATTAATCCTTATTGTATCTTCTCTTGCAGGTGGTTGAAAATCTCCTTAACTATTGCTTCCAGACATTTTTGGATAAGACCATGAGTATTGAATTCCCTGAGATGTTAGCTGAAATCATCACTAATCAGATACCAAAATACTCAAGTGGAAATATCAAAAAGCTTCTGTTTCATCAAAAGTGACTGCCTTAATAAGAAAGTTTGCCTTAAAGAAAGTTGAATTTATAGCTTTTACTGTACAAACTATCAATCTGTCCTGTAGGAGTTCTCTTATTTTTTTCCTTTTTGTTTTTGTCTGGTTTTTGTTTTGAATACGCACTACATGTGGTTTATAGAGGGCCAAGACTTGGCAACAGAACAGTTGAGCCATCACTTTACAGTGATGGGAAAAGTAGAAAGTGATAGTTGGTGAATCCCAAAAATGAGAAACAGTAACTTGGGGGCAAGCTCCACTGTCAGAGAAGGATGGCACCTAAACCACCAGTGCCCGAAGTCTGTGAGACAAACTTTCTGCTCATACTTTTCACAGTTGGATAAAATTTTCTCGACTTTCGTTGATGTATTTTCCCCCATATAGTTAGGACAGCATTTTTTGATTTATGCATGGAAACCTGAAAAACGTTTACAAGTGTATATCAGAAAAGGGAAGTTGTGCCTTTTATAGCTATTACTGTCTGGTTTTAACAGTTTCCTTTATATTCAGTGAACTACGCTTGCTCATTTTTTCTTACATAATTTTTGTATCCAAGTTATTGTACAGCTGTTTAAGATGGGCAGCTAGTTCATAGCTTTCCTAAATAAACTCTAAACATTAATCTTCTGTGTGAAAATGGGTTGGTGCTTCTAACCTGATGGCACTTAGCTGTCAGAAGACCACAAAAATTGACTCGAATCTCCAGTTTTCTTGTCAAAAAAGCTCATATTTTGTATATATCTGCTTCAATGGATAATTATATAGATTGTGCAAATTAACCGTCCTAACTGGTAATAGAGCACCTAGTCCAGTGACCTGCTGGGTAAACCATGGATGATGATTACAAAAGACTAATAATTAAAAAAAAAAAAAAAACTACCAAGAGGCCCTGTTTGTACCTAATGCCCTATTTTCTGCAATGGTTAGATGGCAAGAAAGTTGATAAACTGTCTTTCAGGACCTTTTGTTGTAGTTTGCTATAACTTCTTAAAAGTTATGATTCCAGGTAACCAGCTTAAAACACAGCTGAGAGATTTTAATAAGTCCAAGTAATTCCTCCCACTAAATTTTACCCACCCACCCCCAAAAATCTCTAATATGGCAAAAGTGGCTAGACACCCATTTTCACATTCCCATTTGTCACAATTGGTCTATCTTTCCTGGGGGCACAGGAAAGCTCAGCTGCTGAGTTTTCTGATTGAGAACTGTGTGTCAGACTTCCACGTGCATCCCTCACATCCCTGCGTGTGCCATAGAGTTTAACAGAAGTCATGTGAATTTCTCCTCCTCACTGTTGAGAATTATCATTTTAAACAAGATAGAAGCTGTGGTAGCCCTTTCTGTGTGCACCTTTACCAACTTTCTGTAAACTGAAAACTCATATGTACTAAGCCACAAGAAATCTGATTTCTATTCAAGGTGGCCAAATTATATGTGTTATAGAAAACTGAAAATCTAATATTAAAAATATGAAACTTCTAATATATTTTTATATTTAGTTCTAGTTTCAGATATATATCATATTGGTATTCACTAATCTGGGAAGGGAAGGGCTACTGCAGCTTTACATGCAATTTATTAAAATGACTGTAAAATAGCTTGTATAGTGTAAAATAAGAATGATTTTTAGATGAGATTGTTTTATCATGACATGTTATATATTTTTTGTAGGGGTCAAAGAAATGTTGATGGATATCCTATATGATTTACAGTGTGTGCGAACATTCATACAGACAGCAGGGATCTCAGAAACCCAGCGGGTTTGCTCTAGAAGAAGAGGGAAATGGAGACTGGCCCTGTGAGCAGTGAAGGCTGCTGAGGCTCCATCCCATTCCGATCACAGAGGAAGTAATCCTCTGCCTCCCTGAATGACCACCCTCCTCATTCCAACAGTGAGTCTGTCCGCACAGGTTTAGTTTCCTAAACCTCCCCTCGCGCTAAAGTCTATGAACAAGGGACAGAAAGGTGGTGCTTACACACTTACAGGCATCATCACATATAGCCTTTCCAACAGCTTAATAAAAATTGAGGCATTAGAAGTTGGGCAATAATATGCACAGAGGTACCAGCAATATGTAAATAGTGCAGAATCTCATAGGTTGCCAGCAAATACACTAATTCCTCTGTTTCCTCCAAGAGTTAATTTCCAATTAAAATGAGAACACGTTTTTGTTTTCTTTGAATGCTTTTTGAATGTTATTTTTCAGTATTTTGGGGAAACTAATAAAAAATGTAATCATTTGCTTTTTGAATGCTCTCTAAAAGGGGCTGTTCCTTTTGTAATGGTTTAAATTGATCTCAAAGTATTTTAAGATCGTTTGCTACCCAGTTGGATGTGAAATTTTTGGTGCCTAAGAAATACCGTTTGAATATTATTTTCAATGACAGTGTTAAGTTTCAAAAAAAGCTTCTGAAAGAAAAATTATTATTCATTTATAGAATGTTATATGGTTAAAACCATAAAGCACATCGCACATTAATTTTAGTCCCAACAGTCTTGGCTCCCAAAAAAATAGAGCTTAGTGAATAAAAGATATGTACACTTTGTTGTTAAAAGGAAATGAACTGACATTCATAAAACTAGCAGAGGCTGCACATTAAATGGAAAAACAAATGGAAAAGAAAAAGCTGTGACCTTTTGGAATAAGTGGGAAAGAAGTCATCTTAGTTATGTTTGAATATAATTATGGACTTCAGTGAAAACGCTATGGTGCTATTTGAAAGCGGCTTTATTTTCTCTGTATGCGGTATCTTGCCATCCCAAACTATTGAAGTTTGTAGTAATTTCAGTGAGAGGTGACATGCCTAGGTACTCACAACAAATCCTGAAAAGTATTTTTAACTACTGGTGGAAAAAAGTGACTCTCTTGGTGTTCTTAGGCCTTGCTATGGGATACGCCCAACTGTCTAAAACTATAGAGGGGAACTTCACAAGAGCACCTGCTTTCTCCTGGGAAAAAAAAAAAAAAAAGGTACCCCAAAAGCAAAACCAGCATGATTAGTGTCTATAAATAGTTTAATATTTAGTGTAGGATGAGCTCTGGATATAAAGGACAGCCAGCCTCACTTCAGAATTGGGGGATGGAAGAATGAGCAATTCCAATTTTACTTATTATCTATACATCCTATTACCATTCAGTCTTATCATTTAGTTCTTTGTTAAATATCCTAAAACTACATCACCATGGAATGAACAATATTATTATACTTTGATCTGTCAAAATTCAAGAACTGTGGCAGCCCTTAGTGAGATTTTGATCTCAGTGGGTCACCCAAAAGACTGTAGCTATAGGTGAATGTGTTTTTCTGTGCCTGGTTTGAGAGGTGGAAGAGAAAATAAGAGTGTAAGGAGGACACTTTAACCACTTGGTAAAGGAAGTTTCAAGATTTCCCAACCTGGTCCACCAACGATTAGTGATCAGGTTTTGGGCAAAGGATTAGCTTCTCTCTAGAAGATGCCTGAAAGAAGGATTTTATTTTCTGATGAAAGGCTGTATGAAAATACCCTCAAATAACTTGCTAACTACATATAGATTCAAGTGTGTCAATATTCTATTTTGTATATTAAACAAATGCTATATAATGGGGACAAATCTATATTATACTGTGTACGGCATTATTAAGAAGCTTTTTCATTATTTTTTATCACAGTAATTTTAAAATGTGTAAAAATTAAAACCAGTGACTCCTGTTTAAAAATAAAAGTTGTAGTTTTTTATTCATGCTGAATAATCTGTAGTAAAAGAAAAAGAAAAAGGAAAAAAAAACAATGTCTTTTTACCTACGCAGTGAAATGTCAGATTGTAAAATTTTGTGTGGAAATGTTTAACTTTTATTTTTCATTTAAATTTGCTGTTCTGGTATTACCAAACCACACATTTGTACTGAGTTGGCAGTAAATGTTAGTTAGCCATTTACAGCAATGCCAAATATGGAGAAACATCATAATAAAAAATCTGCTTTTTCATTATATGACTCCAAAATGCTTGTGTAGAACTCATGCACTTTCAGTTTTCCTGGTTCTTTTCCCCCCTTCTTCTGCTGAAGGTAGAGTTAGCACTTCAGGAAACACAGAACACTGAAGTGGACATTAAATGTCAGTGTGGCAACTTTGCATGCTAATAGGTATAAATTCAAAAGGGCCTTAACCCTGGTGTCAGAGACCCCAAAACTATCCCAACCATGCCTCAAATGGTCATGTGCCAATTACTGCAAAGTGTTAGAGGGGAAGGAAGAACTCATTTCCAAGCCTTCTCCAAATATCGGTCTTTATCATGAATGGCATTTATGTAAATAAATATTATCTAGGCAGAATTCTTATTTAAAATCAACTGTCCCAGAAAAGGGCATAAATATTTAATAAGTAAAGCAGGGCTGCACATTACAGGCAATAAAGGCAGAAGGGAGGAAAATAGGAAACCAACTCTTCTATACAATCTATAGTGTTTCCCAAAAGCATACTGTATTCAGGTTATATCCATGAACTGGATAATCTAACAAACTTTCCTATAAATACTCTTTTCTCCACAAGTGACCTCCATCACTAGGAAAAAGGCATTATGATTTTAAAACCAAGTTTGCCGTACCTATCATGTGCACCAAGCATTTGATATATACATACCATATGATAAATATTCAAGATAGAATATGAATAAGAAAAATGCTACTGCTACCCTCAGTCCTTCGCAAAAGAGTATAAAACAAGCCTCCTTTTCTAGTGTTTCAAGGTACAATGCAGGAATACCAGATATGGCACCAGAATGTATAAACGTTATTGTTTTGTACTTCAAGTATTAATCTTACATTTGTAGAACACTTTCACATGTGTTATACCAGTTATTCCTCACCCAATAAGTGAATAAAATAAATGCAAATATTGAGGAAAATACTAAGTCCATTTTATAACACAAGGAACTAGCTCAGAGTTAAAGCAACTGATTCATAGCTGCCAAATGCCATTTTATTGGTGTCGGAATGAAAAATCTTTATAATAAGGCCATTTATCACATGTCAGAGAAAATGTCTCTTGTCTACAAGCTCCTAGGGAAGTGGTATTGCTTTATTGCTTTTAAATTAAACTATTGTTTTACATTTACTGAGCCAAGCATCATGTTTCAATATAGTATCTCATTTAAATTTAGCAACCCTATGAAGTGCTACTATTAACCTCATTGTATTTATACAAGGAGACTGGCTTAAACAACTGAGTAACTTGCTTCACAAAGCTTGAAAGTGGTTAAGTAGGATTAAAAAAAAAAAAAAAACTGGGCATCTGGCTCTAGAGTTCATGCTCTTAAGCACTACTGAGAAATTGTTAATATGAAGCTCCTAACTGGATTATATGAACCCATATTGAGCATTATGTGTCAGGCCTTTTAACGTGGTCTCATTTAATCTAATCATTTTTGCTACCATATCAGTTTTGACTCCGACATTTAACAAGGATAATTCCTTCTCTTAAAAACATGTGTCCTACCCCCTGGGGATGTTGATGGTGAAAAGCAGCTGCCCGGAGAGGACATTACCCTTTGGTCTGTAACACATACAAGGAACCTGTCTCACTGATGCCCATAAGGAAACCAACCAATGTCTTTCTTCAAGCCCTGTAGGACATACAGGCTACATTCAAACTGAGGAAGGGAGCTGTTTATAATGAAAATTGATGCAAGTCAAAATTTCTTAGTTTGGTAAGTAAAGTAAGAGCCTGATTTCGAGTGCTGAAAATACAGAGGCACTTGTTTAGACCTTCAGCTCATCTTTATTAATTGTCAGTGAGTGGCTCTTAACAACATTAGTAACTCTATAGCATTTTCTTTGGTTAAAGAATCCAATCTCCTCTTCTTATATCAGGCTTCTGTTTCCCAGTTAAAATGAAACCATACTTTGGTAGGGAAACATTTTTTACTTTATTTGGTTACAGACATGCTAATCTCAGAACAAAAGAGTTCATATAAACAGCATCAAACACCCAAAAACTTTCCCCACTCTATCCAGACAGCTTGAATAAGAGACAATTTATACTGTTCATCCTCTGTACCTTCACCATAAATATTCAACAGGATAATATATGTACAGAACGTAAATAAACCAAAGCTTTTCTATTATTGTTAATGTGGCACTGTCTTACCAAGTACTGTCTTTGAATGCACACGGGATTGTGCTGGAAATAACAATCTAGGTCATCCAAAACCATTAGGGTTGTTTGCTAGCACTATAATAAAAATGAAATTGTTTCCTAGTGAAGATAACAGGGGATGGTATGCATAAAAAACAACCAAAGGTTCACAGGACATGAAACTACATCATAAATACCTCCTGATCAGTATTGCTACCCACTACGCGGCAGGCATGCTAGAGGAGCCAATTCAAAGACCACTAAGGCATTACTAAAACTTCAAGGTGATGTTCTTGCCCTCAAGGAATCAAAGATGAGACACACGGCTCATCAATTCCACTGCTATGTATCTATTCAAAAGGAATCAAAACAAGGACGCACAGTGACTCACATGCAAATGTTCAGAGCACCATTTTTTATAATAGCCAAGAATGGGAAACAACTCAACTGTCCATCAACATAAATACACAACATTAACAAATAAATGAACACACACACACACACACAAAAAGTGGCATAGCCTTAATAAAATACTGTACCACATAATAAAATACTAAAATAAAAATATAACAATGCATGCTACAATGTGAATGAATCTCAACAAAAACATTTTGCTGGAGTTCCCACTGTGGCTCAGCAGGTTAAGGACCTGACATTGTCTCTGTGATGATTCAGATTCTATCCCTGACCTAGCTCAATGGGTTAAGGATCTGGCATTGCCACAAGCTGTGGTGTACGTAGGTCACAGATGCTGCTTGGGATCTAGTGTTGTCATGGCTGTGGCACAGGCTGCAGCTGCAGCTCCAATCTGACCCCTGGCCTGGGAACTTCCATATGCCACAGGTGAGGCCATAAAAAGAAAAAAAAAACAAAAACTATTTTTGCTAGGTAAAAGAAGTCATACAAAAAAGACCACATGGGAGTTCTCTAATGGCCTAGCAGGTTGAGGCGCCTGCGTTCTCACTGCTGTGGTTGCTGCTGTGCAGCGTAGGCTCAATCCCTGGCCCAGGGATTCCCTCATACTGCCTGTGTGGCAAAAAAGAAAAAGAAATACAAAAAAAAAAAAAAAGACCACATATTATTTGATTTCACTTCTATGAGGCAAATCTATGGAGTCAGAAAGCAGATCAACGGTTGCCTATGGCTAGAGATGGCATCAGAGCTTAAGTGAAAATACATATGAGGGAACTTTATGGGGAGATGGACATGTTCTAAAACCTGATTATATATATGATGGTTGCATAACTCAGTAAAGTTAATAAAAAGTCATTAACATGTACACTTAAAGCAAGTAGATTTTCTGCTACGTAAATTATATTCAAATGTCATACATACGTTTTTTAAAATATCTCAGAGCAGACAAGCAAACATATAATTGCTATTCACTGCATCAGAGGCTGGGGCAAAGTACTTTGAAAATATAAATGCAGGTGCAGCTGTTTTTCAGGAAAGTCTATGAGAAGCTGTTTTCCCTGTGCTGGGTTCTAAAGAACAAGTTGAAGTTCAACAGCAAAGACAAAGGCTTATTCATTTAATATTAATAGATTTCTCCCCCAATATTTAATTAGTTATATGTTGTACTCACCCTGAGATAGCAGCCATGTGCAAAAGTACCAAGAATAGGAAACCTGTGCCAACACAACAGGTAATAAAAACTGAAAGCACACACATACGACTGCTCATTTTAAATACAAAAGAATGTGTGGCACAAGTACTGTTAATATCGTTAAGACCTTACTTATAACCTCATAATGAGACTAATCTCAGTTCAAGTCTTACTTCTGTCCTTCACTAAGTCTGTGACTTGGGAAAGTGCTATAACCACTTTAGGCCTGTTTCTGTCTCTGAAAAATGGAACTAATACCAAGATCTTAAAGGAATGAGAGAAGTAATGAGACACAACATAGTTAAGCTCCTTAGCTCAGTTCCTACCATACAGCAAGTGCTTGAAACATGTTAGATTTCAAGGAAGTCTAAAAGAAAATCTAAGAAATCTAAGGAAATCTAAGAGAAAAGGAGAATTTTTTTAATACTCCCCCCAAAACAAACAGAAAACGTCAAGATAAATGATGATGATGTGAACACCAGAACTGCATACAAATTTCCAACCTCACACATCCTAATTATTAAAAGTCAGGCTATTCTGTTTACTGGTCTGCATTTTCATTATCCCATACATTCTGAACTATCAGCCCTTGGCAAGGGTCACCCAGACGCATTCGACATTCTTTCAGAAAGGGCTTTCCATCTCCAACCAGTATCTCAAAGCATGAGAAGAGCAGTGCCAAGGCAATAAGATCAAAGGAGAAGTGTGAAGTGAGAGATTTGATCCAAGTCTTTCATAAAGAATTTTTCCTCATCAATAAGAAGTCTGACAGACAGGAAACCAGCATATTTATACCACATAGAGTGTTTCCCCGGGCTATCACTGCAATGGATACAGATAAATATGAACTAAATTTGAGTAACTGCCACTAATGAGAGAGAGGACTATCTGAGCTAAAAATCAAAACTGTTAATATGTTTTTAAGACAGCCAAGAGAACTGAAAACATGTCCACACAAAAACTTACACACAAATATTCATTGTACCATTATTTGTAATACTCCCAAAGTGGAAACAAACTAGATGTCCATCCACTGATTAACGGGTAAATAACATGTGGTATATTTGTATGATGAAATATTATTTGGCAATTAAATGAAATACTGATACATAATTTTTTGGGGTGAACTTCACAAAGACTATGCTAAGTAACAGAAGCCCGTCACAAAAGATCACATATTTTATAAATCCTTTGATATTAAATGTCCAGAATAGACAAATCTACAGAGACAAAAAGTAGACAAAGTTTCATAGCCTGGGAGAGAAGGAAGGGATACTGAAGAGCAACAACTTAATGTGTAATAAGCTTCTTCTTAAAGTAACTAAAAGGTTCTAAAATTGTATTGATGGCTGCATAACCCTGAGTATACAAAAAGCCTTTGAATTGCACATTTTAAATAGGTACATTTTATGGTATCTGAATTATAGCTCAAAAAAGGATGTTTAAAAAGACAAAGAAATAGGTAACCTAATTAGCCCTGTATCTATTAGTTAAATTGAATTTGTAGTTAAAAACCTTTCTGTAAAGAAACTTCAGGCCCAGGTAGTTTCACTGGTGAATTCTACCAAACACTTATGGAAGAAATACCACTACGGAAACTCTCGCAAAAACCAAACTGAAGAGGAGGGAATGCTTCCCAATCCATTCTATGAGGCCATCATTATGCTGATACAAATATTAGACAAAAAAAATCACAAGAGAACTACAGACTACGAACAGAGATGGAAAAACCCCACAGAAAACTTTAGCAAATAGTATTTAACAATCTATTAAAAGACTGTACATCATGACAAAAGGGTTATAAAAGGGTTATCCCAGTATTACAGGGTTGGATTCACATTTCAAAATCAACCAACACAATTCACAAGAGTGAAAAACTGAAAAATAAAAATCCATATGATTATCCAAATAGATATACAGTATTTGACAAAAACCAACATACATGCCTAATTAATTTTCTTTTTTGTCTTTTTGCCTTGTCTAGGGCCACACCCGTGGCATATGGAGGTTCCCAGGCTAGGGGTCTAACAGGAGCTGTAGCTGCCGGCCTACACCACAGCCACAGCAACGTGGGATCCAAGCCACATCCACAACCTACACCAGAGCTCATGGCAATGCCGGATCCTTAACCCACTGAGCAAGGCCAGGGATCGAACCTGCAACCTCATGGTTCCTAGTCGGATTCGTTAACCACTGAGCCACAATGGGAAGTCCCATACATGCCTAATTAAAAACAGACTTATAGCAAACTAGGAATAGAAGGGAACTTTCTTAACTTGATCAAGGGTACTTAGAGAATACCTTCTGCTGGCATCATACTTCATGGGAAAAGACTGAATATTTTCCTAATTTCAGTAAAGAAAAGAAAAACAGGGATGTGCACTCTCACCACTTCCATTTAACACTGTACTGGAGGCTCTAGTCAATATAACCAAGCAGGGAAAAAATAAAATGCATTTATATTAGAGGAAACAAACTGTCTTTACTTATAGACAACATGATCACCTACACAGAAATTCTATGGAATCCACAAAAAAGCTACCAGACTTCAGAAGTTCCCGTCGTGGCTCAGTAAAACGGATCTGACTAGTAACCAGGAGGTTGTGGGTTCGATCCCTGGCCTCGCTCAGTGGGTTAAGGAGCCGGCATTGCCGTGAGATGTGATGTAGATCACAGACATGGCTCAGATCTATATGATGTTGCTGTGGCTGTGATGTAGGCCAGTGGCTACAGTTCCAATTCAAATCCTAGCTTGGGAACCTCCATATGCCACGGTGCAGCCCTTAAAAAAAGCCAAAAAAAAAGTTACTAGACTTCAGAAAGTTGAACAGAATTACCACATGATCCTGCAATTCTGCTACTAGGAATATACCCAAGAGAATGGAAAACAGGTACTCGAGCAAATACATTTACATGTGTTTATAACAGCAGCACTACTCACCACAGTCAAAAGGTGGAAATACAAGTTTCCTGGTGGCCTATTCCTTAAGGACTCAGCGTTGTCACTGCTGTGGCTCGGGTCTGATCCCTGGCCTGGGAACTTCCGCATGCCAAAAGCATGACAAAAAAAAAAAAAAAAAAAAAAAAAAAAAAAAAAAAAAAAAAAAAGTGAAAAAAGTATAGTATATATAAACAATGGAATATTATTCAGCCATGAAAAGAAATAAAAGTATCAATTCATGCTAGAATGTGACTTAACCTCCAAAACACTGCTAAATAAAAAAAGCCAGATGTGAAAGGTCATACACTGTATGATTTCATTCACATGGAACACTTAGGATAGATAAATCTACAGATACACAAAGCAGACTGTGATTGGCAGTGTCTAGGGAAAGGGAATAATGCAGAGAAATTACTCCATGAGGAAGGATTTTACTCTGGGGTTATGCAAATATTTTGGAACAAGACAGAGATGACGGGTGCGCAACACTGGGAATATACTAAATGCCACTAGGTATTTTAAATGCCATGGAAGTTTTTTTAAGTGGTTAATTTTATGTTATATTACTTTCATTTCAATAAATTACTATTTTTTTGAAAAAGCTACCAAAACTAATTAATGAATTTACAAAGGCTGCAAGATACAAAAGGATCAGAAAATTATGACTTAACAGTCAAACCCAGCCTGTTTTTGTAAATAAAATGTTTTTGAAACACAGACATGCATATCATGTGTTGTCTATGTTGCTTTCATACTGCAATGGCAGAGTTGAGTAGTTGTCAGAGACATGCCTTCTAAAGCTTAAAAAAATTTACTATATGGCCCTTTACAGAAGAAGTTTGCTGATGTTTGATCAATATACAATATACAAAAATTAATTTTATTTCTAAGCTTCAGGAACAAATAATGAGAAATTGATTTTTTAAAATAAAAAACATGAAATACTTAGAAATAAGCCTGACGAAATATGTGACAAACCTAAACGCTGAAAGCTACAAAATACTAAAAATAGGTAAAGACTTAAATATATGGAATGATATATCTGTTCATGTGAAAAATGACTTAATATCATTAAGATGCCAATTCTTCTCAAATTGATCCATAGTGGGAGTTCTCGTTGTGGCACAGCAGAAAAGAATCCAGCTAGTATCCATGGGATGCAGGTTCGATCCCTGGCCTTGCTCAATGGGTTAAGAATCCAGTGTTGCCATGAACCGTGGTGTAGGTTGCAGACGCTGCTCAGATCCCGCGTTCCTGTGGCTGTGGCACAGGCCAGCAGTTGCAGCTCAGATTCGACCCCTAGCCTGGGAACCTCTGTATGTGGTGGATGTGGCCTTAAAAAAAAACAAAAAAACAAAAAACTTAATCCATAGTTTCAATGTAATCCAATTAAAATCCCAGTTTCAGAGTTCCCGCTGTGGCAACAGGATCAGCAGCATCTTGGGAGCCCTCGGATGCAGGTTGAATCCCCGGCCTGGCACAGTGGGCAAAAGACCCCACAATGCTAGACTGCGGCTTAGGTCACAACTATGGCTCAGATCTGATCCCTGGCCCATGCTGCCAATGGCCAAAAAAAAAAATCCCCATTTCAATAGAACTTTACAAGCACATCCTAAAGCTCATATGTAAATGAAAGAACCTAGAATAACCAAAACATCCGTGAAACAAAAGAACAAAGAGCTAGCTCCACCTGACTTCAAAAATTATTATAAAACTACAGTAATCAAAACATCATAGTAATGACATATAAACAAACAGTTCATTGGAACAAATAGAAAGTCCAGATACAAGCTCACATTTATATAGACACTGGGGTTTTTTCTTTGCAAAAGTGCAAAGGCAATGCAATAGAGAGGTTTTTCAACAAATGTATGGAATTATTGGCAATGCGTGTTTAAAAAACAAGCTTGGATCCATACTTTGCACTATGCAGAAAAATTAACTCAGAACACAAACACAAAAGAGTTAAACTAAAAATCTGAGAAAATCTTTGTGACCTTGAGTTAATCACAGATTTCTTAGACGTGTACCAGAAGCACAAATTAAAAAAACAAATTGATAGACTGGATTTTAAAACATCCGCTCTTCAAAACACACTTTTAAGAAAATGAAAACACTACCTGAGAGAAAAATCTTCACGAACTATAAATCTAATAAAGAACTGGTGCCCAAGAGTTCCCACTGTGGCTCAGCAAGTTAAGAACCCGACTAATATTTACGAGGATGCAGGTTTGATCCCTGGCCTCGCTCAGTGGGCTAAGGATCTAGCATTACCACAAGCTGCGGCACAGGTCACAGACATGGCTCAGATCTAGCCTTGCTCTGGCTGTGGCTGGCAGCTACAGCTCTGATTGACTCCTAGCCCGAGAACTACCATATGCTGCAGGTGCAGCCCTAAAAAGAAAAAAGATAAAACAAAAAACTGGCGCCCAGAACACGTAAACAACGCTCCAAGTTCAACAATAAGAAACAAAGGATGGGGGTGGGGGGCGGGTGCTGATGCAAAATATCTGAAGAGATGTTTCACCAAAGAAGAAATACAGACAGGAAAAAAAAAAATCATTAGTCATTAGGGAAATACAAAATAAAACCACACAAACACTATACACCTATGAGAATGTTAAATGAAAATGAATGAACAGACGATATATGCGTTAACACAGAGCAACCTCAAAAGCACTGTGCTAAATGAAAAATAGTCATACGCAAATGGCTTCATACTGTAGGGTTCCAATAACGCGACATTCTGTAAAGGCAGTCCATGGGAGCAGAAATCAGATCAGCATTAGCCAGGGGCTTGGGATAAGAGGAGGGAAAACGATCACAAAGGCAAAGGAGGGAACTTTATGGGGTGGTACCGTGATTTCAAGGCTGGTTACGTGTGTACATGACTGCATATGTCTGTCAAAATTCTGACCTGTACACTAAATAAGGTGAATTTTACTGTTTATAAATTTTTTCTCAGTAAAACTAAAGTTTAAAATAAAAAAACAGACACCTTCTATGTTTTCTTTGTAAGAAACCTTTTCTTACAGACACAGAATCAAATATAATTGCTCTTAGAAAAATAAGATATAAGGAGTTTCCTTTGTGGCTCAGAGGTAATGTATCTGACTAGCATCCATGAGGATGTGGGCTCGATCCCTGGCCTTGCTCAGTGGATTAAGGATCCAGAGTTGCCAGGAGCTGCAGGGTAGGTTGCAGACTCGGCTTGGATCTGGTGTTGCTGTGGCTGTGGTACAGGCCGACAGCTGCAGCTCAAATTCGACTCCCAGCCTGGGAACATCCATATGCCGCAGGTGTGGCCCTAAAATGACCAAAAAAGAAAAGAAAAATAAGACATAGACTTAAGTGTCCTTATTTCATACAGAACACTAGGCACTAGAAAAGGGTTCAAATAAAGGTTCTCAGATTCGAAATTATGACCATCACTAGCATCAAAATTCTATTTTCCAACTTTAAAAATCTGGTTTAAAGTCCTTTTAAAAGTCCCTTTTTC